>CM019148.1:73789621-74186004 GCA_009733165.1 Naja naja | reverse complement strand
TGATGGAGCACAATTTCTGAAGGCAAGCTATTCCACTGGTTAATTGTCCTCACTGTTAGGAAGTTTTCCCTTAATTCCAGGTTGTTTCTCTCTTAGATTAGTTTCCAACCATTGTTTCTTGTCCTGCCCTCTGGTGCTTTGGAGAATAATTTGACTCCCTCTTCTTTATGGCAGCCCTTCAAATACTGGAATACTGCTATCAGGTTGGCTCGCTCTTCTTGAATGAGATCTTGAATAAGGCTAGCATTGTTATTAACCTACTTGACATTTAGCAGCTGCAGCTGAACCTCAGGGCCTCCAAGGGTATACTGTCCGGGAACTGAGGATGAGCTTAGGGGGCTGGAACACACCACCAATATTATGCATCAGGGGCATCTTCCTCTGTAATGGCCAACCCTCTGGTTCAAAGTTGGTATTCAGCAGGTTCTGACCGGTTCTGGAGAACCGGTAGTGGAAATTTTAGTTCGGAGAACTGGCAAATACCACCTCTGACTGGCCCTGCCCCCATCTATTCTCTACCTCCTAAGTCCCAGCTGATTGGCTGGGTCTTCTTTTGTTGCCCTGTACAGGAGAACAAGCTGGAAAGCAGCTTAGTGGGGTGGGGAAGGAATGGGATTTTGCACTAACCTTCCCCCAGGAGTGGGGATGGAATGGGGATTTTGCAGTATCCTTCCCCTGCCACACCCACCAAGCCACGCCCACCAAACCACACCACCAAACCACACCACAAGCCACGTCTACAGAACTGGTAGTAAAAAATTTTGAATCCCACCACTGCTCTGGTTCTTGTATCCCACGCCCATCACCACTGAGATATATTGTCCTGCCCTATATCCCCCAAAATAATCATTCCCTCTTCTCACCAACCCCCTTGCTCAAAGAGCTAAGGGCTCTGCCATCTTTCTCCAGTCACTCACAGTCATACACCCAAGCATTTGGACTGGAATGTCCTTGCAACAGCGATTTCATCACTCTATGGCTAAAATGTTACAATATACTCTATTTGGTGTGCCCTTAAAAGAAGACTCTGAAACCTCAACTGATTCAAAATGTAGTGGTCTGATTGCTGACAGGAGGTGCTTTAAGCAGTGTGACATCTAGGCTTACTTAGATTACTACATTGATTACCAATAGGTCTCTGGGCCCATTTCAAGATGTTGTTTAACTTTTAAATCGCTGCATTCTTTAGTGCCAGGTACTAGTAGGATCATTTCCTTTGACCAGAATTAGGCTGTTTCAGTGTTCATATGTTCATCCTGAGGGAAGCAGGTCCAAATGAAGAGGGGAAAAAGGATGGAATTGTGACTTCTTCATGGCAGTCTCCCACACTGTGGAACTTCGTTTATTATTTTTATTTATTAAATTTCTATATTGTCCATCTCACCTAAGTGACTCTGGACTATTTACAACAACATAATAAAACAATATAAACACTTGATTAAAACCAGAGTTTAAAAACAGAATTAAGAACAAAGTTCTTGTAAGAGTTACAAGTTAAAAGTGAAAATCAGAGTTAAAAAATTCAGAATTCTTCCATCAGTAGAGGGAGCTCCTACCTTGCTTGCCCTCTGTAAGGGTAAAACATTTTTTTCTTATGTGCTTTTAAAATAAACAGTGCACCTGGGTTACATGTGTAATTTATATTGTATTTTGTTTCATTTTTGCGTATAAAATGCCTTCCATTTATTAAAAGTTGAAAACATTATTCTGTTGAAAACTTGTTTAATAAAAATTATAAATAAAAAGTGAGAATTTTTCAAGGAAAATCTACCCATTTGCCTTCTCATAGCCTTTTAAAATATTGTAAACACTTAGAGTTTTGTGTTGAGAATTTGTAAAATGCTCATTGGTTTTAATTCTGTATTTATCATATCTATCTATCTATCTATCTATCTATCTACTTATCATTGTCTGTCTGTCTGTCCACTATCTATCTCACTAGAAAGAATTTGTTCTATGTAGGTCTTGGTGTATTCGGGTCTTGTCCCTGTAGGATTTAGAATATACCTTTGGCAACGCTTTTCTCATCTAAATCTCATCCGGCCATCTTCAGGCTGGTGTCTTCAGCCTGCCTCCTGGGAGAAGTGTGACGTGGCTGTTTTTCCTTTGGAAGGCTGTGATGTGGCATTCTGGGCCTTGGTTTGGCCTGGAGTTTGAGGTCTGGCTATGTGTTTAGAAGCGCGTGTCAGTTGCTTAGTTTGGGGCTGGAGGGGGGGGTAGCAGCTGGTGTTGCAGCCATGGTCTGGTTTCTGGATGGTGGTTGCCTTTCATCTGTGTATGTTTGGGTTTATTGAGTCTGGTGAATGCCACATCACAGCCTTCCACCATGATACTACATCTAAGAACTCAGAGAGATCACAACACAAAACAGGTCAGGTTGCAGCAGACAACGACCCAGGAATTACAGCACCACACCAGGACATCACAACCAATCAGACAGGTCCACCAGATCTGCATACTACTCCACAAACCAATCAAAAGTCATACTCTAGTTTCTCACACATTAGCTCATGACGGATGAGATCTGTCGTCTGTCTATCTATCTCACTAGAAAGAATTTGTTCTATATATATACTTTTACAGTTTTAACCAACTAGCCTCAAGATGTGATTTGAGGACACTGAAACAGAAGGTTAAAAGTCATGTTCAGGCAATGCTGGTTTTTTTAAGTATTATATAAACACCTTTTTGTATTTTATCATAGGAAACCTTTAGTGTGTGAGAATTTTACCTTCACTATACCTCGGTAAGAAGTTTATAAGAATTACAAATATAGGCTAAACATTTAAAATGGTTAAAATTGCACCTAATTCTGAATGTTGAGTGTAGAAATGGACCATAAAGGCTTCTTTACTTATACTCTTCCCGCAAACCAAGTAGCAACAATTGATTTAAAAAAAGGCAAATAGTGCATCATCAAAATGGAAACTCAGACTGGAAAATTAAGATCAGCAAATTGAGAGCAGATGCAAGAATATAGAGCAGATAAACAAAAGAAGCTGAAGAACAAGAAAATCAAAGAATGCCAGATTAAGAAATACCACCTAGAAACAAGAAAAATCAAGAAAGTCCTAGAAATAATAAAGCAACAGCTTTATTAGCAATTATAAGCATGAAGATCAGCAGATACGAAGCTCAAAATGCACACTATGGGCAGAATCTGCAATTTCAGTTGAATAAGAAATGTTTCTAAAAATCCAACACAGGATAGGCTTTAGACAATGTCAACACCTAACGAAGAACAAACAGCACAGTTCTGGTTGCATACAACAAGAACGCAACTTGAATAAAAGATGAATAAGAATAAAAACCATCTTAAAAAAACTTGTAATAGTAGCAAAAGTGGTGGATTAAAGGTTAAGGAAGAATTTAATAGCATACTGCAAAAGGTAAAATTGATGACTGGATAATATCTGGCAAAACCTACCTGATGAAAGATCGAAGAAAGAGGCCAGCACCTGGCAATTATTTAATTTAATTTAATTTATGATGGGATTTATATGCCGCCCTATCTCCCGAAGGACTCAGGATGGCTCACAACTATAAGAAGACATAGAATACAAAAATTAAAATTATTAAAAAATATTAAATCCCAACAATAATTTAAAACCCACAACAAACAATAAAACCAATAAAAGCCAATAACGCCCCCCCCCAGTCCAGGTTGGCCTGCTGGAAGAGCCATGTCTTCAGGTTGCAACGGAAGGATCGAAGGTCAGGGGCCAACCGCAGCTCCAAGGGCAGCTGGTTCCACAGGGTGGGCGCTCCCACAGAGAAGGCTCTCCCCCTGGGGGCCACCGGCCAACACTGTCTGGCCGCCGGCACCCTAAGGAGGCCTGTCTGTGGGAGCGCACTGGGTGCTGGGAAATCGCTGCCGGCAGTAGATGGTCCCGCAAATACCCTGGCCCTAAGCCATGTAGAGCTTTATAGGTGATTACCAGCACCTTGAATCTCACCTGGAGGGCAACCGGCAACCAATGCAGCTCACACAGGAGGGGTATAACATTGGAGTATCGGGATATTCCCATCACAACCCGCACGACCACATTCTGCACCAGCTGAAGCCTCCGAGTGGTCCTCAAGGGCAGCCCCATGTAGAGAGCATTGCAGTAGTCCACATGGGAGGTAACGAGTGCATGAGTAACCATACGTAAGGCATCTTGGTCCAGATAGGGGCGCAGCTGGTGCATCAGGCGAACCTGAGCAAATGCCCACCTGGCCACCACCCGCACCTGCTCCTCTAAGCTGAGCCGTGCATCCAGGAGGACACCCAAGCTGCGCACCCTCTCTGCAGGGGGTAACATCCCTCCCCCCACAACCAAAGGTGGAACATCCTGGGCAATCCGAGATGCTGGTACGTACAGCCACTCGGTCTTGGCCGGGTTGAGTCAAAGCCTGTTCCTCCCCATCCAGACCCGTACCACTTCCAGGCACCAGGCCATCACATCGAGGGCATCACTAGGTTGGTCTGGGGTGGAGATAAAAAGCTGGGTATCATCAGCATACTGAGGATACCTCACCCCAAAACCACGGATGATCTCACCCAGTGGTTTCATATAAATGTTGAACAAAAGGGGAGAGAGGACTGACCCCTGGGGCACCCCACAAGAGAGGGGCCTTGGGGTCGATCTCTGTCCCCCTGCCAACACCGACTGCAAATGACCCGAGAGGTAGGAGAATCACCATAAAACAGTGCCTCCCACTCCCAACCCCTCGAGGCGCCACAGTAAGATACCATGGTTGATGGTATCGAAAGCTGCTGAGAGGTCTAAAAGGACCAGGATCGAGGAATAACCCGTATTCACCTATCAACAGCTTTCAAATTGTAAGTGATGAGGTAGCAGTCCAGTAGCATCTAGCTCAGGGCTCTCAAACTCACGGTCCATGGGCTGGATTCATCACGTGCTGGCCTTGCCCCTGCCTGGTTTAGCGAAGGTGGAAAAAGTCATGATACGTCACATGATGACTCTGTGACACCCCTGATCTAGCTGAAAACAAACTTTTCCCACCTGAGCAGAAAGAAAATTGCCCAACCATCAGAGGGTCACCTCCTAATCGAAAGATGATTTTGGAAAACTACAAAAGAAGGAAGATCAACTTGAATATAGCATGGATTAATTACAAGAAAGCATTCAATTCCCTGCCATATGAGTCAGTAGAAACATCAGAAACTTTCTGCAAAGATCAAGGACACAATGAAAGACACAGTTGCTGATGAATAGTGACAGACTGGAAAAGGTTAGTATCAAGTTGACTCAGCTTCCATTCTTCCGAGGTCAGTAAAATGAGGATCCAGATTGTTGGGAGCAGTAGGCTGACATTGTAAACTGCCCAGAGGGTGTTGTAAAGCACTATGGGGTGATATATAAGTCTAAGTGCTATTGCTATTGCTATCAAAAGAAAATATTTTCAAGGAAACTCATTATCACCACTAGTGTTCGTTTGTTAGTCCACAGATTCCTCTATCAAGTCAAACCATGGCTATCAAACAACAAAAACACCTGCCAGGCAACCTCACATCATTTACACATGCATGCATTTAAACATGGAAAAACATTTAAAATAAAATTGCTGCTCAACATTGCCTCTGCATACAGCCAAAACATTGCAATAGAATGTGGACTGGACAAAAATGCCACCCTCGCCATCAACAGGGAAAAAATAGTGAAAAGAAAGAAAGAAATCCAGATGTCCTATGGAGATAACATAAAGACTCTGGATGAAAACAGTTACTACAAATAGCTGAGCATCCTTCAAACTGACAACATCAAATGCACTGAAATCAAGAAGATTAGAAGTGAACACATGAGTATGAGGACGATCTTAAAGTCCAAACTCAGTGGGGAATATACTATCGAGACAATTAATACACAGTTGGAATAGTGGACCATTCAAATAGAACTAAAAGCTCTGGATAGAATAACTGTTGCAAAAGAAAATAAAGATATTAATAGGACAGCCAAACCAACTGGAGCACCATCAGCACTGACAAAATCACAATGAGTCAATTGCAAAAGGCAGCTTTATTAGGAACAATTTGCAATCTGTGACAATACCTAAACACCATCAAACATCTACCTACAGTATATACCAGGTTCTTTGGAAAGATTTGATAGGTGGATAAAAATTCCAAATCCAACCTAAAGATGTCTGGCTATGCATGCAACTGACTACAATAATAATAGACATTTCATTGGCACATATCCTGGAAATATCTTTAATTATTGATAATAGTAATTATGATTGGTTGTTTCATAACCATCCTCTACATTTTCTTATGTATCAGAAATATATTGTGTAGGATCCATCAAAAACCTGGGGACCCTATATTCCTTACAAAGTGGTAAAAGGCTGTATTATTTATCTAATGCAGATGGCATAAAGAATATTGAATGCAATGTCTAATACTGGAATATTACAATTACAATTCAGAACTTCTTTCTCTCATATTAGAAAGTATCTCAGAGACAAAAGTCGTAAAGGAAACAAGGTATGAATTACTAATTTATTTTAGTGAATTAACTGATGCAATTTATTTTGTTTTTTAACCATGCTAAACTGTCTTTTTCATAGGAAGTGATATTTGATATAGACAAATATGGCTGCCCATTACAGAGCCATTATACTCAGGACTTTCATCCTCAGGTTGAGATGTAAGTAAAACTAAAACAGTGTGGAGAATGAGAAAAAGATGCATTAGGAAGTATGTAGTATAGAACTTTTCCCCAACTCTTCATGACAATAATTGAAGGAGTCAAAAGAAATCAAGATGGTGGCCACAACTGTCCTATTATAGACCTACCCCTTTTTATATGTGCACAAAGGAACAGATTTCAATCACATAAGTCACAACTGTCATCTTGACTTTTTTGACCCTCATCCCACAAATGTGCCTGAAAAGGGAGGCGGGCTCTCTCTAGTCTGTGGAAAATTGTTCCAGTATTATTTGACAAAGGACAAATGCTAGCAAAATTGGAAGATTTATTGGAAAGGAGGTAGAGAGAAGTTAAATACACTTGAATCCTTACTATGGCTTTACACTCTTAGAAAAGATACGGTACTGTGCTTCTGTTGTATACAGATATGAGGATGACAAAACTCTCATACCAGTTGACGTAAACTATATTTTGTGGGAGATGAATGGGAGGACTGACTTTGCTTACAGGGCAACTATGGAAAAGGTAAATTGATTTATGATTTTTGTACTTTATGTGTTATCATTTTGAAATAAGCTATTTGGATCAGATTTCTTTCTTAGAAAGAAAGGCAGAGAAAATACTAACACTTGTTCCATATCTAAAGCTCCAGTCATCTGAATGGTTTAGAAAAAAAAAAGAACGGAAATTTTTATTTATTTATTTATTTATTTTTTGGACTTGTATGCCGCCCCATCTCCGAAGACTCGGGGTGGCTCACAACTAAAAACAGCAACAATAAATACTTAAAAAGAGATTAAACTAAATTCACAAGCCCAAAAATTATAAAAACTAAAATTTACAATATTTAAAATAATTAAGAAACCCATCCCCACCCAAGGAGGGGTCACAGCCCAGATTGGTCAAACAATCAGGTCTTCAAATCATGGAGGAAGGTGTGGAGGTCAGGGGCCAGGCAGAGCCCCAAGGGCAGTTGGTTCCAGAGGTCAGGGGCCGCGACAGAATAGGCTCGTCGCTGGGGGACCGCCAGCCAACATTGGCTTGCCGACGGGACCCCGAGGAGTCCTTGCCTATGTGCTCGCACAGGGCGGCTGGCACTCGATATCGGCAGAAGATGCTCCCTTAAATATTGAGGACCCATGTCGTGAAGGACTTTGTATGTTAAAACCAGAACCTTGAATCTCACCCGAGTGCAACCGGCAACCAATGCAGGCAGCGAGGGGGTAACATGGGAGAATCGGAAATTCCCATCACACCAGCCACCGCATTTTGCACCAGCTGCAATCTCCGGATGGTATGCAAGGGCAGTCCTAAATAGAGAGCGTTGCAGTAGTCGAGTCTAGAGGTAACAAGGGCGTGATTGACTGTGCGCAGGGCATCTCGGTCCAGAAATGGGCTAAGCTGATGAACAAGGAGGAGCTGGGCAAAGGCCCCCTGGCAATGGCCCCCACCTGCTCCTCCAACCGAGCCGCACATCCAGGAGGACCCCCAGATTCCATGCCCTATCCACAGGGGCAACACCTCTCCCCTATGGCCAAAGATGGATATTCCTGACTGGGCCGAGATGCCGGTATGCACAGCCACTCAGTCTTGGCTGGGTTGAGTCAAGCATGTTCCCGCTCATCCAAATCCATACCGCATCCAAACACCGGGTCATCAGGAGAGGGCATCACTGATCTGGTTTGGGGTGGAGATGTACAGCTGGGTGTCATCTGCATTGATGGAATCTCACCCCAAAACCACGGATGATCTCACCCAGAGGCTTCATGTAGATGTTAAATAGAAGAGGGAGAGGACCGACCCCTGAGGGACCCCACAAGAGAGCACCCTCGGGCGACCTCAACCCCCGCCAACACCGATTGCACTGCCCGAGAGGTAGGAGGTGAACCACTGAAGAACAGTGCCCCCACTCCCATCCCCGAGGCATCGTAAAGGATACCATGGTCGATGGTATCAAAGCCGCTGAGAGGTCTAATAGGACCAGGACAGAGGAAAACCCTGTCCCGAGCCCTCCAGAGATCATCCATCAGTGCGACCAATGCCGCTCCGTGCTGTAACCGGGTCGGAAGCCCGATTGATATGGATCCAGGTAGTCCGCTTCATCCAGGAAAAGTGGAAACTGCTGAGCCACCACACTCTCAACAACCTTCGCCAAAAGCAAGGTTGGAGACTGGACGAAAGTTGTCTAACACGGTCGGGTCAGGGCAGGCTTCTTCAGGAGGGGTCTCACCACCGCCTCCTTCAAGGCGGAGGGAAAAACACCCTCTCTTAACGAAGCATTGACAACTGCCCAGAGCCAACCGCAGGTGGCCTCCCTGGTGGCATAAGCCAACCAGGAAGGACACGGGTCCAACAAACATGTGGTGGAACTCAGCCGCCGCATAGTCCTGTCCACTTCATCCTCGGAAACAGGATCGAACTCATCCCAGATCACACTGGCCAGACTGCTTGTATCCCGTTCCTCAGACAGCTGCAAATCAGAGGACAACCCGCTTTGAATCTGGGCGATCTTATCCGACAGATATTGACCAAACTCCTCGCAATGGGTCCGCCCCTCCCCCCATACGAAGGAGAGAGCGGGTAGCCCGAAACAGGGTGGCTGGGCGGTTATCTGTGGACGCTATGAGGCCAGAGAGATAAGACCTTCTCGCCGCTCTCATAGCTACCAGGTAAGTCCTAATATGGGCTCTTAGCTGGGCTCGATTGGATTGGGAGCGGGTGGACCTCCACCTGCTCTCTAAACCCCTTTGATGACGCTTCATCTCCCGGAGCTCCTCGGTATACCAAGGAGCCATCCGGGATCCACGGCGTGTAAGGGGACACATGGGGACAACCCTGTCGAGGGCATCCGACGCAGCCTGTTGCCAAGCGGCCGCCAGATCCTCGGCAGAGCTATGAGCAAGGGAAGAGGGAAAAGACCCCAGTTCCGCCTGGAACCTCTCAGGGTCCATCAGGTGTCTGGGGTGGAACCATCTGAGTGGCTCCTCATCCCAGCAGTGGGGGGCGGCCTGTTGGAAGACCAGCCATAGGAGATAGTGATCAGACCATGGAACAGGCAACGCCATAAAAGTGGCTTGCTCTCTGTCACTATGCCACTGTTCAGAGACAAAAACTAGGTCAAGAGTGTTTCCCCTCGTGAGTCGGGCCTTGAATCAATTGGGTCAGGCCCATGGCTTCCATAGAAGCCATGAATTCCTGGGCCAAACCCCGCTCCCCAGGGAGGGCAGATTGAAGTCCCCCAGGACTATAAGGCCCGGGAACTCCACCGCCACCCCCGAGAGGAGATCGAGAAGCCCAGGCAGGGCCGCTGTCACACAGCTGGGGGAAAGGTATGCGAGCAGCAAGCCCACCCGACCGTTAGGCTCCCACCTCAAGAGGAGGGTCTCACTCCCGCCTATCTCTGGAACCACGACTTCCCTTGGAAGCAGGGTCTCCCGAATAACCACAGCCACCCCCCCACCCCTTCCCTAGGCCCGTGGCCGGTGCAGAACCTGGAAACCTGGAGGGCACAGATCAACCAGAGGGACACCTCCCTCCGGGCCCAACCAGGTTTCGGTGATACAAACCAGGTCCGCAGCCTCCTCAATGATCTCACGGAGGAGGGAAGACTTATTAGCCATGGACCTGGCGTTAAAATACACCAACCTAAGCCCAGGGGTCCCGGTTCCTGTGCCCCCTAGGGTGGAGACCATAGGATCAGAGCGTGCCACCGCACAAAGATGGCGGGTACGTGCTCCCAGCACATGATATGGCCCTATGCCTCGACGTCTCCTGCCAATCCCAACCACCCTGGGAATCGCGGTCCCCACCTGGCTGCAAGAAGACCCCTCCACCCTCCTCCCTAACCCCTTAAGACGGCCAATTAAAAATTTTTAAAGCCTCCCCTTCCGAATCAAACGCAATTTAAAACCCATGGTCATGCTATGCCCCCTCTTGGGAATAAAAGATCCGTCATCAAGGAGGGGCTTTGACAATACAGCAGGCCATCTCAGGGACAGGGAAACACCCCTGAGTGCCCGCAGCTCAGGGGAAGAGTAGGTGTATCTAATAGTGGTCATTGCTAGGGAGAGATCAAGTCCAGGATAGATGGTAATAGTTCAGGTCGCCAATGGTCAGTCAGTTCTAGGGCCAGCAAACAGCGGGGACCTCTCGACCCAGGCGGCACTCCCACTGCCCGCCGGGAAGTAAGTCCCATGATCTCAAACATGGTCCAGCCTCCTCTCTCCCACAGAGGAAGACAGTCTACAGGCTAGCCCCAGACAAGGGGGCCAAACACCATTGATCTCTCACCCCAGTGGTAATGGCCAGGCATGGAGTGCTCCCACCACACCATGAAGCCCCCAAGAGGCGAACTGAGGCATCCGAGGGGGAGGAAAGATGGTCCAGGCATGGTAGATGGCCACTAAGGGCCCGGTGTCTCCACCCGCCAGTCATCTATGCTTGCATCCTCCAGGCCCTCCAAGGAGGAGAAAAGCCGAAAAATAACATCCGCCGTCACCGTCACATCCAGGCTGGAGAGAAAGGCCAGGGAGGTACCAGGACCCAATAAAACCGGTACCCCAAGCATCCTCCCCGGCAGATCTTCAAATATCCTCAGCCAATAGCACCAACAGCAGCAATGTCGTTGATGCCGCCATCGTCGCCACACCATCTCCACCGTGCTGCAACCATGCCAAGATCGCACAGCAGCTCCGGCAGACTCCAGCAGGCTATCCGACAGCCCCTCCAATGACTCAGCGGCCTCTCCAGCGATCCACAGCGCACCCTCCAACAATCAGTTCAGCAGCCGTCAATCCAACAGCCGCCTCCATTGTTCCAGGTCTCAAGTCCACTTCTCCATCGCTATTCGGACCGCTCCTCCAAGAAATTACGGCCATCTCCTCCGATAGGCCTCCAATGTGAGTTGCATCAGGCGGATGAACTTCCAGGTGCAAATGCCGAGGCCACCAAGGCCACCAAGACCATAGGGCCGCAGGCACCGCACCCCCGCCATCGCGCCAGGGCGCCAGCCAAGAGAATCCTGGACCAGCATCACTGTCGCAGCCGCAAACTACGCAACCCAGGAAAAACACCCTGGGCCGGACAGTGGACCTCCCAGCAAGCCGCGCAAGCCGTAGAAGCTGCTGCCGTTGATGTTCCAGCCCGGCAAAAACACCCCGGGTCGGACGGCAGACTTCCAGCATGGTCAGCATAGGCCATACAAGCCCCAGGCTCCAGGCTCCAGGCGCGAACGCTGGCCCCAGGCTCCAGGCTCCAGGCGCAAACACTAGCTCCAGGCTCCAGGCTCCAGGCTCCAGGTATGAACGCTGGCTCCAGGCTCCAGGCTCCAGGCTCCAAAATAGAGACTGTGAAGGGCTTTTGCCTTTTTCTGTGCTCGGACTTTATTGGTTTGGAGTTGGTTAGTTGGAACACTGACATTATGCAAAGGAATTTAGAGATACCTTTGGGGAAGATGTGAAAGAATAGTCAGGGAGGGTCTTGCAAAAAACATTACCCAGTCCAGACATTGAAGCAAGTGTAAAAAAGAAATTTATAATAATCCCCTCTTGGTTGTTTATTATAAGATGGGATAAAGAGAAACTTGGATAGGCTTTCAAGATTCCGTTATTCTACTCTACCATAATAAACTGGCATTTCTGGTATTCTTTAGTGTCTGTTTCTTACCCTGGCCTACTCATAAAATTGACAGTTATCTTCCCTAGGACTGAGAAGATACGGGGAAAGAAAGTTGAACAGAGCTGTTTCTTCTACCTATTGAAACCATTCATTTCTTAATGAACAATCATTTTTGGAGATAGAAACAAAAAGCAGTGGTTTTAGATTCTTTTGAGTTGTTTAAATTTTTCATAATCAATTTTCCCAACTACTATTCTTTCTCAGTTGTATGCAGTAGTGGCTGCTGAGTAGTCGGCGGAGTTCAGGTGAACCCCTTGCTGTGATCTCTGGCTGGGCCCACCCACCATAGCCTTTGTGCTATGCTTTCCATAAATAACTAACTTTTCCCTCACCCAGACTGTCCAGGTGTGTTCCGCATCGCCCTGCTGTACTCACCGGAGCTGCCTGACTCAATTAGCTGTCTGTTTGAAGCTGTGTTGCAGCCCCAAAGTGGCGCGTGCACTCACAACCAGCAAACCCCTGTCAACAAAAGTGCAGCCCACCATTGGCATACCTACAAATCCAATCAAGATACAAGAAAGACAAGAAAGAATGGGACATACAGAAAGAATTGATGGCATTGGATAAGATACTATTAGGGACGGAGGGGAAACAATTAACAGAATATACAACTATCTACTAGAATATAAAATGGAGGAGGAGCAAGTCAAACAAGTAATGATAAAATGGGCTCAAAATTTCAGTTATAATATTGAGTTAGACAATTGGCAAAAGTTATGAGAAAGAAATAGAAAATTAACATTGACAACTTCGTATAAAGAGAACCAATATAAAATGTTTTACAGATGGCATCTTCCTCCAACTAGATTGGCCAAAATTAGTAAAAGTATATCACCACATTGTTGGAAATGTAACATAGAAATAGGGACCTATTATCATATGTGTTGGAAATGGATAAAAGCAAAAAAATACTGGTGGAAAATAAAGGTTTGGATAGAAGGGATGGTTAACCAGAAAGTAGAGTTCAGACCAGAAACGTTCTTACTGGGAATTATTAATGAGAAATACAGTAATGGAACAATATATTTAATGATACAAATAATAACAGCTATGAGATTGGTATATGCCCAAAACTGGAAGAATGAAGTTACCCTTACCGAAAGTGAAATAATAAGGAAAATATTAGTCTGTGCAGAGATGGACAGACTAACTTTAGAAATCAAAGATAAAAGTAAGACAGAGTATTATGAAGTCTGGAGTAAAATGTATCAATGGCTAGAGTCAAGGAAACAAAGGGTTGACGCTTTATAGGAATGAAAGCTAAAGTTCTGCAGCCACTTATAGTCATTCACGGCAGGACACTGCATGGCTTGTTATGTCAGTGCCGCCACTCATGGCCAGAGGCTACATGTTGTGTTGTGCCATTGTGTGCATGAGTGGTGGCACTGCTGCGATGAGCCATGCGGCATCCTGCCGTGAGCGGCAGCACCAATGTGACAAGCCACGTGGTGTCCTGCCATGAGTGGCGGCATCAGCACGGTGCACCAGATGGGGTCCAGCCATGAGCAGCCGCAAGCAGCTGCAGAAGTTGGGCAGCAGCGCATCTGGTATCAGGGCATGGGATGCCTGTTGCAGCGGTCCTTAGGTAAGTGGGTGCAAGGTGTATGGGGCAGCTCTATTCCCCAACCCTGCCCTAACTTGATTTTTATGCCTGCGCCTCGCCCCATCTTGTACAATCAGACAGTGGGCGGGGCTAACCTAGGGCTTATTTTGGAGATAGGGCTTTTATGAGGCACAGGCATGAAAATTGGGTTAGAGCTTGTTTTCAGGATAGGTCGTATTTTCAGGGAAACATGGTAAGAATCCCACTTGACTTTACATTCCAAGAGGTCTGGCTCAAGGTCAGCGATCACATCATTGTGGTTATCATGGACATTATGATTTTTCTTATATTTTATGTAAGAAAATATATTTCCTATAGTGTAATCTTTTTTGGAATTTCAATCTTGTCTTTCTTTTATTCACAATTTTTGTTACTTTTATATGTTTACTTTTTTTCTGTAAACTATTTTATTATTATTTTAGTTGTTGTACAAATGGTTGTTAAGTGAGGACCACCTGTAACAAAAATTCAAATAATGCTTAGAGAATAGAGTAATATTCTAAACATATATAGTTACCAGAACTTCATAGAGTTTATCTATTCTTAGAATTCTTTTCTTGGCTGAGTTTTGTGTGCTTATGTTTTTAACAGGTACATTGTTTAAATACTGCACAGACTTGGAATGAGATGATTAAATTATATAATAAATCAATTGAAACAATTGAAGATGTAGATGAAATATGGGGACCTCATGTAAGCATCAACATATAACAAAAATATAAGTAAAATCAGTCGTTAAATATGTATCTAATACTATTTAGTTATTGATCTTTATTTAAAATAAAACAAGCATCCAACTCTTATAGGTTACTTCTAACTTTGTTATTGATTTCTGAGTTGTTTTTGTTACCATAAGTATTTTTCTGGATGACAGCCAAGTGATGTAACTCAAGAGTGCAAGCATATTGGAGGAGATTTTGTTGTTAATCTGTCTGCTGTTTTATGCTTTTGGAGCAATCAGTGATTGTATTCCTGACTGAGAGGCAAAAGTGAAGAACTCCCCCTGAGAATATGGAAGTATGGGAGAAATGAGGAAATATATTGGCTCTGAGTAGGGTAGGAGTAGGAATGAAGAGTAGAGTAGGAATGAAGAAGTGATTTTCTAGTTGGTTTACTATTCCTATTCTACAGTAGGAATGTGGATTTGATATATCTAGTTGGTTTTAATAGGTCAGTTAAAGTGGCTGGTCAGGTGTTGGCTTCCTTAGGAGAGGTGTGGGTTTTCTTGTAAGTGTTGATTGTGGTTACAATAGGAGTGATTTTATAGGGAAATCATGGCTTTGCAGGAAAGTCTGTGATTGATAGTTAGATGCCAGTTGTTGCCTCTTTAAGTTTAGTGGGTGGAGATGAAGGTAAGCAAATTATGACTATCATAGAAAGAAGAGACATGGTGGGAAATGTTGGGCAAATCATTATAGTTTTTTTTAAACTTGCAGCTTAGGGTTTGTCCATACTTCTGGTTCCACAGTTTCATTCCTAAATCTAGGAAGTTAGAGGACTAGCTAACTCAAGTTGGTACCAGTGAATGCCAGCTCCATTTGTAACAAGACATCAGTCATCTGTGGCGGGTAAGTTGTCACTCTCAGGCAAGGACATAGCAATTTGTTTAAGAATCATCTACTCTTCTTCCCGGCAGGACCACTTTATGTGGTGGTAGACCTTGTTACTGGGCTTATTTAGGTAAAGATAAATTGGAATTATCTTTGTTTTGGAGCCATTGGTGGGTGATCTGGATATGGAGAATGTGACAGTGTGTACTTTGCCATAGTCAAATCACTTCCTTGTTCAGGTGAGGTTTATTGCCATCTGGGAGCTCCATGATATAGGATAGTCACTTTAGAGACCTCATGGATCTAGTCTAGATGGTTTCCAGGAGATTTTCCCTGTATTGTTGCAGGTAGCCATTGCATTCAGGAAGATTATGGAGAAGAGTTGTGGATTCTCTTAAGGCCCTTATAATTAAAATAAGTAATTTTGAAGGTGTATTTATTTTCTGTGTATTTATTTGTATTATAAAGTAAAATAGACACAATGTAAATACTTATATTTCATAATCTAAAGTTATGTTATTAAATAAATGAACACATTTTTTTCTTTTCAGAATTACAAGTCCTGTTTTAAAAAAAGATCAGAACAATTAAGGAAACTGGATAAAGCATATGAGATCTTAAATAGTTCTGGTTTGAACTTTTTAACTTGGCCTCAGTATACCAGTACTTATATGTTCAAGCTGATAATACTGGATCCAAATTTCAGGTTAGCTTTCCAAATTTGATTTGCATGTGATAGATGTTCATTATTTTCAACCTCAAAGGAAGGTTATTATTATGCATATTACACAGAATGCTTCCACGATGTTTAGTGTGAAATTACTTTTATTTTATTAATTAACTTTTTACAGGGTATCTACAAGTTGTCATCAAATGGTTATCAAATTTGTTTTTCTTATAGTTTTCTCAAACTGTACCTAAACTGTTTTTATCTAGTCCCTGGAATTTAAACTCATTCACAGTACAAAGCTATTCTCTAAGTATGTATCTATCAAGCTTTATTCCTAATTTTCATCCTGCTCTTTATGACTTTTGGAATATATCCATTTTTGTTTCAGCAAGTTTAAACATTTTTCATACCAGTTAGCATTTTTTTTCAGAAAGAGGTAGTTACACTTAGTTTTTTTCTTTTCTTTTCATTTTGAATATATTGACAGAAATCCACTGTAATTCTTAGAATCAGGATACCCTGAGATGTCACTTTTGTGATACCAAGTCTCCAAGACCAGGCTGCCTGTCCATATTCTTCCTTTGTAACCTGGCACACTTTTCTTTTTTGCTGTCAGATCTTCCATTAAATGTTTTGTGTGTCTCTGGCCTTGGGATTCTATTTACCATTGCTCTGAATATATAAAATCCAGTTTTTGAAGCCCAATATGTGTGTTGCATTATGTTCAGTTTTAATTTATCTAAAATCACGAATTACAGCATCCGAGTGTGCTGGAGAACAACAGTTAATGGAATAAAAATGAAAATAGCACCGAGACACTGTGACACAAGCTCAGTCCCTTTTGCAGGTGTATCATGACATCATCAACAGGAACCAAAGGATGGGGCTATGGCACAACAGTGCTTTTGTAATTTTTATGAAAGCCCTCAATCCTATCGGCATCTCTGCCACTTTCTCACTAGGTGTTCTCTGTTGATTGATATGAATTAAGGATAAATGATCCTTTTTGTTTTTCTCTGCTACTCTCTGAACAGAAAAGTCAGGAAAAAGTCATGTAGAGTTTGTCTCCCAATAGATGCTGGGGTAATTCAATCTCCCATCACTGTAACTTCATGTTTTTTTAAGCATTTACCAATTGTTTTTGAAAAGCATCATTCAAATCCTCTCCATTCCAGGGAGAACAATAGTAGATAGCCACAACAACATTCCTTTCATTTGTTTTTCCATTAAGTCCAATTCAGATGATCTCTCTAACATTGCCAACCTCTTTTATTTGAATGTCTGATCAGCAATGGATTTTTAATACACAGGGAACTCTCTATTGTTTCTATTTTAAAAAGTGGCATCATTCAACTGATATATTCCAGTCATAAGACGTTAACCAGCCGGGTCTCTATTTTGCTTATGGATATGGAATCATATTTACCTTTCTGTCAAGATCATCTTTATTTCCAATAGTCTGAACATTAATGTACTGTAGAGATAACAAAGCTATGAACTAGGAGCCAGAGTTCTTTGCATTTTTTCCAAGAGTGATTTAAGAGGCCCCTTTTCAGTAACACTCCCAGTGACTGCAGCACAGAGGTTTTTTTAATCTGAAATTCTTACTTCAGAGTTTTCATTTCATTACAAAGGAGTTAATTTAAAGTTTTCCTAACCAACCTTGCCTTGTGCAACTATTCAATTGTTAGCAGTTCTTGTGAACTGCAGGTAATCCTATTATTCCTTTTGGCCTTCATATTGGCACTCCTTTATCAACTTGGGATGGAGAATATTTAATTAAGTATGAATGTATTAAAACACATCATTAACACTTACATTAACCGGTTACATGTTTATTAAACCAGCATATGCCTGTTACTATCATTTTAACTTCATGCTTATTTTCTTCGGATCTGGGGATTTATTTACTCTCCAACATTTAAAAATAGTTACAGAAACTCTAGAAGTAATTATTCTGAAATAACATTCAATAATTATACTGAATTTAGAGAAGAAAAAGATTATCTATTAATTATTATTTCCACATGCATGTTAACTCCAGCACAGTACTGGAATGAACATACAGTAGTATATTCCAGTATACTAACTAGTACACTCCAACAGTCTGGAGTATACCAATGTTTTATGTGTATCCTTTTAGTACTGTATATTTAATTGATATATCTATATCTCCATCTCCATATCTATTCAAATGGTGATCTGTTCCCCTCTTCCCAGCAAACACCACAATTTCACTTAGATCTAACACACTGAAAGATCAGAGAATGGATAGTTAATAGTGCATAGGTTTACAACTGTAATTTAAACTTGTATCACCAGCTTTTTCCTCTGTATCCTAATAAGGGGGCTGGGAGTCTGTCCGTAAGGGACAAAGGAAAAATTATTTGCAAGGCAAGCTTTAAGCCATTTATTTTTTCCTTCTTTTTACCTTTTTCTTGTGAAGAGGTGTGGTTTTTCCCCCTGTAGCCACTATAGGGCAAAGAAAAATCTCCATAATAGACTAAGGGAGAAAAATCCCCTGTCATTTACAGAATATCCCCTTAAAGTCTAAAGAAAAAAAAACTAGTCCTTTGAGAGAAAGTTCCCCTCTTCTCCTAGTCTTAATCCTGCAAAATCCACTCACATTCTCACAGAACATTGCTGGAAAAACTCCATTCTACATAACAGCTGTTTGGATATTTGGAGAAAGCTATAATGTCTCTTTGTTGTATTGTCTTCTCCAACGTCTCCAATTTTTTCTTGTGTGTGATTCCTTCCTGGACCTTCACCATCTTGCTTGCTTTGCTCTGCCTAACATCCTTACTAAAACAAGTTGCTAAGATTTGAGCACAGCTTGTTGAAGAAAACTCATTGTTTTGTGTTATTCACATTTATATCAGATTCAGCAAAGATATTCATTGATTTTCAGTGTAGCCTGACCAGTGCAGAACAGAGATCAGAGGGCCCAAATTTCAGCTTGTTGAACAAAATTCATTATTTTATGTTATTCACATTTATATCAGATACCGCAAAGATATTCACTGAATTTCTAGATGAGAATTTTCATAATGCACACAAGACACTTTTATATTTGCATGCACTGCTTCCCACTATGATCTTCCTTGTTCTATATTTATACCTTTGATTTTTTCTACCCAGGCTATTTAGTTAATGTTATGTTTGCATGAAGAGTCAGACACGAAGAGCTTCAGTGAAGAGTTTATTAAGTGACTACAGCTCGAATGAACCTGACTTGGCTGGGCTACGGCTGCTACTTATAGCCAGCAGCTGTAGTTGCCAGCCAATCAAAGTGCAGGGTTTTCCCGCACTTTTTAAACCAATCATAACTGGTGTGACTATGGGTGTCTCCCACCTGGAGTGGTCAGTGGGCTCTAAAACCCCTTGAGCTATTAATTTGTCTAATTGTGCATCAATTTTTTCCTTTAAAGCAAATGGGACCCTTCTGGGCTTTAAACGAATTGGGGGCACCCTGGGATCTAGGTTGAAAGTGATAGGGGTCCCCATATACTTGCCCAATCCTTCGCTGAAGACCTCTGGAAACTCAGACTTCAAGGCCTCCTCCCATTCAGAGTTGCTCATGTGATTGATGCCAGTCACCTCGATGCCTAGTGGCTTGAACCACTCAAGTCTCAGCAAGCTTGGGCGATCCTTGTCCACGATGGTCAGGGGAAAACGTTTGGTGTGGCCTTTGAACTTCACGTTGAATTCTCTTGTTCCAACTACTGGAATCTTGTTCCCTTGGTAGTCTTTAAGAGTCAGCACTTGCTTCTGGAAATGTTTCTTCTGAATGTTGGGAAGTAGCCGGTGAATAGTGTCCCATGACACCATAGATAAATAGGAGCCTGAGTCCACTTCCATTTGGCAAGGCCTTCCTTCAATGAATACCTTCACATGTACTTTTCTGCTTCTCAAGGGTGAAGAATGACCAATGGTGACTGTTTGATGAGTTTCATTCTTCCCATTTGCTTCTGAGTTGCACCCCATTTTTTCCCTGAAGTTGTTGGGCTTGAATTCTTTCTCAGGAAATTTCTTCCTACTAGGTGGAGTTCTGGATGATTTGCAGACTCTTGCTAGGTGACCTCTTTTCTCACGTAGGCAGATGGTGTCTAAAACTTGCATTCAGGGGTGCCCCCCCCACAGCCTCTGCAATAATATTCTTGCCTCTTTCTTCCAAGGTCTTTCCTTTTCTTCTCCATTCTGAGTCTATAAATTCCTTCCTCCACCTCACTACAGTCTAAATCAGAATCTATTTGCTCAATGGGTTGTTGTGGACTTTTCCACATCAGAATGGCTTGAGGCCTTGTTAATTTTCTTCATGGCTGCTGCTGAGGACTTGGTTGCTTCCACTGAAACAGCTTCCTCTATGGCCTCCTTAAACGTGATCTTAGGTTTCATTAGTAATTTGCTCTGGAAGACCTTATCTTTAAGGCCTAGAACAAACCGATCACACATGGCCTCTTCTAAGTTGGTAAACTCACAAGCACCCCAATGTTTAAACTTGCCCTCGTTAACAGCTCCATTACCCCATGCCCATACCGCTTTCAATGTCGGCGAGGTCATTTCCTTTACATCGATCGAACTTGGGATCAGCGCAGCCATTCAGTGTTATGTTTGCATGAAGAGTCAGGCGAAGAGCTTCAGTGAAGAGTTTATTAAGTGACTACAGCTCGAATGGACCCGACTTGGCTGGGCTATGGCTGCTACTTATAGCAGCCGTAGTTGCCAGCCAATCAGAGTGCAGGGTTTTCCCACACTTTTTAAACCAATCATATTTGACATTTTACAAGAACAATTCAAACTAAACCAATAACATTCAAACCTACATACATAACAGTTAATATTAAACTTGCTGGTTCCTACTCTAGGCATGCGGAACTTGCAATTTAGTTCCTATTTTTCAATTCCACTTTTGTCTTGCCTGGTTTCAGCTTGTTCTCCCATCTCCAACCCATTATCAAACTTGGGCAACATTCAACATTATTAACATATACTAGTGAATAATATACTAATAATCAACCATATTTAGAAATTTTGTCTGCCCTTCTATTTTTTCTGCATTTTAGACATAATCTTCCTGGTATATTATGACAACTGTTCTTATACTTTGCATACGATTTTATATTTTATACTACAAGACTTAACAATGTTTTTTAACTATATTTTATGGTTCAACCATACTTTGTAATGCATGGGGACTGTCTAGATAGGGCTGTCAAACTACCGGCTTGTGGGCTGAATGTGTCACATGCTGGCCACGCCCACACCCAGTTTACTGAAGGGGGAAAAAGTCCCAATGTCACATGATGCCACCGTGACGTCGTGAGTTTGACACTCTGGTCTAGATCAATGTTTTTCAACCTTGTGAGCTTTAAGAGATATGGGCTTCAACTCCCAGAATTACCCAGCCCATATGGGGAAATATTTAAATTCATTTTGAAGTCAGCATTTAATTATGGCCGCTCTATCCAATTTCTCCATTAATTTGCAGAGAAAACAGTGCAAATTACTGCATGAACACTAGTTTTGAAATAGCTACATATTTGTATACAGATTGTCCTTGACCTACAACCACAATTGAACCCAGATGTTCTGTTGTTGAATGAGACAGCTGTTAAGTGAATTGTGCTTTATTTTACGATCTTTCTTACCAGTTGTAATGTAAATCACTGAAGTTAAGTTACTAATAGTTGTTAAATGAATCTGGCTTCCCCATTGACTTTGCTTGTTAGAAAGTCACAAAAGGTGATCATACATGATCACAGGACACTGCAACCATCATAAATGTGAATCAGTTGCCAAGCATCTGAATTTTGATCATGTGATCAGGGGGATGCTGCAACAGATGTAAGTGTGAAAAATGGTCAGTGCTTTTTTCAGTACCTTTGTAACTTCAAACAGTCTCTAAACTGTTGTAAGTCAGAGACTATCTATTTAGATACATAATTTGAACTGAAAATTGGTCCATAATTTAGGAAGTACAGGAGTTAGCAAATAAATAAGAAACAAAGTGAATCTCTATCAGAATTAACAATAATTAATTCCGTATTTATGTTAATTTTCTAGAACCTTATTTTAACACCCTCTATCATCTGGGTTATATATTGTTTAGAAATGTTATAGTTGCGTTTATTTTAATGTTTTACCATAATTTAACACAAGGACAATATTATCAAAATATTAATACATTTATTTTCTCTGTTTCAGTTTTTGTAATTTGTCTACATATTTTGCTGTCCAGACCTATGGTATCATTGAAAGGTAATTGCCAACGGGCTTTAGCTAATTTTATTATCAATGATAATAAATGATAATTGGGGAGCGGGAGAAAATGAAATAGCTTCGGTCTCTTGTTACTAAACAGGTACAGATAGGGAAGTTGTGGTCCTGCAATAAATTTTCTGTACATTCAAGAGCTGGCACTTTTGGAGTAGAGCAGTGGTGGCTAACCTTTTTGGGCTTCTGTTCCAAAAATTGCACATGCACCAGCACCCAGAATACAATGCATGCGCCCCCTCTCCATACCCCTGCGCATTCGTGTGCAATTTCCCCCCTGCCACCCACTTACCTGCACTCCACCTCACAGCTGATTTTTTTTTCCGGTTGGTTTGAGGCCTTTAAGCCTCTGCAAGGCTTTTCAGGCCGAATTATAGGCCTGTTTCATGAATTCGTCCTGAAAAGCCTTGTAGAGGCTTTTTCCAAGCCTTTGGGAGGCCGAAAAAGGCCTCAAACCAACTGGAAAAAAAATCAGCTGTGAGGCGCGCGCATGCATAGTGAGGTAAGTTTACCTGTGGCTCACGTGCCAGCACAAATAGCTCTGTGTGCCACTTGTGGCATTCGTGCCATAGGTTCGCCATCACGCGAGTAGAGCCTACCTCCACAATTTCAACATGCATACTTATAGAGACCTCAGTGGAAAACTTGAGAGGAAATTAATAAGACTTCTTTGCATGTAAATATAAAACAACTTAAATAACCTTTTTGATACATTGACTAATGAATACGTCTTCCTAGGCGTCTTGCGAAAGCTTACATAGTTCCTAAGAATGATCCCTTCAGTTTGTAACTATCACCGCTTTACATACAGAAATCACTAGTACTATATTAAGTTTGTAAGTTTAATTCACTTCGATATGCTGTAGGTTGAAAAATTATATATTATACAGGACAGGACAGCTGAGTTATATCTAATGATTCAATATGTAATAAGCACATCTATGATACCGGCATATACTTTTTCTAACAGATGTGGTGGAAAAATGTATTTCAGATATTGACTTTTAGTGTTCTCCTTTTATATCATGTTACAGGTCCTAGGAATAAATTTCATTCTTCAGTTTCAGTTAAATGAGATAAAAATTGGAAACAAGATCAGATAGAAATAAACTACTAGAACATAGGCTTGCCTATCACAATTATATTAAACTTAAGCGCATGAAAAATAAGCAATGATGTCCCCTGATCATTCCCTGCCACTTTGATAACAGAAACAACTTGCTTTGCTCATTCAATGTATGTAGTATTTAAGTGTAGTACATGTTTAAAGGTTTTTAAAAAAAACTAAGTCAAGCGCTAAGAGATAAAATTGAACTTCCTGACAAATTATAATTCATTTTCCTTTTGAAGTCTTTTGAAGACAGGCACAAAATGACTGGACTGTTCTCATTGATTTCTTAACATTGGCCTTTCAGATGTTAGGTTAATGATCATTTATTATTTTATGCAGAGAACAGCCTTTTGCTTTCTGTAAAATCTTGGAGGCAGTGCAGGAAGATGGTTGCCTATGTGCTTTATATACTAGTTTTGTTGCACTTAATCAGTTGTGTGCTAGTTTTGTTATACTTTAATCGGTTTTTTAAAAGTACAAATTATATTATTTTTCAGACCAAACTGGTTTCATATTGCTGGTTGGAACTTGTTGCTAATAACTTTATTTTGGGGATTCCTCATCTTCAGCTACTTCAGATATGTGAAGATATTCCGGGCATTCCCTTTTGTTGATCCCCTGATGTCACTTAGGCCAGCTGTCACTGCAGAAAAATCAAATGATCAGGAGAAGAAAGATTGATTTATCACATTGGATGAAATAATATTTTCAGTGTATTTCGATGTTTAACTTATGAGAAAAATGTTGCTCAACTTTTTACTTTTCCAGGAGTTAATACAATCTTAAAAATATCTTTTATTATTATTATTATTATTATTATTGATTTTAAACTTTATTTTGAGATATTTTGCCTGCTCATCTTTTACTATCCACAGTACCCTTCAAAAATTTAAATTTAAATTCCTAGATTGTTGCCTATGCATTTGGAGAATACTTAGCTTGGACAAGGCAACTATAGTTTGTTTTTCTAACTTTTCCTAACTTTTCTTAATATACATTCCCATTCTTTAACATAAGTACTCCCATAAAGGATAACTACTATAAACGGAAAGGTTACATTACTATATGCAGTAAATAATTGTAATTAGGTGCTAACGTCGATGCACCTTTTCCGTGTTGCCAAAAGGAAGTGCTCTAAGTCAATTTAAAATAAGAATAGTAGTCCAATTTAATGCAATAAGGAATATTTAATCTCATTTTAATATATGTCAAATTGTCTGCCACTTACAATATGTAAGTATTGATAAAAAGGTTAAAATAAAATTCAGTTGACTAAGTGATTGAATGTTTTCTGCATTTTAAATAAAATATAAGTGCATAGCATTTATTGATTTACTGATGCTTTTTACTATCTGTGTAATATAACTAAGCCAGAACATGTGCTATTTGAATGGGAGGTGAAGAAAACCCAGAGCTATATGCTTGACTGGGAAGGTTTTTTTTTTTACATTTATATGCCGCCCTTCTCTGGAGACTCAGGGCGGCTTACAATTTTTGGGATACAACCCAGTGTGCTCAGCAATAGCCTTCATTCCATTGTATATGCCTGCTTATTACTAAGCGGCATTTTTACAAGGTCAGCTAATTGCCCCCAACAATCTTGGGTCCTCAATTTACCTACCCCGAGAGGATTCGAGCCTACAGCAGTTGTAGGCAGCTGGAACTTAAGTACAGGCAATTAACAGCCTGAGCCACCAAGGCTCTTGCAAGTTCAAAGAGTTTTCCTACAAAGGCAATGAAAACTATTTCTCTGCTGCTATCAAGGAAATGACATGAACATGTCCACACAGTGATCACTGTGCTAAGTTAAAAGAAGTATATGTATTTAGAATATTATATACACCAGATCTGTTCTTCAAAAGATTTTAGAAGAACTGGCTCTTTGCCTAGACCTGGCCTAGGATGGACCTTCTAGAGCAAGTGAAAATGGTGCTAAGTTCACCCTCCTGTACCTAGCACAATCTTCTTTTATTTGTGGTTTTAATGTATTATTTTTCAGTTGTTAATCTCTGTAAACCATAGAATTGACAATTGAGCAACCCTAGAAATTTAAATTATAAATCAATGTTCCAGGTAATGGGCATTTACTTATTATTTGAGGCATATATACCCTATTTTTCAGGAGTTTAAGATAACACAGAATAGTTTAGTTTAGTTTACTTTATTGTCATTGCACCTCGTACAACAAAATTAAATGCCATCTTCACTGTACATTATAACTATGAAAATAAACACAAACACACATCCTTCACATTTTATACATTGAATTGAAAACCCCTGATATTGCATTAATATTGCACTATACAGTAGAATTCAATAGAGTTATTGCCCTGGGATAGAAGCTGTTTTTCAGCCTATTTGTCCTTTTTATTATCCTGTACCGTCTGCCAGATGGTAATAGTTAAAAAAAAAGGGTTCCCAGGATGAGATGGATCTTTGAGAATGTTTTGAACTTTCTTAAAGCAGCAGAAGCTATAAAGCTCTTCCAAAGAGGGGAGAGGGCAACCAATGATCTTCAGGGCAATGACGTTAACCCTCTGGAGTGCTATCCTATCTACCACTGTGCAATTGGCAAATCATACACAGGTGCAGTAAGTTAAGACACTCTCTATGGTGCAGCAGTAGGTCACCAGCAGTTTATATATATATATACATATATATACATACATATATACATATATATATATATGTATATGTATATGTATATATATGTAGGTCTTGGTGTATTCGGGTCTTGTCCCGTGTAAGATTGAGAATACCTTGGCGACGTTTCGACGAGATCCCATTCGCCATCTTCAGGCTGGTGTCTTCGGCTTTGTGCTCGTGCCAGCAAAGCGTGATCTGAGCTGCCTTCTCTCTATAAATACTGGAGGGGAGGTGTAGTGTGCTGGCTCTGCTGTAAGCGGGTTGGTTGGCTGTGTTTTTGGCTGTGTTGTCGCTTCTTGATTGGTTGATGGAATTGGTGTTTGCTGATTGGTTGGCTTTTTCGTAAGAGCCTGTGTGGCTGAGGTAGTGGCTGTGTGGCCTTCAGCCTTTTGTGTTTTAGCTACCTGGGTAGTGGGCTGTGTGATGACCTTCTTGTGACATCCTGGGTCTTGTGCTGTTATCTCCTGGGTCGTTGTCTGTGTTGCAACCTCCTGAGGTTTTGTGTTGTAATCTCCTGAGTTCCATAATGTGGTATCCTGGGTGGAAGGCTGTGATGTGACATTCCTTGGTTTGGCTCTCTGGCTTGTGGCTCGCTTAGTTTGAGGTCTGGCTATGTGTTTAGTTTGCTTAGTTTGGGGCGGAGCAGCTGGAGTTGCAGCTATGGTCTGGTTTCTGGATGGTGGTTGCCTTTTGTCTGTGGGGTGGGCTTGGGTTTGAGTCTGGTGAGGGAGATTGGTGGTGGCATCATGTGTTATTTTGGGTCCGGTGTTGGTTTTCGTAGCTGGGACTTGTTTGTTGATTAGGGCTAGTTTCCAGATGTCTGGTAGGCGGGAAGTATCATCCCGTTTATTCATGTTATGGGGGTGTTTCTCTATTTCGATGGCTTCCCTAATTATTCTCTTGTTGAAGTGTTCAGTGTTGGAGATAAGTTTGGATCCCTCAAAATCAATTTCATGTCCTGTGGCTTTAAGGTGCTGGAAAAGGGAGGAAGTTTTTTCTTCTTTTCTGACTGCGTTCTTGTGTTCTGCGATGCAAGCATTTATTCTCCTGTTGGTTTGTCCAATGTATGTGGCTGGGCAAATTTTGCATGGTATGTTTTCGTAGATTTTCACGGGTAAAGGTATGTAGGTCTTGGTGTATTCGGGTCTTGTCCCGTGTAAGATTGAGTTTCTCATAGATCCGGGTCAGCTGGAAGGTTTCCTCCCCATAGAGGTAAGATATTTGTTTTCGTAGATTTTCACAGGTAAAGGTATGTAGGTCTTGGTGTATTCTGGTCTTGTCCCGTGTAAGATTGATCAATCTTACACGGGACAAGACCTGAATACACCAAGACACACACACACACACATATATACACACACACACACACATGCACATATATACATTTTACAGCACATGTTGAGCAATGGTTACATTTGTTTTTTCCCTGACGTGTTCTACCTTGTTATAACTTTGTCCTTTTAATGTTTTAAGTTCTCTACATACTTCATAATTAAACGCACGTCTCCCTTATTTTCAAAACTTATCCAATTATCAGAGGTTACCTTTTCTTTAACCACTCATACCAGATATTCCATACTGTGCAATAATCACTATGTTGGTTATTTTTTAATAATTTGGTTAGGCTGTCCATCTCAGCACACTCATGTATTTTTTTAATTACCATGTCTTGGTCACCAGCAGTTTTTCATTCAATTGTTGTTTTCTGAGAAGTTTCAGGTAGTATAATCTCTGCTGGGCCCTTTTGGCCAGTGCTGCAATGTGAGCACCTCCAGGGCAGGTCCTCTTTTATGGTAACATACAGAAACTTAAAACTGGCCACTTGCTCCACTTGGTCTCCATTGATAGGCAAGGGCTGGATGTCTGATCTGTTCCTTCTGTAAACCACTATAAGCTCCTTGGTCTTATTGGTGTTGAGAACAACTGTACAACATTAGTACTTCAATGGATGGAACGTACAAGTATTTCATCATACCACAAAAAAGGACCTTCTCAGTGTTGACCTCTGTGGAACATCATCCCCTCTGATGTAGAGTAAGCCTCCACCCTGTTGCTTTCCTTTAAGACCCTAAAACATGGTTTCATCAGTAAGCCTGGGACTACAAGTAGCAATGGAGTTGATAAAGTGCTGGACGTGTTATTGCTGCCATGGGGGTGGCGTGGGGTGGGGATTTTTATGGATTTTTTTTATTATGCAGTGGATTTTTAAATTTTATAGGCCACCTGGGATTACCTATGTGTGAGTTGGGTGGCTATATAAATTTGTTTAATATATAAGTAATAAATAGGATTTCAGTCATAAATATTCAGTACTTCTACTTCAGAGCTGAAAGTATCAGGTCAGAACATGCCTTCAGATGAACAATGGTAAAAGGATATATGCCATAAATCATGCAATTAAGGATACAGAAATGCATGTTAAATAAATTTTTTAAAGTCATTATAAAAATAAAGATTTGTATATTTTATCTTTAATTTCTGGGTGATTATGAGCTTACCATTTAGTGTTTTTTGAAAAACAGTGGTACCTTGGTACTCACTTTTAATTGGTTTCAGAAGATGCAAGGAGTACCAAAAACGCTTATTATCGAACAGACCTTTCCCAAAAGGACTAATATGAGTCACAAGGCAAGTTCTAGCTTATGCGTTGAGTACCAAACAACCGATGAATACCAGATGAAAATTTTCACATCAAAATGCATTGAGTACCAAATTTGATGACTTTTAAAGCAAATGAGTACCAAGGTACCATTGTATAGTACTATTTCTGTGATGAAAGATAGGCAGTACTCAAAGCACATTGGGTTGTTGTTTTTTTTGTAGCATCAGGCAACAGCAGCACATTCATTCCACCATAATTATTTTGATAATTGGGACTACAACTTTGTTCTTCCAAATATCTCTGTACCTGAGATGATTATAGGCAGGAAGGAAACATGCATTGAGAAGGCAGTTGGTAGGAGTGCGCATTGGCAGTAACTTTTTTTTAGCAGTATCTTCCACCTTGTCTATTCTAGGTACTGGGAGTTGTACAGTTTATTTATTTATATCCCACCTTTGTTATTTTCACAAATAACTTGAAGCAGCAAATATATCTAACACATCTTCCTCCTATTTTCCATACAACAGTCAAACAACCTGCAGCAAATGGGTCTGTGAATGAATGACAACTATTTACTAGATAGGTATTGATAGATTTCAGAATGATTTGCAGATTTGCAAAGGCTTTTGACCTCAATTTACAGAACAATAGCTACTGCAGCAGTGGCTCCTCTTATCTTCATATATTGTACTGCTGAAAGAAAAAATAGATTTAGGTATTTAGGACTTTATTTTGCACAAGAATTGTGAATTCACTTCGGGTTTTTGGATCCTTTATAATTCTAAGCCTTTATACCTGATTAGCTCCTTGGAAGTCTCAGCCAATGAAAAATATGAAATCTGTTCTGGCAAAATATTCTTTCTCAAGAGTTATCTAGTTATCTAGTCTCATGAGTATGCACCACCTCAGGTTACCTAGTTAGCGACATAACAAGTGGTGGTAAGCTTGAAATCTTGAGCTAGTCATCAGTCGTGATCCTTGCATATCTTTGCAATATGGGATTACAGAGCAGCATTATATTGTATTTCACCGAGAACAGTTCAAGTTGCAGCGAACCCTTAAACATTCCAAGCCTTTTCCTCTGACAAAGTGGAATGCGGATAGTAGAATTCGTATTTCACCTATCGAGGTACACGCCATGGGCTTAGGTTCCTGCTGTAGTGTATGCTGGGAATCGTAGTTTGGCGTCCATTTGCCCCCAAAGTGGAAGGTGCGGCTGGCTTGAGAGCTTCTCTGGCAACGCTGGGACCGAGGTGGAAGGGGACCACACAGCTAATCCTCGAGGAAGGTTTACTGCCGCGATCTCTCGCCTGGGCAGGCCGGTCGGTTCGGACCAGCCAGGTCCCAGAGAGAAGCGGGGAGGCGGAGTCGTGCTGGCCAGGCCCCGCTCGAGGCTCGCTTATCTCTCTCTCTCTCTCTGCCTCGCTTGGAGCGAGCGCGATTCCTGGGGGTGCAGCCCCGGCTTCCCCTTCCCCGCACTGAGGCGGCTCCATGCGGCTGGCGGCCTCTTCCACCTCCTCACACTCCTTCGCAAGAGGCAGGGCGAGAAGGCGGCATCCGCCCGCGAGCGCCCTGAGGCCGCCGCCGCCGCCTTCTGCCTGAGGGGGACCCGCGTTTGGAAGGAGAAAGGATGGCGAACCAGTTGGTAGTCCTCAACGTCTACGATATGGTGAGTGACCGGGCAGGCGAGGGCTCCTCCGCCCGAGCAGCGGGTAAGCAGGCGCTTCCCACCTTTAACCCGGGCGCGTCTTCTGGGCCTTTTCTTTTTAATTTAACCTTCCGCCGAGGATACCAGGCTTTCTCTCAGCGGTCCGAAACAGCGAGTCTTCCGTTTTCGTGTTTCTTTCCTTCCCACCCTCCATCCAAGCCCTGGCGAATTTCGGCTTCGTTTCTCGTTGTTGAAGTTAATGACGGGCGGCGTCTTCAGCTTTCAGAAGTTCTTGCCAGTGCAGTACAGATATTCTCCCTGCTTCTCTTCCCGCCCGCCGATCCACCCTCAATTTTCCAATAGTTTAACCTGACTGAAGATGTTATAATAGTTCGGAAGCAAGGAATGGGCTCGGTGGGATTAGCATGAGCTGAAAAGTCCTAGCAACAAGTGTGTCTGATTTCACTTTTCTCCTGCCGGGTGCTGGATTCACTCAGATGCTCAACCAGTAGGTGTAGTTTACTAAATTAATTTCTGTAGCCCCCTCCTTCCCCGGATATAGCTAAAGAATAATTGTTTTCATAATGAGTTAACTGGGACAGCAGTCTTTAAATCGTTTACAGTGGGAAAGCCTTAAAGATCACACCATTACAGACTTGGTTCCTTTCCCCCTCCTTTTTTTTGCCCTTGGAAAGAATCAAAAGATGGAGAGTAATAAAAAAGATCAAAATATATTTCGTGGTGGAAAATATCTTTTTGAGCAGGTTAGCTCTTGTCTAATAACATGACTTTAATGTTTCTAAATTATAACGTTTCTAAATTATAGTCCTAGCTTCCTGTATATGCAGGGAAAATTTGTGAGATATTTTACTCTTGTCTAATAAGAATAAGACCTAAGGCTAAAGTTTTGCAATTTAGCATCACTTAAGACTAAAGTTTTGCAATTTATTTGGTGGACCATAAGTAAGTCAGAGGTTTCTTATCTCAAATCTCATTTATTTTTTTCTTAGTGTTGCATACTGTTTTCCAACAGAAAAAAAACAATATAATGCAATAAAGGGTGGAAGGAACATAGATTTTGAGCTATGATAAATCTAGTTGCAACTGGGTGTTAAGGGGCTTGGGAGTTTGCTTCTCTAACCATGTATCCTGTTCCCTAGCATAATATATCTTTATCATATTCTTAATGCATGTCTGCTCACCTGACCTGCTTAGTTGTATTTTGCTCTGTTTGGTGGTTCTAGGGCTTAGAAAAAAATCAAGGTTTTAGCAAATATCAAAACCAATCTTACAAGCAGGCAGCCATTAGAAATGAGTCAGAATGTTGAGCTAGGAATAGAAAATCTGCCTTTGTTAAAATTCCCATGGGTATATTACAGGATGGGAAGAAAACATCACTTGAATTCTTTGGAAAATAGGGAATAATATAATGTACAAAATATAGGAAAATTAAAGAAATAGTTCTAAATAAATCATGAAGAACAAAAATATAAACATCCATTTATTTTGGTATGTAAAATTTAAAAATGTCTGGTACTTTGTTGCTTCTAATAAAAGTTATGTAACCTTTTAAGTTACTAATGTGTTCTACTCATACAGAATTTCAGAAGGTTTTGAATGAATGTATATAGGTAGTCCTCAACTTACAACCACAATTGAGTCCACCATTTCTATTGCTAAGAAAGACAGTTGTTAAATGATTTTTGCCCCATTTTTCAACCATTCTTGCCATAGTTGTTAAGTGAATCACTGCTGTTATGTTAGTAACACGGTTGTTAAGTGAATCCGACTTCCCCATTGACTTTGCTTGTCAGAAGGTTGCAAAAGGTGATCATATGACCCCGGGACACTGCAACTCATAAATATATGCCACTTACCAAGTGTTTTAATTTTGATGATGTGACCATGGGGATTCTGCAATGGTTGTAAGTGTGAAAAATGGCAGGGACTAGCTGTAAGCTGTAAGGACAGGCTGTACTTTTATGCATTTTTGTTGCAAGTGTTTATAAAGATACTTACAGTTTACAGAAATGTTCCTCAACCTTGACAGCTTGAAGTAGGAGGGACTTCAATTTCCAGAATTCCTGAGGCAGCATGACAGTTGAAGTTGCCAAGGTTAATAAACAGTGGTCTACAGTAGCATGAATTATTAAAAGATGCTGGAAAATAATAGCTACACACTTGACAAGGTTATACATCTGGTCTTTATATTCTATGTCTTTGGCAACAGTCAAGCAGCATTATCAAGAGGTTGCAACATTGTGAGCTTGGGGATAGTTGGTATCTTATCTTTTAACTGCCTCACATAGCAAGTTAATAGTGAACAGCTAGCTGTAAAGCCTAGACTTGTAGTACAGCATTTCAGCAAAAACAAATCCTGTTTGTTTACTTGAGTTGGTTAACTTGCAAATGAATCCAATCTGATAAACCAGAAGGAAACCAGACTTAACTGGACAAAAATATCAGTGTTTGTCCATGATGGCTTGTAATAAAATTAGGCTATATTCCAGTTCCCTTAGAACTGGAATGTTAGATCAAATTAGCATTAAAAACACTTAAGTATCAGTATAGTGAAGAGGAGTGTATTTTTTTCTCTTCAACCCTCTTCATGAGTTGAACATTGCCTGGGGTCTTGGTGGACTGTTTTAAGATTTTCTTTGTTCTGTAAATTAAAGCAGCTATATTAGCTGCTATGGACATGGCTTTCTAATGTAAAGGGTGGTGTGTGTGTGTGTGTGTGTGTGTGTGTGTGTGAGAGAGAGAGAGAGAGAGCAAAGCCAAAAGTAATGTTCTAATTGCAGATCAAGCTCAACAGTAATCTTTCTGTATTTGATTGTCACAGTGGTGATTGTCAATCATCTGCAAAGTATCTTTGATATAGAGAATAAAATATTGGAATTTAACCAGAAAGACCCAGGAATTAGATTCCCACCACTATGATGCTAACTATGGATATGGATTCTCCTCTTCCTCTTCTTAATTATAGTTGCGGACATGTTTCAATATTTAAGCCAGAAACTATTGTGACATAAATTACGTTTTTGAAAGAAGAGCAGAAAGGCTTCCTGTGTACTAGTTAAAAGCATATATGGAGGGTGAAGCATAATAATGACTACATATTTTCCCCCCATAATTTTGATTTTCACAAGAGAAAATTCACAACATTTGTGAAATTCACAACAGAAAATTCACAAATTTGAATACCTGTTTGCTGAAACAGCCTTGTCGCTACAACTATATAACCATGTACTTGTAAGAAATATCAATCTTATGGTCTACATACATTTTTTGAGTGAATGACACAAATGTAGTGACAGTTTGAATCTTACAGAAGCTCTTTCTCATAGCATATCTCTTGCAAAGCACAACCATATGGTTTGTACTACCGATAGAAATGTGCATGGTAGTACGCAATCTAAAAGGAATTTAATTCCTCAGGGGTCTGTTGGAAGGAAGACAATAACTTTCATAGTTTACCAAAATTATTTAGCACATAAGATTACATATTTGCTCATTCAAAACTCTTGGGAATTTGCACATAGATGTAAGAATGCTACTCTCCAAAATATAATTCAATAATTCCTGGAGGATTCTTTATATATACCATAATTACAAAGTTATATTATTACTCATTTTTGTAATTGCTGTCCCCATAATGTAGAATGATTTAGAGCTGAAACAGTACATTCTTTAAAATCCATAATATAATATGTAGTGTGTAGTGTAGTATAGTTGTGCGGTTATTTGGCCTAATAATTCTATGATCTTGAAATCTGAGATATGCATATAATTATTATAAAGTAACTGACATCCCAAGAACATGTTTGCATTGCTTATTATTTATTCATAATGTTGTACTTTGAGAGTAATAAAAACAAGTCCCTTTCTGAGGAGAAGGTAGTCTCCCTTAAATCAAGTTCAACTCCCAGTTATTACACAGGCACATCCACGTTGTTTTGTTAGAAACAGTATAGAAGGGGTTGCCACTATATTCTTTCAGAATGTTTTTCTACTTCCTACTCTAGCCAAAAGCTCTGGAAGTATCCAAGAGGCTTTCATCCAAATATTAACCATTTGTGATCCTGCTTCAATTTTTTGGCATCAGGCACAAAAAAGAATAAAGAATGGGGGAGACCATGAGAAAGAAAAAATATTTTTTTCTGCCTGTAAATATTCTTTATGAATAGTTCTTCGATATCCTTATATATGTAATGTATAACTTTAATTATAATTCAGTATATAATATTGGGCTTTTGAATAATTTTTACAATCACTTCTTACAATAATGGAAGATCTGAAAGGGACTGTTTCAAATGCAAATTTCAGTGTTATTTGTTTATTAGAAATTAAGTAAAGTAGATAAGCAGAAAATTATTGGTACTTTCCCAACTGTACTAAATCTTTAATAGCGTGCTCTTTTGCTTTCTTTCTTACTTTCTTTCTTACTCTCTCTCTCTCTCTCTATATATATATATACACATATATACATTTATAAAATACCATGCAAAATTTGCCCAGCCACATACATTGGACAAACCAACAGGAGAATAAATGCACGCATCGCAGAACACAAGAACGCAGTCAGAAAAGAAGAAAAAACTTCCTCCCTTTTCCAGCACCTTAAAGCCACAGGACATGAAATTGATTTTGAGGGATCCAAACTTATCTCCAATACTGAACACTTCACCAAGAGAATAATTAGGGAAGCCATCAAATAGAGAAACACCCCATAACATGAATAAACGGGATGATACTTCCCGCCTACCAGACATCTGGAAACTAGCCCTAATCAACAAACGAGTCCCAGCCACAAAAACCAACACCGGATCCAAAATAACACATGATGCCACCACCAATCTCCTTCACCAGACTCAAACCCAAGCCCACGCCACAGATGAAAGGCAACCACCATCCAGAAACCAGACCATGGCTGCAACACCAGCTGCTACACCCCCTCCGACCCCCAAACTAAGCAAACTGACACATGCTATAAACACATAGCCAGACCTCAAACTCGAGCCAAACCAAGGCCCAGAATGTCACATCACAGCCTTCCACCCAGGATACTACATCACAGAACTCAGGAGATTACAACACAAAACATCAGGAGGTTGCAACACAGACAACGACCCAGGAGACTACAGCACCACACCCAGGATGTCACAACAATAGAACTCAGAAGGTCATCACACAGCCCATTACCCAGGTCGTTACAACACAAAAGGCTGAGAGACACACAGCCAGCACCTCAGCCACACAGGGTCTCAGGAAAAAGCCATCCAATCTGCATACATCAACTCCATCAACCAATCAAGAAGTAACAACACAGCCAACTCTGGAGTTTAAAAGGGAAAAACAGCCACGATCACGCACTTCTCCCAGAAGAACGAAACTGAAGACACCAGCCTGAAGATGACGGATGAGATTTCGTTGAAACGTTGCCAAGGTATTCTCAATCTTACACGGGACAAGACCCGAATACACCAAGACCTACATATATACATATATACATACATACATACATACATACATACATACATACATACATACACACACACACATACATATATACAGAAACACAAATATCTATATACACATATATATACACACACATACACACACATATATATACACTCATAAATATAGGTATATATTGTTATCTTGCTATATATATTAAGAGCAGAAACAATATATATATGGTTTCTGCTCCTAATATCTATAGCAACAATACTTTTTCTAAATGTAAAACATATTTTATATGACATATAGTTTGCTATGTCAATCAGCATGGAGTATTTGAGGAACAAAGGCAATACAATACTATTTACAACAAAATATTATTTACAAATAATAACTTATAAATATACACTAATAAGCAAAATTCATAAATCATTTTCACAAAATTCATGTATTTAAAATATGTAAAAATATCCAAATCTTATGTATTTCATAGTGGTTAATACACATAAATGTTGTTCCCTGGTAAATGACCTTTGATTAGAAGTGAAGCATAGCTAGTATAATGTTAGTATGTCAATGTACACCATAAAGTTTTATACTTTAAACAAATGATTGAAGTGTTTCTCAACCTCGGCAATTTTAACATGTCTGGACTTAAAACTTCCAGTAGGAAATCCTGGGGATTGAAGTTTATATGTCTTAAAAGTTGAAGAGGTTGAGAAACACTGGAATAAACTGTGCCAGAATGAAGTAGTCATATTCTGCCATCATTGAGAAGAGAAAAAAATCCTCAAGGCAAGCAGTTGACTCAATGACTTGCTTAATGAGGAAACACAAGCTGAATTCACTCATAATGAGGAGCTGTAAACCATAGGTTATAAGGACAGCATTAGGTTTCCATAAACTCACTGAACTAAAATTGAAAAAAATAATTGAGCATGACATGCAAACTAGTAGCCAGATAAAACTAATTATAGGAATACAGATGTTTTTTGTTTGTTTATAGCTTCTTTCTCAGGTAGTTCCAGGTGGAAAAAGCCATTATGCCTTGTACAATGACATGGTAAGCTACATTTACCGACAAGTGACAGCTCATTAGTTTGCTCTGGCACACAGGAAAATCCAGGGATCTGACTAAGCTATTAGTCTGGCTTGCTATCTAAATAGATGCAGTTATTGGGTAAGTTGTTTTGGGGCCAAAAGGCGTGAAACTCGAAACAAATATGACTTCCCCTTTAAGACATCTTGCTGGAAAAAGATCTGGAACTGATTGCTGGTTGAACTTGCAGTTTGCGATGATGAAGGATGAAGAATCAAAGAAAAAGGTTCAGCAGCAGATTTCTTAAAAAAGGACCATCCAGAGAGCAGGACAAAGAATTAAATGGAAGTTGAGTGTAAACAGAACTACTTTGCAAGTCAAAACAACCAAAAGGACTGAAAGCAGAAGAAAACTGCTGGATAATATCTCTTCTAGTTATGTTGGATTTGGCTATAGTGAAATATAAGGAAATGATGTGAGAGAAAAGCCAGTGAGAGGTTATTTTCTCGCGTAGAAGAGGATAATCAAAACTTCATGAATTGCCATCCACTACAAATGTGACTAAATAGCTATACCATTTTCTGATAGAGGAAATAAAGGATTTTGCTTGGGTCAGAGTTGATTACAAAGGTGTCACTGCAGCTTGTTTCTTTAAGATTCCCAGAAACAATAAAATAACATTGTCAAATTATTCTACAGTGGGCTTGACAATATTTCCCTTTGAATAAAATTTTGAAAAAAGGAAATTTAAAGACCTCCCTGGCTGTTTAGAGAAAGCCAATCAAACAATAGATCACTTCGAAGTATGATAACCTTATATTGTCCTACTAAAAGAAATAAATTTACATATTCTAAAACAATATGGATTTCAGATTCAAGGAACAAAGGGCCCAGTTCTTTCAAGACTTAAGTCCTGGTACCTAAAACAAAAGAAAACAGCGTCAATTGGTCACAGCAACAAAATGTTTTGACATTTTCATTCAAAACCATGATTAAATTGGAAGGTAGATTCTTCCTCGATGGTGCAGTGGTTAGAGTGCTCTACTGCAGGCCACTTCTGCTGACTATAAGCTGCCTGCAATTTGGCGGTTCAAATCCCATCAGGCTCAAGGTTGACTCAGCCTTCCATCCTTCCAAGGTGGGTAAAATGAGGATCCAGATTGTTGGAAGCAATATGCTGACTCTGTAAAACCGCTTAGAGAGGGCTATAAAGCACTATAAAGCGGTATATAAGTCTAAGTGCTATTGATATTGGTATTCCCTGCCTATCATTCCAGCCATGCAGCAGAGATCCTGAAGAAACTTCGGCTAAAATTCCCAGGTATTCTAGTTCCTGAAAAATCAGGAGCAAAAAAGATAAAAGGGAATCCCAAAATGGGGGCGGGGGGACAGCATATAATAGTACTATGCTTGGGTGCTTTAGTTACTGTGATCCTTGTCATTTTTACAACATGATAATTATTACAAACTTTCCCCACACCTCCCAAAAAGAAAAACCACAAGTAGTCCTCGACTTACAACCACAATTGAGCCCAGAATTTTGTTGTAAGTCATAGTAACTGATTGCCTTGCTCAATGACCACAATCCCAACTCTCCCCACTGCAGTTGTTAACGCTGCCTCACAGGTCATTAAGTGACTGTGCAGAGATACCTCAGGATGGAGAATGCCTTGGAAGGCCCAGCACCCATTGGCATGTGAAAAACTGCCATGGGCCAGATGGCCTCTAACTGGCTAAGCCCAGCAGCACACAGGTCTCCTTCCTCCCCCCCATCCTAAGAAGCCTGGCCTTCTTCCCCTCCCACCATTCCAAGAACTTGACCTACACCACCACTGGCCATGCCTGAGTCTACTTTGCTTTCCCTTTCTCTGCAGCTGCCAAAAGGCACACCTAGCCAATGTAAGGCTCAGCTAGAAAGCGAGTGAAGACAATTTTCCTCAAACACACAGAGGCAATCTTTTTCAAAGCTGGCCAGGAACATAAAGTCAGCCAGCAAAGTGGTAGATGGAGAGGGGGAAGGTGTGCATGCCACTAGACCTCACTGGCTGAGGCCTTCTGGCATGTAAAAAATTTCCGAGTGTCAGTGAGTCTACCCAGTCAAGGCCTTCGGGCTCAGTTGTGGTGAGTTGCAGCCATCTCAGTGATAGGGGTGGGCACATGCAAAGCGCCCAAATTTTGATTGTATGACTACAGGGGTACTGCAGGGAATGAACTTCAACCAGCTGTCATGTGCCTTCATTCAGCACTGTCATAATTTTGAATTATACACTAAAAGATAGATCATATAAGTGTTTACAATGTTACAATCCTTATTCTATATTTATTCCCCAATTCAAAATTTATAGGAATAAAAAAGGTACAGTTTTCTATCATACCTTGCATTAGTTAATTAAGTTTAAACATATGTGACAAACTGTTTCCATTTATTAGTTGAATATACTCTCCATATTATATCTTTAATGTTCCCTTCTCCTTTTAGAATGGTTCCTGAGCACTAAAATGGCAATGTGTTAAGATGCAGTTTATTTCTGTTTCCCTGATAGGTGTAGAATTAAAGTTTGTAGACTGTGCTTGAAGAGAGCTGGTAAGCTGAACATTTAATTAAATTGCTTTTGCAATTTCTTTTATGTTTAGGAAGATAGAATACCTCCAGTTTAAGAAGCTGGCTCTCCCTTCTGCTACAACACAGCCACCATCTCAGCTTTGGTTTCTGGGGAGGCTGTAATTGCACTACGTTATGGAGTAAGGCTTCAAGCCAGAAACTATTTATTCTCTCCCACTTTGTGGCAACTCTTGCTGATACCCAATTCAGTTGGGAAATTCACAGGTAGCTTTGAAATTTCATCAGATATTATTCCTTAGAAAGTAACTAAATTTAGGTTTATCACATTAAAGTATTTTTCTCAAAATCTGCTCATAAGTTTGATAAAATCAAGAGAAAATAGAGCAAGATCAAGTAGCAGTTAGAAGAACAAAAAACAAGTTTGAAGCAGATAGGAAATCGCAGCTTTAACGGCTTGAGATATAACAACAAACTAAGTGTCATATTTCAGATACCCTAGGCAAAATCTATTCAAACAGCTTCTTGCTGATTCAAGATAATGGGTTTCAAAATCTTCTGATATTTTATTTTATTTTATTTTTATTGGTATTTAGAAACTACATGGCTGCCCATTTTATGTATGAAGTCTGGGTAGCTAAAAACAATTCAAAATAAACATAAAAATAAAAAAGTTGTATAAACCAGGCAGAATTAAAATAATAATACAATAGCTGAGACATATAACAGACACTCGGCGTAAACCTCAAATATCTCTGGTTCATCTAACATCCATGTCTAGCGAATGAAGGAAAAGGTAGATCTTCACGACTTTCTGAAAAGCCAAGCGGGCAGAGACCTCTGGATCTCAGGGGGAAGATTATTTTATAAGCCAGACATCATGACAGAGAAGACATGACTCCTTGGTCACAGTGTCATGCCTTTTAAATTTTTATTTAGGGTTTTTGATGAGTTGTTAACAGTCTTGAATATGATAGTTTTGTTGCATATTTTTTATTCTTTTTTATTTTTAATACATTTAATTTATTTTATTTAATTTTTTTGTTTGTATTACATTTTTCTAAGCTAGTTTTTGATAAGTGTATTTTTGAAATAATGAACTTAATTATATTGAATTAATTACATAAATTGATGTCCTAAGAAGACTCAATTATTTGAATTTTTGATTATGTCTAATCCAAACTGGACATAAGATTTAGTCCAATTGCCTCTCTAATAAATAATACATGTAGGGATTTAAAAAAAATCACATATGGTTTTGACCATGCTTTTCCTTAAAAAAAGTCTGACTCTTTGCATAGACTGGGATGGTAGATGAATCTGCTAATTGAGAGGTAATTGGGTTTGTTTTCTCCTCATACTCATTCTTTTATAATGTTTATTGTTATTACAGTAACTATTGTTAATCTCTCATAAGCCATCTAGAGTCATTGGCAAGGGAGTTGGCCTTAGAAATTGAAATTACAAATAGATAAAATTTGTGTCATGGAACATTAAAGGACTGAAAGGGTAGTCCTCAACTTATGGCTGGTTGGTTAGTGACTGTTCGAAGTTCCAGCATTTGGAGAGACTGAAGTCATGTGATCACACCTTAAGATCTTGGCAGCCAGGCCACATTTACAGCTTCCTGTGGTCCCTTGACTGCATTTTATAACAATTTTGCCAACACCCAGCATTTACTTCTGGGTTTTGGCAAAACTGACCTATGCCAAACCATGGTTTTGCTTTATGACTAAAGTAGTCACTTTATGACTGCCACAAAACAGATTATAATATTGTGTTGGTCATGTGACTGACTTACGTACGACTGTCACAGGTTACACCCATGATAGGCAGTCTCTATTACTGTCCTAACTTGAGAACTACAAGCACCTGAAGAAAGACAGATGTTTTATAGATTGAAATGGAAATTATATTAAAAACACTTTCTAGTTTTATTATTGAACAAAAGGTTTTAGAGATCATTATATAATTTTAGTAGCCAAATGTGGAAATTTTCAGATCGTATGGATAAATGTTAGTGGTTAATTGGTTCAGACAAAAAATAAATCTGATGTACAGTATTATACAGTTGTTTTGCTAATCTCTTTACACTACAGGTAAAGCAGATGATAGTTGCCACATAGACTTTTAAATTAGTTTTGCACCAGAATAAAATTTGAAAAAAGAAAATGAGTCCGCCAAATCATGATGTTCTCTTTACATCCATCCAGAAATTTAATTTAATGGAGATATGGAAGTTTAATTCTAACAGGCTACATTTACTTATCTGTTTTTTAATCACACCTCTTGGATATGTTAAAGAATAAAAAAAAATTAAAATATTTTTGATGGTTAATATAGTTGAAATATGCAATGTTGATTCAGTTTGAATTTCTAATCACACATCCATAGTAATGTTATGGACTTTTGATAAACTTATCCTAGTTAGTGGCATATAGTACTGGTAGTCCTTGCTTACTGACCAGTCATTCAGCATTCATTTGCAGTGCCCTTGCAATGACATGATCAGAATTCAAGTATTTGGTAACCAGCATGCATTTACAATGGTCCCAGCATCCCACAATCACATGATTGCCGTTTATAATCTTTACAGCTGGCCTATGACAAGCAAACCAATGGGGAAACTTGCTGAAGTTGCAAATGTCAGTCATGCGACATAATGGGTGATTTGCTTGAATGATTTGCTTCACGACTGCAACCAGAACTGATGTTGTAAGTTGGGCATAGTCACATATTTCACTTTATGACCACATTGCTTTGGGACAGAGTTACCAGTGCCAATTGTGGTTGGTAAATGAGGACTACCTGCATTTTAATACTAATATATCAAGATCATGGGAAGTAATTGTCAGCGTTCCAGCAAACCTCCATTCCAATCAGTAACTCCAAGACAAACGTATCTCAAAAGTACCTTTATTAGAATAGCACCTGGCTCATCTGCGGAATCCCAAATCTAAAAGTTTTTGGGCTTCCTACAATTTCCCAAACTACAAATCCATCCCCCCTTGGCTGTCATCACATCACATGGCCCAATCACAATCCATCCAAAAGTTAAGATCCTTATTTCATTCTGTGCCATACCGTGTTTCCCCGAAAATAAGACACTGTCTTATATTTTTTTTGGCTCCCCAAAAAACACTAGGTCTTATTTTTGGGATAGGTCTTATATATTTATGGTATAGTGTTTGATGGTGGTCTTCCTGGAACACACTACTTAGGTGTGGAAACATGGTACTTAATGACCTTGAACTAACAAAAGAATTTTATTTTGTCTACTTAGAGCTACTCAATTGAAATTACCCCTCCCACTTTCTCAGGCTATGTAGCAGCATGGAATATGGCTTTCAAAGCTGACAGCCCCTCTTTGGCCCCCTTGAGAAATTCACCTCCTAAAAGAGCACCCCTCTCCCCCCTCCCCCTTCAGTTTGTCAGGGAATTCTTCATGGAATTGGTTAACCAATATATCTGCATGTACATCGCAACTTTTTACCCAAGTAGCATCTGACAAAGGGTAACCTTTCCATAATACCAAATATTGTAATCTCCCTCAGTGTAATCTAGAATCGAGGATTTTCTTTATTTCATAATGTGTCTCACCCTGTACGATTAAAGGTTTGGGGGGAGCTGCTGATGTCGGCCTTAGATTCGACCCTACAGCAGGTTTCAATAAACTACTATGGAACACTGGGTGTATTTTCCCCAATAGCCGAGGGAGACTTAATTGGACTGTCACTGAACTGATTATTTTTGATATAGAGAATGGACCTAAGAATTTAGGGCTCAACTTCCTACTGGGAAGTTTCAATTTGAGATATTTAGTTGACAAAAACATTTTGTCCCATACTTTAAATGGTGGTTTGAGGGATCTATGTTTGTTTGCTTGTTTTTTATATTCCTCAGCAGCTTCAGTCAAAGCTTTATTTGCATCCTCCCAACCTTTCTTTAATGAGTCCATCCACTCTGTTAAAGACATGGATGTTGGGGGTTCCCTAGGTAATTCTGGGATAGAGACAAATTCTATGCTGGTGTTGACTTGGAACAGAGTCAAGCCTGTGCTGCTGTGTACTGCATTATTGTAAGCAACTTCTGCAAATGGCAACAGCTCTGCCCAGTTCTCCTGTTGATAATTTACATAACATATAATGTATTGTTCCACGATGGCATTTGGCCTCTCCGCTGCCCCGTTGCATACAGGATGGAACGCTGAGAAAAACCCTTGGGACGACCCATGGGCTTCAAAAATTCCCTCCAGAACTTAGCAGTAAACTGTACACCTCGGTCTGAGATTACTCTATGAGGTACTCCATGGAGCCTATAGATATGCTTCACAAACAGTTTTGCAAGTTTCTTAGCCAAAGGTAGTCCGTTACAGGCTATAAAGTGGGCTTGCTTAGAGAATAAGTCAATAACAGTCCAAATCACGGTATTTCCTCCACTCTCAGGTAACTGTAAGATAAAGTCCATTACGATTTCTTCCCATGGCTTTGTTGGTTCAGCTACTTGTTGAAGGAGGCCAGGGGATTTTCCAGTTCTGTGTTTCATCGTGGCACAAATTGAGCAGCTTTTTACATAGTCCTTGACATCAGGTTTCATTTTTGGCCACCAGAACTGTCTTCTGACTAAATGCAGGGTTTTTAAGAACCCAAAGTATCCCCCCCAACCATGAGTCATGGCTACGTTTTAGTACCATTAGTCTTAGAGTATTGAGTACATAAATTTGTGTCCCTTTCCAAGCCAATCCTTCGTTCATTGTCAAATCGGTTTGATGTTCAACAATCAGGGATTGGTCAAAAGGGCTGCTTTCAACTCAGTTGTCAGTTTTTTTTATTTTTTATTTATTTTTAATTAGATTTATATGCTGCCCTTCTCCGAAGACTCAGGGCGGCTTACAATTTTTGGGATACAACCCAGTGCGCTCAGCAATAGCCTTCATTCCATTGTATATGCCTGCTTATTACTAAGCGGCATTTTTACAAAGTCAGCTTATTGCCCCCAACAATCTTGGGTCCTCAATTTACCTACCGCGAGAGGATGGAAGGCTGAGTCAACCTTGGGCCTGGTGGGATTCGAGCCTACAATAATTGCAGGCAGCTGGAACTTAAGTGCTAGGCATTTAGCAGCCTGCACCACCAAGGCCCAAGTTTGTCTTCTAGGCATCTGGGACTGCAGTTGGCTTGGCCTCAGGTGGTTACTTGGCCTGCAGGTTGGGCTTCTGCTATCATAGTTTGCACTACCTTATCTCAGCGACTGTCAAATTGGGGTTTTCTCAACAGGGCGTCCGCCAGTATGTTTTCCCCCCCTGGGATATATTTCATGTTAAAGTTGAATCACTTGAAGTATTGAGCCCAGCAGACTTGTTTAGGTGATAGCTTTTGAGTTGTCTTTAGAGCCTCAAGGTTCTTATGATCAGTCCACACCTCAAAAGGCTCCTTCACACTTTCCAGGAATGCCTCCAAGATAGTAAAGCCCATCGCACTGCAAACACTTCTTTTTCCCAAACTGCCCACCTACGCTCTCTGTCTGTCAACTTTTTGGACATATAAGCACAAGGCATTAGTTGATTTTGAGAGTTCTTCTGGAGAAGAATCACTGCAACAGCCACATCACTAGCATCAGCGTGGACTATAAAAGGTTGGGTCGGGTCCGGGTGCTGAAGGATGGGATCAGTGGCAAATAGGCGTTTCAAAATTTCAAAAGATTTCCGACAGTCCATTGTCCAAGCAAGGGGTTGATTGGGTTTTGGTTTGGTTGGGGAAGGCCCAATTTTCAGTAACTGTTAAAGGAAGGGCAACCTCAGCAAATGAAGGAATAAATTGTCTATAGAAATTTGAAAAAATCCCAAAAGCTTTGAAGTTGTTTACGTGTTTTGGGGGGTTGCCAGTCTAGCACCACTCTCACTTTTCCAGGATCCATCTCAATTCCTTGGTTAGACACTCGGTAGCCTACCATGTTTCTCAGAAAATAAGGCCGGGCCTTATTTTCTTTTGTCCCCCGAAAAAACAGCTAGGCCGTCTTTCTGGGGGTGACTTAATTTCTCCCCCCCATGCACCCTCCCTAGAGCGCCACCAGCAGAGCCTCACCAGCAGCCGCTCCTAACAGCCGATCATGGCGGAGCATGGAGAGCTCCCTACCCCCGCCAAGCGCCTTTGCTGCAGACCCGGGTATGGTGCTGGTTGCAGGCCGGATCAGTGGGTATCGTCAGCGTGGATGTCGGCCTCGGTGGCGGTGGGGCACTTTGCATCGCGCCCGCCACTGTTGCTTTCTCCACCGCTGTTGCTTTCCTTTCTGCCCGTGCACTGCAGTGTCTGGAGTGCTGCACATTCCTCCACCGGCAGCGTTTCAGCCGCTTCTCGGGTGGGGAAGCCGTAGGTTCCACGGTTCCCACCGGCGCTGGCACCTCACCAGTGCTGTCTCCAACAACAGCAGTAGCAGTGAGACAGACCCCGCTGCTGACAAGAACTGCCTGCCCTCCCGCAGGGGCATCACTTTGATTGACAGCAGCTGTGTCGACAAGGTCCTGCAAGTTGGTGAGTCTTTTGGGGTTGGGTGGGTGGAATCAGCAGCGGGAGGGTGATGCCATCGTTTCTCGCCCCCACCATGCCTCGCTTTGCTTCCTGCCCCAGAGCTTCAGGTCATGGTCTCGTCCCTTGTATGGTCGGGCGCTCTCCTCTTGCTCCAGCCACCTGAAACCCCCCCGTGGACCTTTTCCCCCTTATTTAAGTTTTCTTTACTCTCATTCCCTCCGTCAGTTCCCCAAGAATACAGACTGCCCGGGCAGCTTCCTCCCCCCACTCCCGGTAGTTTTTAAAAGGGGACCATCTATCCATTTTGCCCTTCGAGCAGAGGCAAACCTTCCAATCCAAACAGAAGAGAAAGGGAATCATCCTACAGACACTTAGCACCAAGCTTCCCAGAGGATTCTCCCATACAAAATCTTGTAAGGGTCGCTTGCCTTGTTTCATTTCCATAAATTTGTCCTCATTTTCTCGAACTCTGTCAGGATTCTCGAACCTGAACCTAAGGAGTTCAATGAAAGCATTGACATCCTGTAGTTCTGGGGCTTGTTCGTAGTGCAATTGGGAGGAGGCAACGGGGTCAGAGCACGCCACCGTATGAAGACACCGGGGGCGTGCTCCCCTAACATGATGTGGCCCCATGCCTCGTCGTCCCCTGCCGAGCCCAACCAACCTGGAAATCGTCGCTCCCACTCTCCCCTCCGGGGCCCCACTGGGCCCCCCCACACACACCCCCACGATCCTGCCCTGGGCTGCGCTGAGTCCCATCCTCACAACCCACCCCCTTCCCTAACCCCCTTAAAAAGCAATCCAAAAACCTAATCAAAGAAGCCCCGGAAACCCTCTTGTTACCCCTCCCAGGACCCCAGCCCTCACCCGCACCATGCCATCTCTCCGGGTTCCATAACCCGTCCTTGAGATAGGCCGTCGAAAGTCCAGCGGGCCAGACCCAAGAGAGAGGGGACTCCCTCCATGCCTGCAAGTCCGCCAAAGAATAAGTCCGGATCTAATGAAGATGTAGCATAAAGGTGTAGCATAGAGGGGGGTGGTCGAATGATGGAACGACTGTCTGAATATTAGAGTTGTTAAAGCCCAGTGAAGTCCAAAAAGCCGGCAGCCGGGGGGGGGTCCAGGGAAAAACACCAGGACTGCCCTCTCACGGAAGTCCTGTGGACCGATGATAAGGTCCCACACCCAACCAGACCACCACGCTCTCACTGCAGGGATCCCAGGCAAGCCGATCGGGACAAAGATAGAAGGCCAGGCTAAATGAAAAGGGGAAAGGCGCCCCCACCAGGCTGCTCTCTCACAGCAGCCAACCAGCGGGGGCCGCCCAAAACCCCTAAGCCAGCATCCACTGGGCAAAGAGGGGGGAGGAGGAAGACAGTTCTCAATGTCAGACCCAGCTAGGGTAATAAAAGCCATAGAAAACAAGGCAAGGTGAATGGAGAAGCAATGGGGGGGAGGGTGAACGGAGCCACCAGACCAGTTCCAGGACGGGTAGATCTTGCCAAACCAGTTCCAGGGAGGGCCGATCTCACCAGGGGTGGCAGAACTGATGACTGGAGGCCAGGACTGGCGGCGACCTCGGGACAGCTCCATCCCAATCTCCAAGCCCAACGAGGCCACCCCTGATCTGCTGCCCCCGTCCACGCCGCTGCCGCCCGCACCTTCTGACATCCGGTTGCACCCCCAACATCATGACCATGTCGCTGATCTCCGCTGTCACTGTCAAGCCTTTCTCTGCTACCATTTTCAAAGGCTTGGAAAAACCTTCTGCCAGGGAGTAAAAAAGCTTCCAAAACATCCCTGCTAATTAGAGGAGATAAACCGTGTTCTTCTCTGCTGTCGATGATAAAAATGAGACCCGGAAAGTAATCTATGAACATTTTTATTTATAAAATAAGAAAACCTAACGGAGCTACATGTTTGCAACCTAATCTCCACCAAGGCATATAGAAAAAAGAAAAGGAAAAGATATAACGGAAGTTGCAAGAAGTGAAGTAAAGACTTTGTACACATGCGCAGTGAATCAAAACATTCTTATCTCATTACTATGGAGACAAGATAACACAGTGCTGTCTAGCAGACACCTGCTTGTTAGAATATGAGCTTAGAAGCTTGAACAGACAAACCAAAAAAAACGCAGTGACAGTCACCGCTGCCACCGATGCCCCCACGGACCCCCATAGCAAGCGAGGTCGCGACTGGAAACAGGCACCAAACCAAAAGCTGCATCACCGCCACTCCCAACATTCTCCTCCTCAGCGCCAGCGCACCCGACTCCAAGGCCCAGAGGCCCGAAGACAGCCAGCTGGCGAAACTCGTGGCCAAGACCCCGCAGCCCGACCGACTGGCCTGGCTCCGACGGCACTGGCCAATGCTACAGGTCCTCTGGCACCGAGGCCTGGGGGTCGGGGGGTTTTCGGTCAACTCTTCACCCCTCACGGACAGATTAAAGACCCACTCTTCCCCAGGACTCTAATGATGAGCGGCCATTTTTGCGAGCATGCAGAGGTTGTGGCTATGAGACATAACTTTCCACCTTAAGTTGTTGGAGTTGTTCTGGGATTCCTGCCAACGACTGGCTTCAGGATGGAGGCCACAGGTTGCAGTCTTGGAAGGTGTCTGATCCCAACATCTCCATCCTGTCTCTCGGGCTGTCCTCAGCTGGAGAAAGAGAGGCATTCAGGCAGCATCTCCTCCGGTCTCACCCGTGGATTCAGCTCCATCTGGCAGCTTCTCCATGAGTCTGTCTCCGTGGGCTGGACCTCCACCTCTCCTCTGTAGCCTCTAATGCCTGCATCACCTCTTCCGAAGGGGGGCTGGAGGCTTCAATTAATCTTCTGGTGTCCAGCCCCATAGCCCCTTCTGTAACTTCTTCCCTCTTCACTGAGTCTTCGCACTGCTCCATCTTTGGAATCAGTGCTGAGGCTCAGCACCCCTGACAGCCCCCTTTTGGGGTGCTGGAGTTCATTAGAGATTCGTGATGTCAGCGTTCCAGCAAACCTCCATTCCAATCAGTAACTCCGAGACAAACATATCTCAAAAGTACCTTTATTAGAATATCACCTGGCACATCTGTCGAATCTCGAATCTAAAAGTTATTGGGTTTCCCACAGTTTCCCAAACTACAAATCCATCCCCCTTGGCCGTCATCACATGGTCCAAAAGAATTTTATTTTGTCTACTTAGAGCTACTGAATGGAAATCACCCCCTCCCACTTTCTCAGGCTATGTGGCAGCATGGAATATGGCTTCCAGAGCTGACAGTAATATTTTATACTGCACAAGTGAGGCAACACTGGAACACTGCATCCAGTTCTGGTCACCATGATAATAGAAAAGATCTGGGGCAGAGCAGCACAGAAGAGCAGCAAAGATGATAAGGGGTATACAAGTTAAATCATACAATGAATGGCTAAGACAACTAGGTGTGTTTAGCTTAATGAAGAAAAGGCTCAGGGGAGACATGATAGAAATCTTCCAATACTAGAAGCACTCTCATAGGAAAGAGACCATCAATCAAAGAGAGCAAAGAGAGCTAGTCACCATAGCACCTGAAGACAGGACAAAAACCAATGAGTGCAACTCATCAAAGGGAGAGTCAGCCTTAAAATAAGGAGGAATTTTCTGGCAGTGAGAACTATTAATAAGTGAAACAGATTGCCTTCTGGAGTTGAGGTGCTCTATCTTGGAGGTTTTCAAGAAAAGATTGAGCAACCATTTTTCTGGTAGGGTATAAACAACTCCTGTCTTGGGCAGGGGCTTGGACTAGAAGGCCTCCAATGTCCCTGCCAGCCCTATGATTCTATGAATTCTTTGTTGGAAGAATTGCAGTTTATGGAACAATAAAATATATTTATATATCTACATCTATTCAAATCAATTGCAGTTCAAATAATATAGGGATGGTTTGAGATACCTTTAAAGCAACTATGCTTCTGGATCAAAAATGTATTGAATCACAAAATAGAAAAGTTGAGTTATATGACTTGGATACAGAATATGGTTTAAAACAAACGAAATGAACATATTGGAATGAGGAGGGAAACCTGGGGAATGTTAGTTTCTCATTTGAAACACAAGGTAAATAAGAGTTTAGTAAGGGATTTTTCAGGGACATGTTACACCAGCTATAATGAGACTAATTTTCATCGTTTTGAATTCTATAAAATTATATATTCTAAACATGTCCTTATAGCTAGTCAGATAGATATTTATTCAGATATAATAAATCTTTCAGAAGTTTTAGATATAGAGCCAGAAGAGCTGGCTATATGCTCAACATTACAGCATTTATATGACGCTGTTGATAACAAGAAATCTGGATGAGAGGTATAAAAAATTGAACAAGAAAGTAGTATAAGTACTTCTGAAGTTATTTCAGATATTTTATGAAAGTAAAGCTCTGCTAGCTTCCTATTATAAAGATTTTTATCAATAGAATTTTGAGGGATGATAAGGATGTCACCTAGTGTCCAAGTTATTACCCCATTTCTCTGTTAAATATTGATGTTAAGATTTCAGCAGCTATATTGACAAGATGTTGACTGCAATAATTCTGGGAATAAGATGAGATTTATGAATACCAAGCTAGAAAGTGTTTTGGGGGTGATGCAACACCAACAAAAACAGGATGTCTGGATCTATATGCCTTGCCTATCTTTAATTTCATAAAACAAGATGTTCTTGCTAATGTCACTCTTCATACCTTTGAACAATAATTGAACGTTCTGAGTGTGTTCTATGGATTTATAAGAGATATAATAAAATTACTAGAATGTATTTTATGTTGTTACTTTGTGTTGACATTGCAAACAGCTTGTTTAAACATGTCCATGTCTAAAACCTGCAAGACATTGAACAGTAGATGTCTAATTTAATAGTCTCTCTGCTAGTCTTAAATACGCCTAAGGCTTCTTACCTTCATTGCAAAGTCAAAATGTGAGTTGTAATAATGCTTATGCAGTTGCATTCTGATTTGTGCCAATAATATTCCACCTGAGAATTCCGAAGGGAGATCTGTTTCCTTTGCACCCTCAGCAGCCTGTTGTGATTTCAATCACCATGAATTAGTAACACGGAGAAGGGCAAATAGTCTTTGCTTTTCTCCAGCTTTTGACAAATGAATTTAGTTCCCCTGACTTCTCATCTTCATTTGCAGCAGTAATTGAACAGCTCATCACCTTCCTTGCTGAGAGCTGCTAACACAAAAGGAGAACTTCCCTGTGCTTTCTGTGGAGACACAAACTGGGCAAAGAAAAACAGGGCACCAAAACAAACCAAAACAAGACATATAGATGTAACAAGTATTTCCAGTTTTCTTTGAAGAAATAAAAGATATTCAAGAAAACTAAATTTAAACTTTTCTGCAGTTTTTGGAAAGTTTGGAATAAACGTTTGGAACCAAATGAGTTCTAGAGGATGCACTTTGCTGAAAACTTGAGAAATTTCCAGAGATAGGTCATTGTAATGAAATACAGTGAGCCCTTGATTTACATCATTGGCTCAGTGAATGTTCAATAGTGCTTAACAAGAAGGACTTACAACCAGTCCTCAGAATTCCAGCTGATGCAGTGTCCCCTCAGTCAAGCAAAGCCAATGGGGAAACCAGCAGATTTTCACAAATGGCGACAATATAATGGTTTTGCTTATTAACAACCCATTGGGATTCTCTTAACAATGAAAACTGGGATTGCCAGAATTGTCATTGCTAAGGGTTGCAATCATGTGATCTAGCGTGTTATGACTGTGTTGCTGAGCGAAGGACATTCTGGTCTCAATTGCTGTTGTAAACCAAGAGCTACCTATATATACATTTGTTTTCATTTTGTTACCATTGTTGGAATAACCACTTTGTAACAACTGTTGGAATATACTTTTTTTTGACAAGATTGGTTTTGTAGTCAAAGTTAGAAATAATTGATATGTTTTCACATTCATTTCATATTTCTTTTATAAAGCACTTAATCTTAGACCTTCTGTTACACCTGATTTTCAGATCAGATAGATTTTACATTTTTAATAGATTTCTGAATGGCCATTACGTATTTTTGTAAATTCATCAATAATGCCTAGAACCTATTGCCAGTTATTCTTACTGGATATCCCAAAATCTAGTTGTATAAATGTACTTCATCATATCTCTATTATTATGTGACCTAGTTGCCTAAACAGTAAAAAGTACAATGTTTTAGATGCTCCAAGCCTAAGCATAGGACTTAAGGATGGTTGTGAAGAAAAAGGAAAATGTATATCTCAATGTGGTTAAATAATGACTTATTTTTTGTGATGGTGATGGTTATTTGGATAGTATTTCTTTTGAAAATATCTAATGAGATAATAGATTAGTTTTTGATATCTAAATAATGGGTGATTACTTTGTAATTTTTTAAATAGTTTTTAAATTCTTTTTTGTAAGGTTAGACATTACAGGAATGTGAGGGATGAAGGAAATGTAGGCTAATGGAAAAATAGGCTATATATGTTATTAAGTATTTTTGTTAATTTTTATTTTATTGGATCTGTGCTGATTGATAAGGAGAGCAAAAGATTTAAAAATGAATTTATAGAAAATGGGGTGAGGTATGGAATGAAAAAAACCTTGTATTATAAGAGACAGCAATGAGTTGTTAATGAAGTTAACATTTGGACTTTGCAACAAACTAAGGGAAATATAATTCTGATTTTGGGATTTGATTATTTGAATTGTCTCTTAAGAGCTACCAGAAACAACAACATATATACTTCAATCTTGATCAAAAAAATCCACTTTATATTCTTTCATGTTGATTTATCATTTTCTCTGTCTCCTTTCAGAAACTCCTTCACTAGTTTATTTATTTATTTTTATTTATTTATTTATTTATTTATTTATTTATTTATTTATTTATTAGATTTATATCCTGCCTCACTTCCCCCAAAGGGGAACTCGAGGTGGCGTACAAAAGGATAAAAACAATTTCTATACAATATAAAAACAAGAAACTCATTCATACCAATCCAAAACATACACGGGGGAAGAACAAAATCTCAAGATCTCAATACCATGCCCTCCGACAAAGCCAGGTCTTAACGGCTTTGCGGAAGGCAAGTAGATTTGGGATGATTCTAATCTCCGCGGGGAGCATATTCCAGAGGGACGGCGCCGCTACAGAGAAGGCCCTAGCCCGTGGACCCACCAGCCGACATTGCCTGGCCGACGGTATCCGGAGCAAGCCCTCCCTGTGAGATCTAACTGGGCGCTGGGAGGCATAAGGTCACAGAAGGCAGTCTCGCAGGTATCCCGCTCCTAAGCCATGAAGGGCTTTAAAAGTTGTCACTAGCACCTTGAATTGCACACCTTGAATTGCACCCGGAAGACCACTGGTAACCAGTGGAGCTCGTGGAGGATAGATGTTATATGGGCATATCTAACCCTAACCCATAATCATGTATATAGTCTAACATGTATATTTTGTACATCCAAGATAAGCTATCCAAGTTATTCTTCTTATTTATAATTTGTATCTCACCTTTCATTATTAAGACTATAGCCAGTTTCATTTGCCTTCATTCATGAGTTTCATTTGTATTTACAATATGGCATCTTTTTCCATATTACTTTTGTACTCAGTATTTTTAAGTCCACTTTCAGATCCACATTCAAAATCAGTTTCAGTCTTTTTTTGTCCAGTAAAAGCTGTTCTTTTCTGTAGCTGTAAAAGGTATTTTTTTAATGGGTGAGAAAAGTTGCTTGGATTTAGTTGTCTGATTGTTCTTTGATATAGCAAATAAATAAGCATTGGATTATTAAGCTTCCTAGCGCCTAGTTAAATTAGACTGTGCTCTATCTATGACTGTCTTAATGCTCAACAATGTTTTGAACATTTCAGGAAAAATTAATTAAAATGGTCTTCCCCCTCAGAGATAGCCTTGGCATGTGGAATGTAAATTTACATTTAGCTACATTTCCCATGTTCTTTTCTAGTACTGGATGAATGAATACACTTCCTCCCTTGGAATTGGAGTATTTCACTCAGGAATTGAGATATATGGTAGAGGTATGTATCTATCTTTAGCCTTATATTTTTTTACTAAAAGGAATGATTAAAATGGAACTTTTTGTGTGCGTAGGAAGATTGGCAGTACATCAGTTTTTAAATTTAAATTTATCACAATCTAGCTCTCCCAGTTGGATATGTTAAGTGAAATGCCAGAAGACTTGGGCTTCCTGAGCATGGTGGGGCAGGGAGAGAACCCAGGTTTCCCACCATAGCCAAGAGATCTGGGTCTTTTCCCCACCCCACCATGTCTGGGAGGCTTGGGCTCACTCCATGCCCCACCATGCTCAGGTTGACTTATCTTTCCATGTAAGAGAGAGAAAAGAAGAGCCATGGTGGCACAGTGGACTTCAGTATTGCAGACTAACTCTGCCCATTGCCAGGCATTTGTGAACAGTTCAAGGTTGACTCAGCCTACCATCCTTCCAAGGTTGGTAAAATGAGGACCCAGATTGTTGGGGCAATATGTTGACTCTGTAAACCGCTTAGAGTGGTGTAAAACACTATGAAGTGGTATATAAGTCTAATTACTATTGCTTTCCATTGTTCTGCAGCTGCTGACTACTAAGGCTACCTCACCTCATCCTTAAGCAGGCTCCATTCCTGTCATTTTTAGGACAATTTGGGGCCTTCTGAATGATCATGAGAACAATGGTGTTCAGAGCGGAAATTTCTTGGCACATTAGAGGACTGGACCTCAGATCTGGTGAAAACTGGAAGGCTCAGAATACTGGTGTTTGCTAGCATTTTCTCCAGTGGGGCAGAAATGATAGCAGAACGGACAAATCCAACATCCATTCTGCTTAGGAACTTTCTTAGCTGCTTGCTCACTGATATTTCTGGAGAGATTAGTGGAGAAGATTGTAAATGGGAAATCAGATCACAGAGTACTTTAGAAACTAGTCATAAATGTGAATAGGTGGCCAAGCATCTGAAATATGTTCATCTGATCAGGAAAGTGAGGCACATTATACCACAGCCGAAACTGCAATAATTCTGGGATTTTTTTTTCATGGTTTCATACTTCATTTGTTTGTTAATAGTTCATCTTTCTTAACCACCTATCTCCCTCAGAGGGAGATTTACTTGGCATAAATAGCATTTGCCTTACAATCTTTCAACCTAATACTCCAAACTAAAATATAAATCTTCATATTATAAATACCAAGTCTTAAGGTTTGTCTAGATTTTGTAGCAATATTTTCTATATGATAGTATATCAGTTTTAAGTATGCCTGGAAAATTATTCGTATAGGGAAGTCAGCTATTACTAACAAGGATAATATCTTGAATTTGTCTTTCAGAATTTGCTTATGGTGGTCATCCATATCCTTTTTCTGGAATATTTGAAATTTTACCAGGAAATGCATCAGAATTAGGGGAAACATTTAAATTCAAGTAAGCAATTTTCGTTAGTGTGTTCTGAAATTTATTTAAACCGTTTCCATATATCTATTGACTGCAATTTGTAAATTCTAAACTGTATGATCAAACACAAAAGTAGCTGCCCATCTCCTATTAATAAAATTTTAATCCTTGTTTATAATAGTAATATATTTGTTGTGCTGTTATATTAAAAAGCTCTTCCCGTAATTGTTAGATAAAAAGTAAGCCTACACAAGTAAGCTGATGTGCCTATATATAAAAAAGTATAACTCTAGAAAAGCAATATTGTGAAATATTCATTGAACATGAAGTTCAAAAAGTTAGTATGTTTTAAATGAAGGCTGGTTTCCAGAACCAGAATCTGTATTCTCAAAAGAGAATGGAAATGAAAAACTCTTGCCTGAATTGCAAGAATCTTTTAATTTTCAGTCTTTTATTTCAGAGAAGCTGTTGTTCTTGGAAGTACTGACTTCATGGAGGAAGATATAGAAAAAATAATAGAAGAACTTGGAAAAGAATTTAAGGGAAATGCTTATCACTTAATGCACAAAAACTGCAATCACTTTTCTTCAGCTTTATCAGAGGCAAGTTTAATTTGTATAGATGCCATTATTTTAAAAAGTAACCTTTTTATATCTTATAGACTCAAGTTACCTCTGTTTCCAGTTTGCACTTGACAATGACAGAATATTCCATTTGCATCTCTAGAGAGGTGTTAAGCAGTCAAAGAATTATTTCATGAACACATAATCAGTGTGCTTTCTCAGATGCAACTGAGGACAGTGTGGGATTTGTTCTATTTACTAAAAACAATACATAAGGACAACATAATAGTGGAAACATCATTGGTGACCTTCTGTATAATGTTTATTGTACTATTTTTATTAGTATTACTGCAACTTTTATTAATGGACCTCCATTTCCAAGATTTGTGGATGCAGACGACCAAATTTCCATATGGGCATCACTTTAAAATAACGGACAAATTTGGCACATCTAATGTAATTCAGATATTGCTGAAGTGGTGTCAAAACATCACTATTTGTGACATTTGGATATCATTATGACATGACCCACATCACCTTCAATACGTATAAGTGATGTTTCATTGTACTTACGTTCTAATTAGTCTTTATTGGAAAAAATAGATGCACAGTATACATGCAAGTTCAGAATTGTCAGTTGCTTCTGTCTGAAAATTAGATTTATAATTTATATTATCAGCCTGGCAGGCAATATTAGTAGAAATTTACTTTGAGCTGTAACTGCATATTTGAATATTTCAACTGAAAGAGAAATTATTGATTTCAGACAGGAGCCCACATACACCGTATTTTAAAAATGATTCACATGTGATATAACACTCTGTATTTTACTCTGGGAAGTCTGGGGGGGAAGGGCAAGGGAGGGGTGGGGGGGAGGGGGGGCTTATTGTTTTTAAAAAATGTCCTTTTTGTAAAACTTTTCAATAAAAAAAATGATTAACTTGTTAATTCCATCTAGATTCTCTGTGGAAGAGAGATTCCTCGTTGGGTGAATCGTCTTGCCTATTTCAGTTCCTGTATTCCTTTTCTCCAGAGTTGTCTACCAAAAGAATGGCTTACACCTGCTGCCCTTCAGTCTAGTGTAAGCCAAGAGCTTCAGGAAGTCCTAGAAGAAGCAGAAGATGCTGCAACATCAAGTTCTCTGCCAAGTTCAGCATCAGGGGCAAGAACTGGCCATCATACTAAAATATAGGTTTAGTCCAAAGTACTGTATTTTGGAAGCTTTGTCAATAACTGACTTCCCTTATACAATAGTAAATAGACATTTGATGGTGTCTTTGGTTTGCAATTAGAGAACTAATTCAAACCCATGGTGTTCTGCTCAGGATTTTATATGTAGTGAAAAAAGTGTCTTGATGAAATGGAAAGAACTCGAGAAGAACTCAAATGCAATCTTCATTTTAATCTAATCAAATGACTTGGACTAATTGAGCAGAAGTTAAACTGTTTACAGTATTGTGTGCTGCTGTTTACAAATCCCCGAGGGATATCAGCCATTAAAAGAAAATGAATAAATTCAGCATCAGTGGAAGTATAGTAATGGTCAGTGTTCCTTGCTACTGCCTTGGAATAGAATAGGTTAGAGTATGTCTCTTCCAACTCTTATTGGTGTACAAGGAACTAGTGAATACTATGTGTAAACAGGGTACAGAATTATCAATACAAAGAATTTTGTCTAAGAAAGAAAGGAAGTAGCCCTACTATTTAGCAGAAATGTTCCTAAAATGTGACTTCTATGTCAATTTTTTTCAATTTACAATGAGCAAATTTATATTTTATTACAAATACAAGTGCATTCTGTTGGGTGATAAATTGCAGTCATTTTATTTCAGTTGCCTCATGCTTTTATCTGATTTGTAGATACGAAAAATCATTCTGAATTTTTCAGATAATAGTGCCTGTTTCACATCATTTAAAATCTGAAGTTACAAGATGCAGATAAAACAGATAAATTACAGATTCATATAAACTTGATGAGTTAATTTAAAACATGGTAAACAATAGGTCCTTTGGACACTAAAAATGTGGATTATCCAACAGATGTAAAGTGTTGTTGAATAGAGTTCCAGTTCAGAAACTCCAAGAGAAGTGACTAATTGCCTTTCTCAATTCTCAGATTCAAGCAAACCAAATGCTTTATCCAGCTCACTGTGTTTTTTGCCGAAGCAATGAGTGTTTTAGATGAATAAGTTATAGACATTTTTGTGCCATTAAATAGCAATATATACTGTGTGAACTACAAGAAAATCATTTGCAAAAATATTAGAGGAATATCTTCTATTTAACGTGTTCTATTGCTGACATGATTTCGTTGGGATAGAGATTAAAAATAGTACTGGCATCTAATTGAAATTGGGTTCAGATTTTTATATATATGGTTTTAAGACTCTTCCAAATATTTGGAAGCTGTGTTTAAACCAAGGCTTTCAAGGCTTGCATTAGTGAAGAATACAAATTCTTCTAATAACATCATTTTATGCTCCTTTGTGGATACATTTGCTATTGCAAACAATACTCAGGTATGAACATCATCCTATTGAAAGTTATATATATAATGGATATTAAAACATTACATATTGTAGCCAGTCCTTTTAATAAGCAAATACATTCTTACTAGTCATTTTTATGATTTAACCAGAGTAACTTTTTATTGGTTAATTTCAAATTTAATGTTTAAATCCCATATTCTATGTTTTTTAAGCAATCATCTAAATTGGGTTTCTGAGGATACACTTTTAAAATCATAAGCTTAGAGTGTTTCTCTGTAAACTGACAATGGGATAATTTGGTTTTTCAACTGATATGGAAAAGAGTAGTATGGGTCTCCATCTATTAAGGAAGTTGACATGTTAACAAAGAGAACATTCATATACTGATGGATATAAATTTCTCCACTCCTTTCAAGGAAGGATGATGCACATATTTTTTGACACTACTTACCAGTGCCATGAAATTTTACCCATGCAGAGTTGCTGGAATCTCCACAATAAGTTCTATAAAATAACTGGCTTTATTATTAATTACAGAATAATTGGACATTTTATGTCTTTATAGTCATCCACGACAACGGCATGTAAGGAATGCAAGGAAATACATGGCATATTAAGTAAAAGCAATTCTTTAATAACATGGTTATATATTCTGGTTTTACTGGATTTTTCTATTATACATATTGTGGCATTTTATAGTGACTTTATGTCCACAAACAGCTGCACTCTGAAGCTGCTACAATATCTTAGGGAATGATGGCAGTTCTATAACTTACCGCGTGTGCTATATCAATTCTACACTTGATTCCTTGAACAAATCAACCTGCCAAAATCTACTTTCCTAACTAGCAACAGTTGAAGGTATATTTCACCAGCATTACTACTCAGCAGGGAATGCATTTCTCCCAGTAGCCATAGTGTGCATTAAAGCTAAAACACTTTCTACCTATACTACTGGATATCTCAACCTTAAAAGAAAAACGGGTAGCAGAAATACATTTTGGGTTCTCTGATCTGCCCAATTTCTATTTTGTTTCTTATCAAAGAGAATACTGTAGTTGTTTGATGTTTTGTCTTATTAAAGCCATTTTTAAGATGCCATTCATATTTAAGAAGTTAAAAATTAATTGCTAACAAATGTCAGACTACACTAATAAACTGGATGGGTTCATTATAAAATATGGTGAGGTTCTTGATTACATGCAATACAACTCTGTTAACAACTGATATTCACTTTTAGATGGTTTAAAATAGTTTTCACCAACACATTTTTGTAAACTAAAAATAGGTTTACTGTAATGCATAGTATTTGTATGAAATAGCAGATGTTGACTTTTGTTACATTCTCATGTCTATTATAAACTTGAATCCATTAATTTATTAAAAATATGTTTTTATAAAAATGTGGTTTGATCTTGTCATTTTAATGTCTCTTTTCAACAATTTTTCACTATTGTAGTATTAAATTTATTTTTACATTTTGAAATCAAAATATTGGTATGCCAGAATAAATATTTCCCTTAGCAGGAATGCTCTACCTTGGGAGGGAGGCAGAAGGTGTGGTTTTAATCAGGGCATTATGAATTATACCTTGGACTTTAAATTTTATAGACTCTCCAGAGTCACTGCTGTGAGATGTATGGGTCTATAATCATATGGCAGGAAGGCTCTTAAAACCCATTGACACTGGTTAATATTTAGTTGTCTAGGTGATGCTATGTAGGTGCCAGCACTACTAGAAGGCCAGAACAGAAAACCATCTCCAAAGACTAGAACTATTAATAAAATTATTTTATTGAGGATATAACAATAGAACCTTGCAAACCTGATTGAACTCTAAGAAATAGAGAAGTACAGCACAGTGAATCAGAAAGGCATTTGCCTGAATTGCTTCTGAATATTATCTAGCTTCCCAGGGCTTAAAAGAATATTTCAGCCCTCTTTGCCTGGATAATGATTCTTGCATATTTCCATTACAATTACTTCCCTTATTTTCAGCACATAGGTTTGCGCTCATTGTTAGCCAGTATAAAAGCTATTTATTCAGGTTGTTTACCATACTAATTATTGGTAGACAAAACCAAGCACAAATGTTAAAGAACAATGAAAACTCTTTTTAAAGAGCAATATAACTAATATATTAGTTATTAGCTATTCTTCAATCTGGAAGAAATAAAAAACTAAAGCACAAAAGAATGATTCCACACCCACCCTACATCATTACCATGAGATAAGTTTGGAGATGATCTTAGTGATACGGAGGCTCCCACAGAAAGGCATTCTCAGCCTAGATTAAGCTCAGCCTATATAGCTTTTTAAAGATAATGGCAGCACTTGGTATTTCATCAAGCAATGAATAGGCACTCACTGTAATACACAATTTAATTTTGTAAATATAAAAAGGATACATGTCACTATGCTTTACACTGCAGTATGACTACAGTTTGCTATAACAGCTACAGTTGAGAGTCTGTATTACTATTTCATTCACCATGCTTTTGTATAGCAACTATTATAACATGTATGACATCAGTGTAGAAAGAGGCATTTCTGAAATCTAAGTTCTAAGAACAGATGTAGTATGCAAATTATACTAATTAGCCTTCACAGATGGTGGCTTAGAATAGCTTAGGTGATGGATTTGATCTGATTTTACTTGGCAGTTTTCATAACTTTGCTGAAGACATGAAAATTTTCATGATTTTATACATCTTAGGAAGCTGTCCTTATTCAGTTAAAGAGAAATGCTAAACAAACAATGTCCAGACCTAAGATTATTAAAGTTACATCTACTGTATGCAAGGCCATCAGATAAGATGCCTACCAGCAAATATCCAATTGAATGTGGAATTATTCAGGTATAGTCTTCAATGAATATTCTTACAAGCACAATCTGTATTTCTGAGCTGACATATGAAGTAACTCAACCAATAGTGATGTCATCTGCTTCCATAGAAACAGAATACTACTCATTCTTCAAAGAACTTCACTGATGCTGTATTTGTGTATACTATGTCTTGATCCATGGACCTCTGCCAAATTCATTAACAAACAAGGTTAGTAAGTTTTAATGATGTCTAAATATTAAGGCTTTTACTGATTAAAGTTAATAATATTTTCCTGTTCTTAGAACTTGAAAGCCCTAACTATCAAGAGGCTTTTTGAAGGATGACTGAATTTGTTAATCTACTAGAACTTTCAGAAAAACTACCTCAATTAACAGCAAACATCAAGAAACTGAATGACAGATTCATGGCTTTCCTGAACATTGAAACAAAAATGCAAAGAACAAAAACAGAAACTACAAAATTAATCAATACTTGCAGCTATGGGAATTTAAAATCATTATTTAGAAGTAAAAAACAGCATGAGAAATATAAGACTCTGAAAAACAAACCTTGCAATAAAGCTAAGAAAGAGAGAAACAAAGGCAAAATTGCATCTTTCTTAGGACTGTTTAAGAAACTCAGCTCCTGGAGGATCAGACATAAACAAACAATTGATGAAGATCAGGAATTGATTCCACTAGATTTATTTGATATTTCTCACGAGATAATACAAGTTACCTGATATTCTGTTTTCCTTTTTAATTTAATGTGATAAACATTTTTAAAAAATAAAATAACACAATTTGAATGCATGTCTTTTAATTTATTCAGTATGTTTATATTATTTCAGTACATTTCCAGCTACTACTTGAACTGATATATCTATGGTATCAGCTATCATATTTAAGTACAGTATTCATTTGATGTCATTCATCTTTGAATACAAAATGTCTATAACGAACAACTAGGCTCCTATCCTGTTGTGTGTGTGTGTGTGTGCGTGTGCTGCCAAATGGGGTGTCTATTGTTGGGAAAAGAACCAGATAGTCTAACCTAGCAAAACATGTCAAAGTTGAGTCAGTCATCCACTCCGTTTTGAAATACTGTCACTTGGCTAAATCTGTAATACGGCTTCTCCATCTATGCTTCACTCCAGTAATCTCTATCTTGTTTTCCTTCTCCTTTTATATTCCCTCTCTTTTCTCATTAATTTAGCCTATTAAGTTCACAGTCAGGGTTTGTCTTCCTTACTTTATCATTACACAGCACCTATTTAAAAACATAAGCTTTTATATAATTATCATGAATTTACTGTGATTACACTGATCCATCAGCACATAAAGATACATTTTGAACAAAAACAGTACTTACATCACACATACTGCACAATGTCTAATTTTATTAGCTCTAACAGCACAAATTACCTACATTCCATTCATGTAGTCAGTACTATTCCTGAATATTCATGTGCAATTCATGTAGTATTCCCAGCAAGTATTAAGCACTGTGTGTTTTGATTGCATTATGCAAAATATGGTAAAGCAAATACAAGAACACTGTATCAATATTTTTATGATTATATTAATTGCCTCATTAAATCAGAGGCTATTTTATGAAATAATCTTATACATGCTTTCCAAATCTTTTCAGAAATAAATGCCACTGTGTGGCTTACTCCCTGCTAAAGATATTTAGGATAACAGAGCGTTTACCTTAACATTGTAAGTGGGGTTATGTCTTTTGAAATGTTTTAACTTTGCTGCATTTTTTATTTCTTTGAATTATCTTAGGAATATATTCTTATTCATTCTTGCAAACCATGCCTATGGTGTTCTGACCCAACCGGGTTCCCAAAGAATAAACACAGACAAAGGTAGCAGCCCCCACCTTTTAAGGTTTAATAACAAATTCTGTTCTGAAGGCTGCTTTCCACTAATTAGCTCCGACAAGAGCCTTGCCAAGTTGTTTATCAAGGCTGCCAAAAACCCAGAGATAAGAACTAATTTACAAGATTCTCCAAACACGAACTAATATGTCCACCAGTTGAGTTTCAGAGCTTCTTTGCTATCTGCAAAGAACGCTTTTCCAAACCTGGCTTTTATCCTCTTGAGGGAGGGGCCATTACCTTGCAGCCTTACTCCCGAATCGCCTGTGCTGCTGTAATTGTTCTTTCCTCTGAGCAATCCTTTGTGCACGTGCACTTGGCACAGGGTCCTTGGGAACCTCCTCATCACTGCTGCCAGCTCCACAATCTCTGAAGGCAGCAGTCCACTCCCTGATGGTCCTGGCCCTTCATCAGAGTCCTCGCTCTCCTCAGCCATCTGCACCTGCTGCCGGCTAACCACAACATATGGGCATTTTATTCTGCAAATGATTATCTGTACATTAATTTAAAATACAACTAGTACTAACTATAACTAAGAGATGGGTGAGATTACAGTGAGTTAAATTTTCCTTAATTTGCTTTTCAAATAATATGAACTTGCTTTATCTACACTTTCACCTTCCCCATTCTATCCATACAAAGAAAATCTATGTATTTTTAAGCATTAAAAGAGTATATAATACTGCAATCTTGATAACATAAACAAGCAAACTTACTTAAAAGCAAAGGCAATGTTATATATAACCACCAGATGGCAGATGGACCTATATCTTATAATGAATTATACACATCCTTTCTACAAATGTCAGAAATTCTAATCAGGCAGCTGTTTTCACTAATTTTCTGTAAATTTGTATAAAATGTTATCATTAAGATATCTTCCTATAACATTTTATCATACATATTTTAATTAATTATATCCAATATCACATCACTTTCTGATGCGGCTTTTAGCATCTTATCCTGGTGTTTGGAGGTTGAAGGCAGACTGAAGTTGAACCCAAGCAAGATGTATTTGCTGTAGGTTCATTGTGTTTGTCTATCAGAACCAGGGTCATCTCTGGATGGGCTTGCACTGCCTCTAAAGAACATGTTTTCAGGGGATCTTTGGCTTATATTTTAAGTTTAATATAGTATACATATTTTAATTCTTCATACCTTGGACCTTACCAAGATTTTGGTGTGCTGCCACTCAGGGACAGATTTTGGCTTTTTTTGACAGCCAAAACCCAGTCCAGCTCTGCCTGGCATTGAGATCAGGCATACCTCATCAGCACAATGGCAAATGTGAAGTGGGGCAGTGAAGTGCAGGGTGGCAGGGGTCTCAAAGTGTGGAACAGTTAGAGTATTTGTGGCTGGGCCTGGACTGGGGCAACTGCAGTTTCCCCAGAGCCTGCTTGCCACCCTGCACGGTAGGATGCAGGGCAGCCAAAGCGCAAAGATGGAGGTAAAGGTGGGGGAAGAGATAAGCAGGTGGCGAGTGTTGGAGTGATCCTGCACATGGAAGTGCAGGTAGGCTGCCAAGACCCCGTGAAGGAAGAAAGGGAAGAAAATTTATGGGAGGTTATGACAGATATTCTAGCTGGCACACTAGAGATGCAAAAAGGAGATCTAATGAGGGAAATTGACGAACTGTACAGAGTTCAAACCAACTATGCTAGGAGATTTAACCTACCAAGAGAGATACACGTTAAATTTGTCAAGAAATCACTTAGAGATGAAATTCTATATAGATCCAGAGATAATATTTTACAATATGCCGACAAAACAATAATAATTCTTAAACAAACCCCCCAAAAAATAAGAGATTTAAGAAGACCATATCAATTTCTAACGACCAAATTGATAAAACAAAATATTAATTTTAGATGGTTAATCCCAGAAGGTATAATGGTAACCTGGCAAGACAAGAAATATAAAATCGATACTATAGAAAAGGCAGAGATGTTTTTGATCAACAATTAAATAGGGAAGGAGTAGATGAAGACAGGGAGGAAGCTAGGAGAGTCGAAAGGAAAAGATTGGAGACATATAAAAGGTAAATATAACTGATAGTACAGATGACAGCAAGAGAAATCCAGAAGTCCCAGAAGAACTCATGGACATCAGAATCACGAGAAGCGCTAAATATAGGATCCAATAAAAATGCAAACCTATCTGACCTTATCTCTTGGAATATAAATGGATTAAACTCACCAGTAAAAAGGAAAAGGTTTTTAAGCACTTACAAACTCAAAAAGCAGACATTATAGCACTACAAGAAGTCCATATCACCCAAAAACAGAAACATCTATTAGAGAATAAAAATTAGGTAATATGTTTGCGGCTTTAGATCAAAAAAAAAGGAGTAGTACTTTATATAAAAGATAAAATCCCTGCTTCACTAATATACTCTGACAAAGACGGTAGGTTACTTATGGTAGAAGTTGAACTTGGACAAATTAAATGTTTATTAGTGGTAATTTATGCTCCAAATGGCCCCAAGAATTCTTCTTTCAGAAATTATATGATAAACTCAAAGAATTGCAATATCAACAGTTATTTATTACAGGAGATTTTAATGCAGTCGTAAATAAACTATTAGATTATAAAGGAAATAATACCAATCTAGAAAAGAAAAAAAATTACCAAAAATATTTTTGATCTCATGAAGGAATTTAATATTAGTGATGTCTGGAGAGAGAGGAACATGAACAAAAACAGTTTACTTATTACTCTAACCGTCACATGTCCTGGTCAAGACTTGACATGGTTTGGGCGACCAAAAACTAAACTCAGGAATTTTAGACATAACAATGGAACCAACTACACTAGCAGACCATAATATGATTAGGCTTAGATGGGAAGGGCAACAACCACAATCAAACAATTGGATGCTCCAGAGATCGATTCTAAAAGATGAAGTTTTTAATAAAATATTGACAAGAGAATTAGAATTTTTTTTCAAGAAAATGACCCTCATGACACCTCCCTTCAAAACAATTGGGATACTGCTAAAGCAGTGATGAGAGGTGTGTCTATTAAATATATGGCCAGGAAAAATAGAGAAAAAGACAAAAGAAAATAAAACTACAGCAGGAATATGATGAATGGCACGAAAGATTACAAGCCACCCCACAAGACGAGCAAATCAAATCTCAATTAAATAAGATTAAACACAAAATAAATTTAACTGAGAAAGAAGAACTAGCCCAGAAACTAAAGAGGACAAAACAATACCAATTTGAAAATGCAAATAAACCAGGACGTTGGTTAGCCTCTAAGCTTAAAAACAGAATGAAAAAAGATGGATTACTAAATTAAGAAATGAACAAGGGATATATGTTATAAAGAGGAGGATAAAAGGCAGATTATTCAAAAATACTATAAAGATTTATACACAGAGACAAGTTATGTTACAGAAGACCAAATTTTAAAATACTTAAAAATGCAGATCTCACACAAATTTCAGAAGAAGATCAAAAAGCGTTAAACCATTCTATAACCCTTCAAGAAATCTATGTGGCAATTAACAAACAAAAATAGATAAAGTCCCAGGTCCAGATGGCTTACCAGCAGAGATCTATAAAACACAACAAGAAATTTTAGGAAAAGAAATGGTAAAAATTTTCAATGAAGTTTTAGATAAAGCGAATTGTCCTCAATCATGGCAAGAAGCTAAAATATCTATCATTCCTAAATCAGGCTCGATCTAACAGAACCAGGGAATTATAGGCCAATCTCTCTCCTTAATGTAGACTACAAAATCTTTATGACGATCCTGGCAGAGAGATTAAAAAAAATACTCAATAAACTCATATCCCCGGACCAAAATGGCTTTCTCCCTCAGAGACATCTCAGAAACAATATCAGAGTAGCGTTGGATATATTAGAGTACTATGAGGATCGGAGCGCAGAACAAGCTGCACTGCTATTCTTAGATGCCCAAAAGGCATTTGATAATGTGAAATGGGACTTTATTTTACAGCAGAGTGAATATTTGAAGTTAGGACCCAAATTTTCTAATATAATTAAGGCTATCTATCAAAAACAATATGCTACAATTTTAATTAACGGGAATTTACAGAAAAGTTTCAAATACAAAAGGAACGAGACAAGGCTGTCCATTGTCACCACTGTTGTTCATTATGACATTAGAGGCTTTAATTAGAACAATCAAAAAGACAATGATATAAAAGGATTAAAAGTAAAAAGGGAAGAATTTAAATTACAGGCATTTGCAGATGACCTTCTTTTCATTCTGGAAGAACCTCAATCTTCAGGACCTAAACTTTTACAAAAATTGGATGAATTTGGTTTAGTAGCAGGATTAAAAATAAATAAAAAGAAAACAAAAATGATCACTAAAAACATGACGAGTAAACAGAAAGAAATATTGACCTTAACAATGGGCATTGAAATTGTCGAAAAATTAAATATTTAGGAATTATTATATCCCCAGATATAGCACACTCAAGAAAGATAATTATGACCCACTTATTAAACAAATAAGGGAAGATTTAATAAGATGGGACAATTTAAAATTATCCTTTATGGGCAGGATAGCTACGATCAAAATGAATATATTACCAAAAATTCTATTTCTTTTCAAAATGCTCCCATAAAATTAAAAAACCCTTTTTGATGAATTAAATAGACTGACATCAAATTTTATTTGGCAAAGAAGGAGACCAAGGATAAAATTAAAATTATTACAAGATGCAACTGAAAGAGGGGATTTGGTCTACCGGATTGGGAGCTGTATTATAGTGCTGCAATTATGACTTGGATAAAAGACTGGATAAACCACACAAATACAAGGATACTAACATTAGAAGGCTATAATCTCCAGACAGGATGGCACTCTTTTCTTAGACAAGATAGTTTAAAGGGACACAGCTATGTTTTGAAACACAAAGTAAGACAAACACTTCTACACACCTGGTTCAAAATTAAGAAACAAATGTATATTCAAATACCAATCTGGATATCAACATTAGAGGCTTTGATGCATCCACACTTGCTAAGACACGATAAAATCATTACTTATGAAGAACTGTTAGATGAAAAAGGAGATTTGCAAACTAGACAGCGGTTGAATGAACAGGGAATAGAATTGGAATGGTGGGCCTATCTACAACTCCAAGCTAAACACGCAGAAGACAAAAAGGAATTGGGTATTAGTAAAACTAGGACGGAATTAGATGAAATCTTGTTAGGGCCAGATGTAAAAAAAAAAAAAAAAACATATCAAGTATTACTACAAACTAAGTTGGAAGAAGAAATTGTTAAAGAAACAATGATACGCTGGATGAGAGATTTCGGTCATAGTATTGCCCTGAACGATTGGCAAAATATTTGGACCAGAAATAAAAATAACTCTTGCAATTCCATTTAAAGAAAACCTGTATAAATTATTTTACAGATGGCATATAACACCAGCAAGACTATCTAAAATGAACAATAAATTTTCCTCTCTTTGTTGGAAGTGCAATAAGGAAAGAGGTACATACTATCACATATGGTGGAGTTGTGGAAAGGCCCAAGAATATTGGAAAGGAATACATCAATGCTTACGAGAAATTTGTGATGTAGAGTTTAATTTTAAACCAGAATTTTTTTACTGGGAATCACCAATGAGACATACCGAAGGAAATCTTCTATTTAATGATTCATATTATCACAGCGGCAAGGATGGCCTTTGCACAGAAGTGGAAAAACACTGAAACTCCAACAGAAGCGGAACTTATGAAGAAAATAATGGAGTGCGAGAAATGGACAAATTGACATTGGAAATTAAAAATAAGGAAGAAACGGACTATTACAGAACTTGGAATAACTTCTATGGATGGTTAGACAAGAAAAAGACTTAACTGACTTTTTGAATTGGACTTAACAAATGATGGACAATGAATGTCATGAGCCTAGCCGTACTTGGTTCGACTATAGTATATGTTTTACGTTTTGTTTATGTCAGTGTTTATTTGTTTGGTTATGTGTAATTACTAAATAAAATCAATTAAAAAAAAAAAAAACAAGAACATGTTTTCAGGGGATCTTTGGCTTATATTTTAAGTTTAATATAGTATACATATTTTAATTCTTCATACCTTGGACCTTACCAAGATTTTGGTGTGCTGCCACTCAGGGACAGATTTTGGCTTTTTTTGACAGCCAAAACCCAGTCCAGCTCTGCCTGGCATTGAGATCAGGCATACCTCATCAGCACAATGGCAAATGTGAAGTGGGGCAGTGAAGTGCAGGGTGGCAGGGGTCTCAAAGTGTGGAACAGTTAGAGTATTTGTGGCTGGGCCTGGACTGGGGCAACTGCAGTTTCCCCAGAGCCTGCTTGCCACCCTGCACGGTAGGATGCAGGGCAGCCAAAGCGCAAAGATGGAGGTAAAGGTGGGGGAAGAGATAAGCAGGTGGCGAGTGTTGGAGTGATCCTGCACATGGAAGTGCAGGTAGGCTGCCAAGACCCAATTTTTGATCATGTGATCACAAGGATACTTCAATGACCATAAATCCTTTTCAGCAGTGTTGTAGCTTCGAATGGTCACTGAACAAATGATTGAAAGTCAAGGATTTCCCATGTAAGACGCTTTCTCTCCTGTACCTTCTCTCAAGTTACTCGCAGTGCCTTGAACATACAAATTTACTTGCTATTTTGTGACATTTTTGCAAGTCATAATGAAAATGGTCTTAGTATGGGTATCTAAAATGTAATATATTTATTGATAACTGGAAACTGGATATAGAAAAGCACTGAATGTTTGGCAAGAGAAATTTTGAAAGGGTTCGCAAAATATTTCAAATATCTCCACATAACTTTTATAAAACATACTGGAATAGAACCAGGCAGCACGACTTTGATTTTAAAGTGCCATACTGGGGTATTTCTCCATTTTGTCTTCACAACTATCCTTTGAGGTAGGCCAAACTATGAAGCAGTTATAGAATTATGAGTATAGCTTATCCTAGTGACCTAGTCCGATAGTCTAATCTAGCTGAATTGATACCCTCTAGATAACAATGCACTACAGCCCCCAACTTTCAAGCCAGAAAGTCTTATCATTCCTAGAGACTCCTATGTTAGTGATAGTTTCTCTAGTCATTCTATTAGGATACACAACGGGGGCTTTCTAGGTGTTTTTAATTTAAAAAGATGTATATAAAAATATTTAACCAATACGATGAGATTATGGAGCTAAACAAACACAGGTCAGTCATGTTTGACTCTGAAACTTACTCGATTATTAAACGAAAGCAAAACATACAATAAACACTGTGCCAAGTAATGCCACACACACTCACGCGCTGACCTGCGAAACTCGTTCTGAGAATGCATAGAAGGAAATGGGGAACACAACCTTCAGTATACGGTATGTCTCAATGAGTTCAAGTGCATTTACTCTACGTCGTCCCCCGGCCCTAAAGGCATGCTAGGAAATGGGAGACGAGCGGGAAGAATGCCTTCTTCCCGCCCTCTCCGAGCTCCACCTTGAGCGCTCAGAGACTGGAACGCTACACATCGGCGCGCGGAAAGAAGTGCGGGAAGGAGAGAGAGAGAGAGAGCGCGCGCGCGCGCGTGCATGCAGACGAGGCGCGCGCTGCTCCGTGACCCATCTCACTGAACAAAGGATTCCTGTTCGCAATCTCTAGACCTAAAATGGCGTCAGTTCAATCTCCCAACACCATAGAGATAAAGGAGAGGCCGAGTTAAGGGGGGGGGAAGGCGGACGGGAAGAGCGGCTGTTTTTTTTTAAGCATAAGGCCTCTCTGCCTATCGCGGCATTCTGACTCGCTGGTCGTAGTTCTGAGCCTGGACTGGGGGAAAAAAGCCCCGGTGCTTGTCTGATGATGGCGACGGAGGAAGAGACTAAGGTTTCTAAGAAGGTAATGGAAGTGAAAGCTTCTTTAAAGAAAATTGCCGAATTCGCCGAATTGCTTCAAAACCACCCCGAAGGGCTCGGTTGGTCGAAACGTACCGCCATTCCAACCATGAATAGCACTTTCTCAAGCAGTCCAGGCTAAGCGAATCTTTTTTTTTAAATTCATATTTATATCCCGCCCTTCTCTGGAGGCTCAGGGCGACTTACATTTTTTTTTGGAGCACAACCCAATGCGCTCAGCAATAGCCTTCATTCCATTGTATATGCCTGCTTATTACTAGGGCTTTTTTGAACCCCCCAAGCGGCATTTTCTCCATCCAGAGATAAACAGTAGCTCTGAACACGAAGGTTCCGGTGACCTCTGGTCTTCTCCTTTTGACAGCTAAATGTAGGAGACCTGGATTTAATTTTAATCTCTTTAAAACACCAGTCTCCTTTTTTTCCTTCCACGTTGGGATAGTGACAGTTACTTCTGGAAATACCATTGCACCCAAGCGACCCTATTTCAAAATAACAGCCACAATCCCTGCTGCATTATTTTAAAGGGGTTTTGGCTACCAGTAGGAAAAAAGTAAAAAAGAATGATAAGTCTATTATTATTTGTATTTGTTGATACGGACATACAAAGTGTAGTAATAACAACATATTGGGGTGGGGGTGGTAGTATATGATCCCAATTATTGGTATGGTGTTAAAAAACTGTCCAAATGTACTTGATATTTTTCCAAAGAACAATTGTTATGAAGAGAGTTCTTATAAAATATAATATGCTCAGCATTCTGGTAATTTAACTTCTTAACGACTGTTACATGGTATCAGACGTTTACCCTCTTGGGAAGGATCATCCTTAATACAGCATATGTATATTTTAAAATGTGTAAATGTGTCTATTTGTATGGTGACAGTGTATTACAAGCATATCCACACAGAAGTGCTAAATAAAGAGAACACACATACCTATAACAACATTCTGTTCAGAGTAAGAAATTTTATGCAAAGTATAGAAAGGGAATGACAAGCGAAGAAGTCAGGAGATACAAAAAAATGTAGTTACATCTAATTTATTATAAAAACGTAAGTAGTGCCAAGGTGGATTGGATCCTTGGCCAATCTAGTCCAGTAGTCTCGTCTCACAGTGGCCAACTGACAGCAAAAAGGAACCTCATTAGTTTCCCAGCAGACAGCTTTCAAAGACAAGTATAGTGTCCATCATGTGCTAATAGCCATTGATTGGCTGACTTCCATATATTGGTCAAACCGTTTTTGAAGCTAGGCAAACTGGAAGTCAGCTTTCATATCTTATAATAGCAAATTCCAAAGTTTGATTACAATTGTGATATCTGAACACCATTCACTAAATCCATATTTTCCATCCTGGCAAATAATTGTTTTTTCCACCTCCATATACCATTTCCTGTGTGGCCTGAAAAAGTTCTGAAAACTTTTTGCCTTTTATTTTTGCAGATCTTACTTTCTCCATCTTCCTATTCTTGTCAACCATGCACAACTACATACCATACATTTGTAATTCAATTCTCATTCATTCTTTTGTACAATCAAACCTTCACAGCATATTTACTTTTATATTCAGCTGATATTCATAGCTGTTTTTGTTTTACTACAGTTTTTAAGTAAAGAATCACAGGGCTGAAAGGGACATTAGAGTTATTCTAGAATCTAGACCAACCCCACTCCAGCCAAGGGAGAAGTCCTTATTCCATCCCAGACAAATGGTTGTCCAGTATTTTCTTGAAAATCACCAGTAATGGAGCACTCACAACTCCAGTTCGCAACTGTTCCATTGACTAATTGTTCTCACTGCCAAGAAGTTTCTCCTTATTTCCTGGTTGTATTTTTCTCTGACCAGCTTCCTGTTATATACATGTTATAGACTCTACCCTATCTAAGTGCTTTCATAATTTTATGTTTTCCCCGACATATTCAACTCTCAGTTCCATATAACAAAATGGGGAAAAACACTCTCTTATATACAGCCATTTTTGTTTCTATCAATAGATGTTTGTTCCTTAATGCAGACTTCATACTACTACTAATTTTTCTGCCAGCATTTGCACATTTTAAAGTTTTCTCCATCCATTTTTCAGCCTATAGTAAAATTCTCTTGATATAAGCACATTCACCTTCTCTTTTCATCCTTGCTTCCTGTTAGTGTGACTTTGCATTCTTCTGTGGCAATGTGTAATACAATTTTTATTTTCCTAACAGTTGCCATATCCTCTTCCCTTGTGCCCGTTTTCCTTCATTTATTCCACGCATTCCAAAATAGTCCTTGGCCCCATTGTTTGGCTCTCTATAACTGTCACTGAATATCAATGATAGGATTGCCAAAAGTTGGCATTGTGGATTGACCATATGGCCATATTGAGGTAGGACATTTATGAAAACTGAAATAAGTTCTAAATCTTCTTTCCCAAATCTTAACAAGAATACAACTCAGTTATGAAGCACTTACTGATCCATTCCTAAAACTGTGAAGTCCATGACCTTTTGCTCGGAAACTGATTCATAATTCAGATGGCTTTATTTAAGTTGTACTAGCAAGTTTGATGTTACCAATAATTTATTACACTATACCTCAAATCTCCAAGTATATTCATTTGAATAATTTATACCTTAAATATATAAGTTTGATATTGATGACTGTTAATATGACCAATCTCCTAGCATCACTTTCTGCAACTTATCCACCAGGAAAGTAATATTAGAGCTATCTAGCTCACAATCTACTTAATGCCATCAGACTACTTGTAAATCATAGAATCAAAGGAAGACTAACTTTTAATCTCTGAAAAATCTGCTAGAAGTAACATACAATGAGTTTTATTTGTTGCAATAGACTTTACTGTTCAGTTTTTCCTGTCTTTGTGGGTCAGTGGAAAAGCTGTTTTCATCAAATTTCTCAGTTATGCTTAACTATAATAGAGATTGATGCCTTTTTTGAAATTGGATCTTAAATTATTATTCAGAGAAATTGTTTGTGTTCATTTTAAAATTACATTCGGTGATGCCCAAGTATATCTTAACGATAATGTATTTAATTTCTTTTCAGCCCTTTCTGCAGGAAATGCTGGAAATCCATAAAATTCCTTGTGCTCGACAATCATTTCTTTATGGAATATTGGGTGGTCTAGGTGTAGGGCTTGGACACTTTTTGGCAACTAGTAAGTAAAAAATAAAGACTTGTTAACATATAATTTATATGAGATTGTGTGTTTCATTTTTCCATTTTCTCATCATAATTTCTCACAGATTACCATGTGCCATCTATGCACCATTTTAATAAACAGAGTTGACGCATCTTTCAAAGTAGTTCTTCTGTTACTCTGCATTCCTTCCTAGAAAAAAATGCATATTGTCAACAATCCCTAAGCTTTGAAATTTTAAACTTCTAAATGTTAAAATAGTAAAATAATTCAGCGATCAAATACTAAGAATAATTCAGTGATCAGCCAGTCTGTCGCAGTCATTAACGAGACATTCTTATTTCAATAATTTACATATTTCTCCTGTTCCTCCTTTATCAATTTAATATGCTCTTTGTGCTTTCCAAATAACTGTTCTGCAGTGATGATCTCAGGTTTAATGCAGTTTCACTAAATCCCATTCAACTAAAATAACTATTCCAACAATGATCTATTGTTACCTTAAACTTCAGAAATAACTTTATTTTGGATCGTTTTACTGTTGATTTCCTGTATTTGTTATTGCTGCCTTATCAATACATGCTCATATGAGTAAGATAGCTGTTTTCTCATCATCAGGCAGAGTGAGACGATCCTATAACTTGGGAGTAGGAGGTTTCTTTGTGACGACATTAGGATGCTGGTGGGTATGATTCAAACATGATAGCTTACTCTTTTAAGATTGATCATGCTCTAATCATGTTTTTTCGACACTTTTATTAGTAATTGCACATAGTACTTATTTACTAATTAACATTTCTAGTAAGATTTTCTTATTACTTAGAAGAGCTGTACTTTCCATGTATCAATCCGAATTTATACCCAGTTGGTCTCATTGGCAACAATGACCAAATTTGCTTCCATAATTTCCATATAGAACTTGGTTGATTTCATTATTAGCATCAAATTATGATTCCGAAATTGTTTATTGTGAGCCATGCAGTTGTTTTTTGATTGGCAACCGTATATAATTTTTTAACTAGGTAGCCAAGAAGCTTTTAAAATTTCCTTTGCTATTCTTTAAAAAAGGCTATTGCAATGAAAAAGAGTAGGCATGTCTGTTGATTTTTTTGTGTAGGAGTAATGGGAAAGGCATTTGAAATAGCTTCCATGGCAAGTACTGGTGGAAATCTGACATTTTTGGACTGACAGAAAATATATATGAATAACAAAATATTTTTGCATAAAGGATAAGAGAAAAATTTTATGTAGCATGTGTTCTTTAAGTTTAGTGTATGTCTGACAACAGCTAAAGTTGTATTTTCTGAAAAAGGGATCATGCTTCTTAGTTTTTTTAATTGCAATAAAGCAATAAATAATAATGCAAGTGATGACCCCGGGGGGGGTGTGTTAAATTTTTAGTTAATCAGTGGATTTTAGCTCTATTTGACTTGTATTGTTTAATGTCATTTTTAGGTAATTATTTATTATTGGTTTTTTAGTTGTTAGCCGCCCCCAGTCCCTTTGGAGAGGGGGCGGCATACAAGTCAAAATAAATAAATAAATAATGATTATGTATTTTTTAAAAGGTTCTATTGTAGATACAACAATGCAAAACTAAGGTTTCAACAACGCATGGTTCAAGAAGCAATAAAAAACAAGATACTGTTTGAAGGCACTGAATTTGATCCCACAAGGAGAGAAACAAATCATGAAAAAAGTAATTAGTTTTGACGTCATTGAAGTATTTTGTACTGATTATGTGTACAGTATGAACTTTACTGTAATCTGGTAAAATGTTTTTTGTATTATAAAATTCAGTTTATTTTCATTTTATCACTGATTGGTATATAAATATGCTGCTTTGAGAGCATGGCAGAAATCTTTTTTCCAAAGTGGCACATTCCAGCAATTTTTCTGATTAAATACAGTACATGAAAGGTTTATCCATTGGCCAAAATTAAAGGATAGTCGTGGTTACTTTGATCTTAATGAAGTACAGCAGTCTTTTCAAGTTTCTCAGCTACCACCTCTGAACAATTTTCCTGTTCTCAGTACCTATTTTAATAGGAAGTCAAATAGCTGTTTGCCTGAACTCACACTACAAATATATTTCGAATGCTAGAATTTTTGATTATCATGCAAAATACTTTACCGGATTCTAATGTTAGCCATAGATTTCTGTAATCTATGTAATCTGTAGATTGGATTGCTATACTGTATTTCAGCTTTTTCTGTTTTCAGAATTTTTCAACTGTGCCTAAGACATTTAGTTTCTAAGAATTGTTGTTTGGTTTATATATAGCAATGCACATGTTTTTTTAAAAACATTTCCACTGATGAGAACCAGATGATGTAGCTGGATGACCTTATTCCAGTCATTCCTTCAGTCATAATAAATGCAGGATTTGCATCAAGCTGGTGTATGTATGCATGCATAGCTTGTTATATACATATCGTTTTTTAAAAATTGGCATTGTTATAAAGGATCCAAATAGTTGAAAAAACATTTTACCAAAATGTACTAGAATATAGTTACTGATCTCTTAATGACCTACTGATCTTGTATAAAAGTTTACTAAAAAAGCAAATGATTGTATCCTTTCCCTAATTAATTGAAAAAAACATGTATACCTAATAGAAAAACTCAATGTTCATTTAATTGCATATTGGTGTACAAAGTATTTGTAAAGAACATAGTATGCATGCTTTTAATGCAGTACCTTTTCCTAAAGAAGTCTGTCCAAGTGCACTGAGAAATTATGTAGTAATTATCTAGCAGAAGCTGCTGAGTTTCTTTGCCTAAGTTAGGGGTGTCAAATTTGCATCATGTGACGTAGCGCCTTTTCCTTCACTAAACTGGGCATGGGCGTGACCAGCGCATGATGCATCTGGCCTGCGCACCAAGTTTGACAGCCCTGGCCTAACCAAGTCATAAAGTTGCAACCACAAATGTTTTTACACACCCCAAATTCTGTAATCTTACTAAATCTTAAATGAGGTCATTGGTGCTGAGCTTGTTTTCTTGCCAGACCATTGATTATCCAAACTAGGTAACATCACTGATGTCACGTAGTTTGGGTAATGAAACAAGCAAGCTCAGAGAATACCAAGGACTACCAATACTCATTTTCAATCCTGAACTACAAATATTTTCCTTTTAATTGGTAAATCTTAAAACCTACTTAGTGCCAGCTGATTTTTGGTAGGGACTATAAAGAAAAACTGTTAGCACCTATAGAAATTATTAATTGGAAATATTTTTTTTTCCTGTTCACCTCCATCATCCACAGAATCTAATTCTTGTCCCCCAATATGTGAAGAAACTGGTGATGAAAATATTTCATTTTTGAATAGTAAAATCCTGTTTGAAATACATTGCTTCATCTTTGGGGGGAAAAATTGAAGTTTGTCTGAAGTTCAACTTGTCTGATTTTGTTTTCTACAATGTTAGCAGCCATTTTAAATCTACCATCTTATCATGGTTCAGTAAGTTTTCCTAGATTTATTTAGCCAGCCAGCCAGCCAACCCTATTTTATTTCGTTAATGTTGTATGGTCTCAACAACTTAAAACATTATGACTGTAGGCAGCTTACAATTATCAGTGAAAATCAAACTCAATCCAAATTAAAAGGCAAATAATTATAATAGGTGATTTTATGCAGCAGCTTACATTCCAGTATTTTCCCAAATCTGGGAAGCAGGTTTAGCCAAGTTATTGGTCCAAAGTCATGTAACAAGCTTTTTGGCTGAGAATGGGACTTAAAACCAGGGACTTCCCAGCCCCAATTGACCTTAACTCTTCTATCACACTAGAACATGGCATGAAACACGCCAGGACTTTCTGAGGAGCCTGGTCCATTGTGTTAAAAACACAAGTTTTTGGGAACCTAGAGAAAAGTAATTCGTTAATTCCATTTTCAGCCAAAGTTGTGAACTGATGGAACAGTACTTATGTTCTACATTTTGGATTTTAGTCTATGGCCTATTAGGAATGTGGCTGCACAACTAGAGGTGAGCAGCGGTTGAACAAGCAAAATCATCCCTCCCACGCTGTGGAAAAATTATCTTCCATGAAACCAATCCCTGGTGTCAAAAAGGTTGGGGATAGCTGACCTGTAACACATTTATTACTTATTTTGAAAAATTATATGGCCACCTATCTGAAGTAACTAGCTAACATATAAAAGAATTAACATGTATAAAAAATAAATGACTGGTAAAACATGTATCTGCACCAAAACTAACACACACAACAAAATACTAAGAGGGACTTGCTAGCATCTTGGCCCTAAAGCCTGAAAGCAGCAGTTTTTTCCCTTCTTCTGGGAAGCCAAGAAAATTGGGGCCATCCAAAATTCAGGTGTCTTTTCCACAAGGAAGACTTCTAACAAAGGCAGCAATGCCTTTTAAGTCCCACAAGGAAATACTGTTTCATAGAAGAGACATGGAATGTATGTATGCTGCCAGATCTGGTAGAACAGGCAGAAACCACTAGTGATAAGACAGTTCCTCAGTTGCTTGACTTTGTGCTACGTAGGGTTTAAAGGTGACAACCAGCATTGCATTCAGAAACTTGTTGGAAGCAATTAGTGGCATAAAGTCTGCACTGCTACTTTCTTGACTATCTGGTTTTTGAATGTTTTTCAAGTGCATGCCGAGAGAATGCATTGTAATAATCCAATTAGGAAGCAACTAAATATATCTCTTGATCTGGAAATAGGACCAACTGCTACACAAAGTGGAAGTGCGCAAAGATCCACGTGTTCATGTTGCCACTTGCTTCTTGAACCAAAGCCAAGAGAATTGTGAAATTATGTAATGTACACTCATAAAATAGCTGCCCCCAAACTTACTTTTCAAAAACTAAAGTAACGTCCCAAATGTTTTCTACTTTCCCAAAGGGACTTTTTTTAAGGCCAAACACATCCCTTTGCAAAAAAAGCTTTCTTTACAGAAAACCAATTTTGGTATCATGTCTATGGATATCCCATTGTGTACCCTAATGAATGCAGATTGCTTCATAGAGTAACTTCCTAGAAAACAAATCTAGGAATAATTTGTTCATGTTAGTAAATATTGTAGGAACAATGCTAATTCTGAACAGAATGCATGCACTAAGCTCCCAAAAATCTATCCAAAGCATCCCAAAACCTTTCTTAGCCCAAATACGAAGGGGTGAGGAATAGAAGGGAAAGGCACAAAATACAACAAATAAATTAGGGAGAAATGATTCTCAAGCGTGCCTAAAATTTATTAAGGCCAAGTGCATTTTGGGAAACAATTTTTTCAATCAAAATAAATTCTATTACTTGTTTTCAAGGACATCAGTATTTTGCTGAAAGCTATTAAAATCTATGTTTCCCAAGAACTAGAAATGCTGAAGATAGTACATGCAAACCATGACTGCCAACTTAATGGAATTCACGATAAAATGCACAAAAATGTCCACTTTCATTTACTCCTGTTAAACTCAATTCTGCATTATTCACTTGTAAACCCCCTCCTCTCTGCAACTAATTTCATCTGTATTAAACTGCAGTCAGAGTTCTGCAAAATTCTGGTAATGAAGTTAGGAGTTTAAGCACTAATTAGTGGACATAAGAAAGCCATTATCAGCTTTAGTGTAGTAACTTGCAACACAGGAATTCAAACTGCAAAAATAATAAACAGGCAAATTTCCATATTTTCTATTAAAATGACAATTTGCGTAGGGTTCTCTCCCCTATATCATAGGATGTGGAGAGCATACATTTTGAACCTTCTCAGAAATCAGTACTTTAAACATTGAACCTAACTGTTACATTAAAGGGATTTTAGACCAATGTGGTGAGAATCCCAGAGTAAAATGATTTTATTTTATTGCAAACAAACGGCTAAAGTTAATTTCTCCACCCACTTTCTTTAAAGTAAATCAGCAGGCTAAGGAGACACACCCATCTGAAAACTAACATGATTAAAAATTAGATATAAAATGGGTGAATCACAATTTCATTTGTTTACAAAATGGTGGAGTATACTACTACAAGCACACTAAAATACACAGTATTTGTGGGGAAAGGGTTACAGACACACAGCTAACTTCATATAGATCCCATTAGACAACTGGATTTACAACAAGTTTGTTTAATAAGAAATGGGCAGAGCCAGCTTTTTCAGAATCAAAATGCAGAACAATGGAAAAAGTTGATGGTGTGTACCTTCACAAGTTGAGCCTCTACAGACAAATGCAACCAGGTTAGATGTGCACTCCACCATCACTATTTAGCTTTAAGGTTTGTTTTGGCCTCTTCAAAAACCATTGCCAAATTCAAAAAAAATATATCCCTTTCTTTATTGCCAAGACTTTTGATTTTTCTTCCCTCTTCCATATCTAAAAACTGCGTAGAGAGGATGGAGTGGAAGATGGAGTGTAATGAACGTTATTTACATTGTATTTTGGGGGGTGGAGCACAAAATAGCCTGGTTGCTAAATATTCTGTTTGATGGCTCACGACTGTTTCCTAGAAATTGAGGGGAGGGAGGGGGAGAAAAAAAATCTTTAATCAGAGGACACCAGATACAAAGCAACATTTTACTTTTGTTGTGGTAAAAAAAATCACATTTTACAGATAAAATGTAAGAACCCTGAAATACTGACACATTCGCTCATCGTGCACAATGCTGAGGTTCTTTTAAGATTCACTTTAAAACTGCAATTAAAAATGTACAAAAAGAAAAAAAACCAAAAACCAAACCCACAAAGCTTCTAAAAAAGGAACCTGCAGGCACTTCCTCTTGTGGAATGTTTAAAAAGTTAGCCTACTAAAGAAAACAGTCGATTTCTTGTGAAGGTTTTGAAGAAATATGGATCAGTTCATTTTTATTTGGGAATTCAATAATATCCTTGGTGGTAATGCTGACTCCATGGCTTCTGACCCCAGAATTGCTGAAAAAGAACAGAGAACACAATGTTATGTCAAATTAAAGTTTATGGCTTACTTATGAGTCTTATAAAGAGAAAGAATGAGGTATATGCAAACAAAACTTGTGTTTCATTTAAAACTAAGAAGCATACTTACACCCTGCTGCCACTGGTTGTAGCCCTGAGATTGATTTTTGTAGCCACGATTGTTTCCCCTTCCTCTGAAATTCTACAGCAAAACAAGAAATGGGTTAAATTGGGTTACCTGTTGAACACTAATCTCTGTCAATCCAATTAAGTTGTTTTAGTTAAGAAAGTTTTTGTACTCCAGCTAGATATAAATTCTATTCAGAACATGCTAAACTTATTACTAAGAGCATGTCCCCAATACACCATAGTATATTTCAAAATGTGTTTATAAGCTATTTCTTATCAAGCACAACAGCCATGAACCATTTAGAGCCAAACCTAAAAGCTTTGTTCAATAGCTGTGATTATATTATGCAATACTGTACTAAATATACTTGGAATCTGCCAGAATTCTAGATTAAAATCTACTATTGTATTAAAAAAAACCCTGACTCACCCTACGAGTAACAATTTAGGACTAGATCCATTTAGCTTAATAGCTATTATTTGAAAAAATGTAGGGATTAAGAAACCAACTGATTTCACACTTGTATTATCACTAAATGTGGCTTGTGCTCAGCTGTTCTATGGTCTATTTATGTTACATGTCCATGTCTTTATAATCTTAATTATTTGGAGTCTTGATTACAACTGCACACAAAATGGCATTACAAATAAATGAGTATGGATATCATTCCTTGATTAGAGATCACTGGAATCGAGTAAAGCATGTAAGAAAAAAAACTGATTCAAAGTAAAAGTAACTGAAATATAAAATTTTAAAACTTTAGACATACTATCAACAGGCTCCAAGTTTAGTTATCAGAACAACATACTTTTAATTAAATCTAGATTGATTACTGAAAGCAAATTAGTCAAGAAAATAAGATCATCTTCTTGGTTCTAACAACACATTACCTGATTATAATTCCCTCTGTTGGGCATTCCACCTCTGTTATAATTTCCTCTGTTTGAATAGCCTCCACCGCCTCCGCCTCCTCTTACTGGGAAGACAGGACCACGAGGATATGGATAGCCTATGGCTCCACCACTGCCACCACCACCTCCACCTCCACGCTGGGGCATATTGCCACCTCTCCTGTTATAGCCGCCACGATTTCCAGGGACTGTGGGGGGAAAATGCTACTCATACCATGTGTGTTTTTTTTAAACGAACACCTATTACCCCAGAAAGGCACACATTACAAACAATTGCTACTCTTCATTGGTTAGCTTCTGCCCAACACCCAGGTTGCCATGAACTTTGCAACTAGAATCCAAACCTCAACATCTACAGGACCCCAAATGGAGTTCCTTAAGAATCCTTAAGAATCACTGTAATAAAATGACAAATCCCGACTTTTTCAGCCACCACCTGTCACTTTCATATTAACCATGAATCAAGACAAACACTCTTTACAAAAGGGATACTCAACACCTGTATAGCAGTCTTTATCCTACTTTACAAATACTGATACTGCCTTGTGTCTGAGCCTGAGAACTTTCTGGAAGTAGATATAGGTAGCCGTTAACCCTTCAGTTTTTCTTCAGGCATTTAAGAAGAGTCCTACAATATAGGGAACATAGAAGGACAAATTGCACTACTGTCTACCTCCTCCTCTGAAGTTGCCACGCATGTTAAATCCACCACGTCCTCTCTGTCCACCTCTGTTAAACTGGTTTTTACCACTCTTTTTATTACTTTTCTTTGAACCAGTATTCTGCTTTTTTTCTGGAGGAAGGGCCTTCTTGCTTTCTTCTTTGTACTGCTCCAGAAGTTTTTGGGCTTCATCTTTTTGCAACTCTACGTAGATTATTTCATCAAAACATTCTGACACCTCTGGCAGAGTAAAATTTCCTATAAGACAGAGAGCCCTCAATATTCAGTATTTATTTCTGAAACCATCAGAATAAGCCAAAGTTCCCCTCCTATATAAAAGGAATATAAGACAGGTGATCTTCAACTCAAGATGCTAAGAGCAAGATTCTTGAACACTTGACACATTCTCCCTATAAAATTGAACTGGGAATACATGTCCACTCAACATGTTCAGCTTCGTTTTCTAGGGCACTTTAATGCCAAGACAGCTTTGTGCATCTGCATGAAGCATATCATGACTGAATAGTGTTAAGGACTGCAGCAGAGGGAACACAATATAGTGTTGTCTTAACAAAGTTACAGAAGTCTTCCAGTTTTTTTAAAGAGGCATTAATTGTTTAAGGCAAGAAATTTTGAATCTTTATAGATTTTACATTATTTCTTTAAACAGATACTCAACATCCTAGAACACAGTATAGATTATGTTCCATGCCTTTCATTTTGAGCACTGCATGCTCTGGAAGATCTTTTCCCTCCACCTCTGCCTTCTTTTGTGTTCTTTGCTTGTAGTCTTCATCTTTTGGGCAAACAACAACTGCTTTGCGCTGGAAGCCTGCAAACAGGCACATTTTTCTCCTCTGCGCAGCTGCAGACACATTTGTCTGAAAAAAATGCAGTAACTTACTACACGTAGCTGTCATTGTTAGAGCTAAGTTAAATTAGTGTGCTTAGATTTCACCTCCATATGTATAATGCAATGAAGTTTACAAGTAGAAGGAAGTTATGCACGTTAGGCCAAGATTCTAGGGTAACCATTTTCCCCGATTTTAACTGTATTTTGAAACAATTGCTGTAATTTCAATTTTACACATCAAATACTTATTTCCCACTGAAGTTTACTCTATACCCCTTAAACTGCAGCTTAATTGCATTAGTAACATAAAAGAATTCTAGCCCCCATACCTGATCCAGAATAAAGTTCCGTTTCTTACGAGCAGCAATCTCAATAAATTTGCCAAGACACTGAGGTGCTCTTTGAAGCAGTGTGTTAAGTTTTCCAGTGTCAGCCATTTGCCGCTTAAAACCTGCAACCTATAAAAATCAAATAGCATGCATATCATTACTGATTTTAAGTTTACTTTATTATCCACCTTAATCTTAATTAAAATGTCAAAAATAAAGCCACTTTATCCTTTCACTAACGATACCAAATCTTAAACATGCTATCCCAATTTATTTTCTGTCAACTGGATTAGCCACTTGCAATAATCTTTCAAATCAGAAACACGAATTATTGGAATGTCAAATAAATATCAAAAAGAACTGTCTCATCTGAACAGTCAGGATAGTTTTAATATTACCTTTCAGTCAAGAATCTGAAACACTTTTAACAGCTACATTTCCAAATATAAAAATGAGCAATTTAGTGTATTCCCAACTCACTTGAACTGTCCCTGCCCTTTCCAGTAATGTCATATCCTCAATGGAAAGCACACAACTGATAGACTAGTCAATCAAATGACCTGTAATTTCACTGCCAAATTAGTTACAACAATCTAAAGTTGCTATATATATATAAATTGTGCAGTAAATTAATACAGTAATATCTTACCATCATTTTGTCCATAATAGTATTTGTTCCAAGGATGTTGTATTTTCCAGGATTATCTGATGAATGTTTGGTGACCCATGTTGTCTTCCCAGCCCCAGGCAAACCAATCATCATGACCACCTAATGAAAATTTAGTCATGATATTAATTATAAGGCCTTAAAATATCTACTCAAATGTTTGATTTGTGCTGTAAGCCTTCAACATTGCAGGGCACAGTAGGTAAAAAACAATCCTCCCTTCTGAAAGCACTAAGTTTTTACATTAGTTCAAAAACGAGTGATTACTTACTTCACATTCTTTCTTATGTTCTGGTCCTTTGGGTCCTCTAACTCGATCTTCCAGATTAACATTTTGGATGAATGTATATCCCTCTGGTATGGGAAAATAAGGCTCATCTTTCTGGCCAAAGTTGAATTCCACTGCACAGTTATGGCAGAGGACGTGTGGGAAAATGGGCCGTTCAGAAAGAACTTCTTTAGGGATCTTGAAAGCAATTCCAAGGTCCTGCCCATTCTTTGAGTAAGAGAGTTCCACCTCATCACCATCAAAATTCTGCCATAACAAAAAAATACTTCATTAACATAATGGCAATTCCTCAGTTGTTTAAGATATCAGAAAAAAACTAAACAGATTACTAGTTAAGATTAACAGTAAACTTTAGACTGAAGGTCAAGTAAGGCTGTAACAAAACTAGAGAAACATTAAGAGTCTGAAAAATGTTCTGATCTATTTAGGATGTTTTGGTTAACTTTAGAAAATGCAAAGCTCCTCCCTGACTATCCTCTTTCAAAGAGGTTCAGTGCTTATTAAGTAAATTCGCCAAACAGAAGGAATTAAGACTTGAGGTTCCAGATGAAATATATTATTTTAATATTCATCTCCTGAACATTCCAAATAACTTCTAGTTCAGAGGATTTATTTGTGGAAACTGTCTCTGGAATGATATGGTACAAGAGAAGATTCAGCAGGCTTAAAGGAAAGGGAACTTTCCCAAATTTTCCAGAAAATTTTCATTACTGTAATAGTTACCCAGTTAATTGTTCCAGTTACTAAAAATTACACAAACACACAACAGTAAATACGGAACATGTACAACCCTGTAAGATAAAGACTTACAGCAAAACATCCGATCACATCATTTTCGTCAAATTTCTCACCAAAATCTTCAATCTCACAATTGCATGTTTTTATCCCTTTCAAGGAGTATCCATAAGAGAATTCCTCCTCACCTAATAAATGTGAACAATTGCAGATGAGGCTTTCAAACTGTAGAAAACACAAAAACTTACTAATGGCACAAAGCAAATTATACGTTGAAAAGGAGCTAGTTTTTTTGACAGGGAGGAGTGTTAAAATGCCTACACCAATGGAACGAACTCCATTGTTTTCTATCCAATGTGATCCTCTCTAGCATTCTATGCCAAGCTCTGAAAAAATAATTTTCACAAACACTTACCAGTAAACCCATTATCCTAAATGGAGTCAAGCAGGTAAATGAGAGAGTAGAGCTAAACTTGACAAAAATGACTGTTATTTCTAAAAGTTATTTCTTGTAACTCTTTCCTTGATGTTTACCCTACATAGAAGCTACACTTTCTATATTCCAATGCAGAAGAACTTCCAAAAGTAAGTTTTTAAAAACTTTTTGTAACTTATGTTGATTTTTATAACATTTTAATCACTGTTCTGTGTTGCCTTGGGAAACTTAACACAAAACATTTCATTCTGACTTGTTCCGAATACGAAATCTAGTTTCAAGCACAAATCATATCCTTGAATATTTCTACTTTGTAAGAACACCAATGCAACCAAAAAATTCAGGACCAAGTTTTGTATACCCTAGCATGTATATAAAATATAGCAGATCACATACAAGCTGCTTTATCTTCCCATTACTAAGAGAACCCAAGAATAAAATGTTTAGCTAATAGGAGGAGGAAGAGGGACCAAAGATGCCTAACTGTACAACTCTCATATGTACACTTAATTACATTTTATTTATATTACAAATTTAGCTAATTCCAAACATTAACCAAACTTTTTTTTAACTGAACTTTATCCTCTCTCATCTCCGTATGGCAGGAGCTTAACTCCACAGAAAAACCAGAAAAAAAATCTTACCAAGCAGCATCCCACTTGTGTTTAGTGACCAGCCAACTCTCACTTCATGTATGTCAATGTCTTTTGTATACAGATGTTTAACAGGAATTTTTTCAGTTACCTATTCCACAGAAAATAGAATTTAGTTTTGACAATAAAAACCGCTAAAAATATATTATACCACCACGGATTTCTCTTCAGAATTTCAGCCAGACACACCTATCTTTCCTCCCCTCTTTATGCTATATGTATATTGAACGTAACTGTTTTTCACATGGACTTTTTCTTGCTATTTTTGCAAACCTGAGCTCAAAAACACATTTCCTCTTGTGTATGGATGATGCTATTTTTGTAACACAGAAGTCCACATTTTAATTATTTTAATAAACTGTTGATATTGAATTTAATAGTAATCATATACATTCTTCCCAAGAACCAATAATTCTTTTCTGGTTAGCTTTTTCTTTAAAAGCAAAGGGAATATATTACATATTATACTGATTTTTAATTAAGCCTGGTACATATCCATATTACCGTCAGATACCAACGAAGTATCTTCTTTGTCTTTACAAGTTGGGTTTCAGCAAAAATACTTTCAGCGTCAATGACCACCTAATACCACTATTAATTTAACTTACTTTCATCTCAAAACAGACTTTTCCTTTTGAAACTCCATAGGACGCTCGTCCTCCAGCCCAGAGAAAGGCAAAACTTTCCATAGTTAATGAAGAAGCACTAAAACGATCTCTTGAAATTTTAAAGTGTAGGTCACAGTTATCTGTCCCAAAAAAAGGGGGGAGATGTGATAGTTGAAATCTGTTGTAGTACATTTTAACATGAAAATGAACATCTTTTAAAAGTGTGGTTCAAATTATTTTGATTTAAAAACAACTTGCATGTATTTCTGAATGACCATGGGTGTATTTGTAAATGAATTCAGCCCACCTCTCTGTAAAAGTTCCAAAACAAAGCAGTAAAATCAATGTATAGGATACTTAAAATTGACTCCAGAATTAAAATTTTCTACATGCAGCTCAGGTATAAAGTGGGTTTGTCATGCATTTAAACAAATGTGGGTATAAAATAGATGATCTGCCTATTAGCTGATGATTGGATGACTTGTAAAATTTTCCAAACCTTTTTTTAACAATTCACAGAAAGTTAACGTTCAAGTTGCCCTTTGAATCAATTATTTCATATTTACAAAGCAGTTACCTTTGACCAAGAGCTTTTAATACTCCATGAATCAGGTTTTGAGTTCTGTTGAGCATCCCAGATCAATACTCAGATAACTATGCAAACAATTTCAATTAGGTTGCAGTAAGCAAATCATTTGCTGCAGTTCCTTATCTAACTTGTTTACTTCTGTGTGTTCACTAACATGTATCCAGCATAGGATAGTGGACACAACACTAGTAGCAAAATAAATGCCAAAAGTTTGCCCAACTTTCCTTTGGAGTATGCTCCCTTTGTATGCTTTGCTTCTCTAATATAACAGAAAATTAAAACAATACACAAGATGGTTTTCAAGATAACTTAGGTGTCACATTAAGCAATTTTCAATGGCGCTTTAAATGTTTTTGAACAATGAACACCAAAATAATCACAAACTTCCCAAATTGATGTTAGCCTAGAACAGTGATGGCTAACCTTTTTGGGCTCCTGTGCCGAAAATTGCGTGTGCATAAAGGCAATGCACACGACCCCCCACCAATTAATCCTGTGCATGCTGCTCATCTCTGCGCATGAGCGTGAGACCCCCCCACCCCATCTCTGCACATGCACGCATCTCCCATGCACCCCCACCTTCCGCACATGTGCACCAGATACCCAACAATCAGCTGGCAGGCGCGCAGTGGGGCTCTTCTGGGAGACCTCTTGCGTGCCGGCAGAAGTGACTGAGTGCCACTTCCGGGACGTGTACCATAGGTTCGCCATCACGGGCCTAGAATATTATAGATACAATTCATACACAGTAACTAAAACTAGGTTTCCAAGATAATTTTGTTTGATGTTTGATAATTTTTAAAATTTTACACTAATCTGTCCATATTGTATGAAATGACAGTATCCAATGTCATTACAGTAGGTATTAAGAGACTTCCTATTTTCTTTGTGTTTCCAAAAATGTGTATATCATTTTCAACTTGTGGGGTACCTCTAGATTTATAGATGGGTACAGAGAAAAATATTTTTCATCAATTTCAACTTCTTCTGACAGATACATTTCACTCAAAGCAGTATATTTTTATATTAAAGTATTTTGCCTTTAATGCCAAACTTAAAATTTTGGCCCCTTAACAGGACTTAAGCCCTGTATACTTACTCAGAACTAAGCCTTCCTGGATCTAGTGCCATGATGGTGAACCAATGGCACGTGTGCCTGAGGTGGTACGCAGAGCTCTCTCTCTGGGCATGCGAGCCATCACCCCAGTTCAGCTCTGCCATGCATATGCACGCCTCCCACGGCCAGCTTTTCAGGTCTCTGCAGCACATACACGATGCTCGCGCATACATGCACGGGGGTCACGCGTTGCATTTTGGGAATGCGTGCACGTGCTTTGGGCACTTGATGCCGAAAAGTTTAGCCATCACTGATCTAGTGGCTATCCCAAAATCAAACTCACTGTTCATTCAAAACTACAGTGAACATGCAAGCAATAGGCTCTTTTATAAAACAGAAGTTAATAGTTTTCTTCTTCCATAGCCATGCTCCATATATTACTTTAAAAAAAAAGCTTTAATCATACATCAGTTAAACCATTCATGAGCAACATAGCATGAAAAAACTGAAGGAACCTAAAGCAAAGAAAAATCTGATTTACTGTAAACTTGATACAGAAATATATTTTTAAAACTGATTTCTATCAGTTTGCAATACTTTACCAATGCAGGCTTATGTGCTTTGTTCCAACTTTTAATAGTACTTTATTACAGCTCTGAAAGTGGTATCCACAACATAAAATTCCACTATAGCTTTTTATGGAAAATGGTATTTTAAAAATTCACCGGTAATTAGTATTTTGCATCATATTGGCTTTCATGGGAATATATGTTACAATTTCTCTATAACTTGAATATAAGCAGTATTTTAGTTCAAATGTTCATATAAAAATATTTGGAATGACTATAAGATTTTCCAAGCAAAGCTCTAAAATATATCCATTTTATGAGTATTACAACCACAATCCTACATCCATGTACCATTGAATAATTCCTATTAACTCAAACTTCAGAATGTAGGAGTGTTGAACTATATATTAAAGCTGTGTATCAACCCAAAGTTGAGGGGGAAATGATAATTCAGAGACTAATAGCCTGCACATGGTTAATTTTAAAAGTTAGGCATAAGTACAAGATACACTCTAACTGTACCTATGTACTTGCACCACTTTCTCATTTGGCTTTTCATCGTTTGCACATCTCTAAACAATCTTGATAAATTATACAGTAAGGGTCATTGAACAATTAATTCAAAGAAAAGCGTACCTCCAGTGTGATAATAATCATAAGTAGATCCTCAAAGTCTTACCAAAGAAGTAGCTTTTAAGAGACCAGCACACTTTTTTACTTACAAGTATCAAGACAAACCACTGTGTCATCAAAGTGTTCATCCTCTTCTTCAACAGGTGGCTGTGGTGATTTGGCCCTGATTAATTAAAAAAGGCACTTGAATTCAACTGTCAGAAAATATTTAAGTATTTCATTAAAAAAATTTAAATGCCACTTATTACCTGCTATATTTGTTTTCTTCAATGTACTCAAAATAGCCCCGTCCATGGTCTTCCCGTGGTCTTTTCACTCCCCTTTTTTTCTCACCAGGTTTCTGTTCAGATTTAGTTTCTGCTTGGAAGTTTTGGAGGAAAAAATAAAGTACATTAGAAACAATATAGTAGAATGTAAAGGGACAAAAATCCTGCTCTGGAAATGAAACGCCCTAGCTGACTAAGTAACAACCCATCGCTATATCCATTCACCGCTTTCAGTTTCATTTCCAGAACTAGCCGGCCGTTCCGCGGCTTCGGGCATCATTTCCGCTCACTAAATTTAAAGGCGGCTCTAAAGAGACCTGGTAACTCTCACCCAAATAAACTAGCCGCTGAGAGAGGCCTACAGCGGAAGAAAAGAATTCGCCCGCCTCCATCGTATTTCGCGTTTGAACTCGAGGCCTCAGCTCCTCGCGAGCGGATGTGACGCAGCAGCGCACAAACGCTCCACCCCCGCGCGCGTTCTACAGCGCGCCCCAGCGGCTCCTCTGGGCCGCCCTTCCCCCGCGCCTCTTCCTCGTTGCTCTCACGAAATGGCGCAAGCGCCCCTCCCCCTCCGAAACACGCGGCGCGCGAGGTCTGGAAATCCCCGAAGGACAAGTTGCCGCGGCCGCCGAAAAAAAAAAAAAGATGGCGGCGCGCCCCGACCCCATGAAGAAGCTACCAACCGCCTCCGCCCATCTGGGCTCCGCGAAGTACTCACCCGCAGGGCGAGCGGGCCCTCCGGGCTTTTGCTGCTGCGGCTGCCGGGTGGGCGAAAGCTGGCGGGTGGGCGAAAGCTGGCGGGTAGGCGAAAGCTGGCGGGTGGGCGAAAGCTGGCGGGTGGGCGAAAGCTGCTTGGCGGCGGGCTGGCCCGAGGATGCAGGAGTCGAAGCCGAGGCCTCCGGAGCGACAGCGCCCTTGCCAGACAATTCTTTCCCCACGGCGCCATGGCCGTTGGCGTTCCCGCTGCTAGTGGTGGACGCGCCGGCGGCAGCGACGTCTTCCTCCTCATCTTCCCCCTCTTGAAAGCCTTGGTCGTCGCCGTTCTCGTCGTCTTCTAGATCGTCGGCCGCCTCCTCTTCACCAGCGGCCACCCCCTCGCCGTTTTCTTCGCCCAACTCCATGCTTTCTTCCTCCTCCTCCTCTCCCTGGCAGCCGCCGAACTCCGCCTCCTCATCGTCGTCGCAGGCCGCGGCCTGGTCTGGCCCTCCGCCTCCCGAAGCCATCAGCAACTGCTCCTGGGCACCTCCGCTGCCCGGAGCGGCTTCCCCCAACTCCTCAATGTTGCCATTGCCGGGCTCGGTGCTGGCTAAGCCCCCTCCACCGGCCTCCTCTTGGTCGACCGCGGCTTGGAGTCGTTCCATAAGCTCGGCCTTGAGGCCCTTGTCGGAAAGGCGCCGCTTCTTCAGCTCCTCCTTGAGCTCGGACACCTTCAACTTTTTCACGTTCACCGGCGAGCAGCTCATGGCGGCAGCGGCGACGGCAGGGACTCGATGCGGTCTGGGCGTAGGCGGCTGGCTCGTATGGCTGCGGCAGCTGCAGAAAGAGATCCGCCTGGCGCCAAATCCTTTCACCGAGGCTCGCGAGGCAGGAACGAGGAGCGCGACTCACGGGCTCGAGCACGTAACGCTACGCTCAACCCGCCCCCGTCGCGCGCCTTTTATATAGCCTCGCCCTCCTTGCACAGTGCCTTAGCTCTTTTCTCTGGGGGAGTACTACGGTAAACATAGGGCGCAGCAGAAATTTTTTTTTTAACTGTTCCCTGAATTACGGGTCAATGTCCCAGATTACGGGATAGGCTCACTGGAGGTTGGACCCTATAGCTTCACTCAGAAAACATACCAGATTGAATTAGATATAAAATATTGCTTATGGTTTTTTTCTAGCAAATTGTAGGTTTTAGATTATTTTTGGCACTAGTTGCACATTTTACAGGAAAGTTATCGTTTGTGACTACATTAAAAAGCGTCTACGTGGAAAATGGAAATATAATAAAATATAATGGGGCCAAGGTTTGCATTGGTTGCCATGTATTGTAGCAACTCAGAAGCTATTCAAGTGCACATACACTGAAAGGAAAAGCAGCCTGAATTCTACCTTTGTCCAAGCCATTTTATTAAAAAATGTTCAGTTTCCACTATCTCAGCCCTTCAGTGATGGTTGAATGCCCTCAAGTATGGAATAGTAGCAGTTAAGGTGGCTACACTGATATCTTTGAAGATTTGCAGATTCCAAAGACTGTCCATCACTGCCCAAGGACACCACATTATTTAATACCTTACATCTCTGCATATACTCCCAATCTATGCTTTTATTTTAAATAATGCCCTTTGCATTCATATTTGATACTCTTGTTGTATACCACTCAGTTATTCAGCGCATTTTTTAAAATTTCTGTAATCTTTAATTGCTCTCTGCATTTGTTGGGCTTTATACAAAAGCAAGTTTTCCACGTTCTTTAACAAAAGTCAAAGAATAAAACTTTAAATTATATATTAGGCAAATAGAGTCAGCCAATCTCAAACATAAGGCCTGTATAGAGCTAAGAACAATTCACTACTAGGATGCTCTTCTTTTCTGGAATATTAGCTAGCCATCAGCTTTTTCATGTGTTATATTAATATTTCAACTTACCAGTCACGTATTACAGATTCCTACTGTGCTAACAATATGTGGAGAAGAGGTGACAATATGCTTTTTATTTGCCTTACAAATTAGACAATAGATTTAAGTGCACTATTGCTGTTTCAAAACCGAAGTATATGAAAAAAAAAGTTCATTTCTATCACTTATGGCAAACATTTCATTTTCAATTACCCGATCATATATCTTTTAGATAATATACAAGAACATGATTACAAATTAAGTTATCAAAACAATATCAAGAGTTGCTTAAAAAGGTATCTGATTATATTGTCAAAGTAAATCAAAATTACATTAAAAAGCAATTTTTTCTGCTTTCTCATTCCTCATCTCTATATGCTTTCTAATTTTATACATCTTCAGAGATACTTAACAATACAGTATCAATTTTTAAAAATCATAAATTCTTAAAATAATTCTGCTTTAATTGGCAATACATGTTTGATCACAGATATTATAGAGTGAAAGATACACAATGGTAGAAATATGAGTGCCCTTCCTTCCCCTTTTACCTTAAATGTCCTGGCCTTCAAAATCAGCTGGATGAATCAATTGCTCAGCAGAAAAAAGACAACTGAAGGAAGATGCAGTCACAAACTGCCAGTCTCAGTGTATACTGAACAGTGAGGATGACAGTAGAACAGAGAATTTCAGAAGATGTCAACTGAATCTTTGCCAAAGGCCTAGAGCACTGGCAACTGAAAGCAGGTCAAGTCACTGGCATTTAAGACAACTGGGCCAGGGCACTAGCTATCACCATGGATCAGTAGTTTTAAAAGTCCAGAATAGTGGTAACGAAACAGCAGCTGCTCATGCTGAAGCAGAATACTCTGAAAAGCCTGGAGCAAAGTCATTCATCCTCAGAAAGTCAAGATGGTAGGTGATTAGAATGTCAGGGACTGAACAAGGATTGTTGGTCTAGGAAATGGAGTAAGTGGTGCACAACATGCAGTTGCACAAAAGCCCTTCTGGCCATGATTGCCACCTGTTCCTTGAGTAGGAGTGTTGAGTCCAGAAGAACCCTCAGGTTACACGGTGGGTCTGTTTGGGACAGTGCCATCTCATTTTAAGACCAATGGTGGCAATTCTCCATGGACCAAAGAATCCAAAACCTAGAGACACTTGTTCTGGCCAGGATTCAATTTCAGCCCATTGCTTCCAATCCAGCCCTTAACAGCCTCCAAGCACTGCAAGTGGGAGGACATAGCATCACTTGGCTCACCATGGGCCGAGACACACAGCTGGGTGTTATCAGTATATTGATATCTAAGTCCATGATGGTAGATGATCTCACCCATTGGCTTCATGTAGATGTTAAACAGAAGTGAAGAGTCCCAAAGGTGCTTTTTCAGGAGGCAACTGGACTTTCTTATAAACCTCCAAGTGCTTCAACAACCCTCTAAAAGGATGCAAATGGTCAGCTATCTGCAAGGAATATAAATCCTTCCATTCCGCACCATCTAGTCAGAGCTGAAGAAGCTTCTTGGATGAGAAGTAAAACGTCTTCAAAGAAAAAACGAAGTCCAGTTGCCTCCTGAAAAAGCACCTTTGGGACAACCATGACCTGGATGATTGAGAATCTCTATAGACTTCCAGAAGTGAAGAGAGTACTGAGTCCTGCAGAACCCTGAGGACTGGACCTCTTGCTTCTTATCAACACCAACTGAGAGTGGCCATAGAGGAAGGAAATGAACCAGGACAATACAGAGCCCCACCCACACCCAAAGCCGCTCCAGAAGGATATCATGGTTGATGGTATAGAAGGCTGCTAAGAGGTCAAATAGAGCAAGGATGGATGTGCTACCCACCTCTCCCTCCCGCCAGCGTTCATCAAAAGTGCATCCAATGCCATTTCCATCCCATATCTAGGCCTGAGCTTACTGGAAAGGATTTAGATAATACATTTTATCCAGAAAACTCTGGAGCAATATATAAATTATGGTTTGCTTAGTTCTTCCTTTATTATTTTTTATACCCAAATGATCAAATTGATAATTTAGTAACCAATCAAGACTCACTTTGGCTTTCCATGCATGTGCTCAAAGGAAGCCTTGCTATCAGCTAGTATTAGGCTGCTTTTGGTTTACTGATATTCCAGAACAGCATATAGAACAAGCAGTTATGCTTCAGTCTGTTTCCTGATGCACACATCTTCAATAAACCCTTTCCTCACTCCATCGATTTCATTGTGTCCAAGTAAATCACCCTGGACTTAAATGAATTTAATAGGAGAACAGAATTAGACTTGGGTACCACATGTCTAGGAATATTTTTCATAGTCCTTTTTCTCTAATTGCAAATCTTTTTGCCTGAATATTCTTGGTCACCAATTTTTCCTGAAGAAATTCTTGTTTTCCAACCACAAAACATTTGCATTATGTTATGGTATCTGTCCCATTTACAAAAACTGTTTAAAATATCATGCCATTTTGGTCTGAACCTCAAGATTCATATTGCAATAAAGATGAGCCATTAGAATCTCAATAACAGTAAGAAGCTTCTTATTTATATGGGCAGAAGCCCTTTTCTATTCTCTGCTCTATTTCAGTGGTAATCTTATTATCTAAACATAATAGAACTAATTTCTCTCTATTAATTATAGTTACAGCTTTTCTAAAAATTGGATTGCTCTTAACCATGTTGATTTCACCAGATGATATACAAGGAGTATTTTGTACTGCCGAAATCATGCCTTGATTCTACCCATGCTTGAGATAGTGCCAAGACTTTGAATACCAGTATATATGGAAAGTAATCGAGATGTCTACTGTTCTGAGAACTCTTAAGCATTTTCATCGTGTACTTTTTCTAGTTTGTTTGTTCATGGAATTAACATGAAGTTACTAAATTATCTTCCTAAAAGTTTCTATGGCGTAGTATCCCTTACCTTTCAAATATATTTACTAAAGAATCAATGCAGTCAACCTTGAAGAATCCCCTGTAAAAATGCTATTTCTCTGCTAACATGTTCCTTGCTAGACTTTATTTATTTAGGTCTGTCATTATCTTCGGGTCCATCTGAAGATCTCATTTTCGGAAATATGATTAATTTTCCCTTGATCTTCTTTATACCTGGATATATTCTCAAAACTCCTCCAAGCAATCATGAAATCACTGAATTGAAATGCACCATGGAGATCTAGCCCAATATACCTACTGTAGATACTTCTTAGACAGACTTATCCAATATCATCATCTCCATTTATGCATTTTATTATACTGTAATTCTCAGGTGTGGGGGCACATCCATTTTAAAAGCCTTTTACTCTACACTAAGGCCACATCAGATCTCTGATACTCCATTTGCACTACACATTCACCAACATTTTCTTTCTGGGTCACCTATTCATTGTATCACATTTCTCAATTTCTCTGAAAGACACTGCCCCTTGAATTTTTTCCTCCACTGTTATCCCCAGTTGCCTTTCCCATCTGTTGGTCTATTTTTTTCCTCATTTCTTTCTATTGGCTGCCACCAAACTTTCACTGATACCTCTATTCTTCAATTTATTGTGTTTTCCTTATTAATGCAATATTTTGGAGCAGACATGGAGCAGTTATAAGGAAAGAACTGAAATCCATTCATGCAACAATGGATAGATTTTCATTTTTTACAAGGACTGAGGTTCATCAGCCTGAAGTTCAGGTGTAAAATATCAGATCTAGAAGATGAAGAGATATTAAAAATTAAGGGACAAGATTTTCTAAATCCTTGAATAAATGATAGCTGAGAATTACAATTTTGCCATTTAGTTTAGGAGGAAAACAAGCATTTTGTTATATTTTTTATTGTTAATTGGGTCTTAAGGATGTTTCTTGCAATGTTTCCTAATAGTGAAAAAGCATACTTCTCTATCAGCTCTACAATATTGCATATGTAATTGCTGTAGAATAAGTAAAACCAAACATGATGATGATATTATCCATTTGGCTGTGTCAGACTCTTGACAATTCTATGAACCAAGTCTCTCCATGTCTTCCAATCTTGCACTACTTCTTTGAGTTGTTCTATGCTCTGCCTGGTGTCCATTTTGATGGTGTCCAGCCATTGTGTTCTTTGGTATCCTGGTTTCTTTTTATTAATAACTCTTCTGAGCATAATTGCTTTCTCCAGTAAATTCCCCCACATGACATGGCCAAAATAACTGAGATGCAGTTTTGTAATTTTTGCCTTCAAGTGGCATGTCTGGTGTCATGCACTCCAGTACTTGCTTGCTAGTCACTTTTGCTGTCTAAGGAATACCAGGAACCTTTTCCAGCACCACAGTTCAAACGAGTTGATTTACGTCTGAAACGAAAAACTGAACATAGACTCCAGATTAAAGATTAAACAAGAATAGAATTACACAAAAATGCATCACTCACAATGAACCATGCAAACCAAGTTTCATTGAAATATGCAAATATATTAAGCATTAAAATTTCACTAGTCACAATGGAATTATGGTAGATAGGAACTAGATTACTTGGTAACAAACAGAGTGCTATCTAATTTCATTTTCTAGTACCAGAGGTGCTTATAAGTAGCAAATATCTTCTACTGGACTGCAGACCAGTATTGGTTTGTGGCTTGTTTGGAACCAGGCTCTTCAAGCAGCGGGCGAGCATGTGAAGCTTCATTTGCATATGTTCAGGAGGTAGGTTGTGCACACAAAACCATCCCCCTCCTTTGCTGCCACTGCTGCTGCTGGAGCCAGAAAGGGTGGGGACCATTGTTCTAAGATACCTTCGATACTAATATCTCTTCATTATACCCCTCCCACCTTTGTTTATTCATATTGAAATCAAGTATCTATTCATTTAGTGCAGCTATTTGAGGTACAAACTTCCAACAAGTTTGGAGATCTTTTGAAGACTTGCATTTTTTAAATATGTTTTTCCCTTAGACTTGCCTTGCTTTTTCATGTCTGTTTCCATCTTTATTGTCTTCACAGATGTAATGTTTCTTGTCATCTCTTCTATCAGCTATCTGAAATTCTTTGTTAAATTATTTCCTTAGATCTTTGTCTTTCTTGATTTTGACATCTCTTTTTAACAATTTCCATCATTTTGTTCTGACATCCAGTTTTACTTCTTCTGTTTCTTGATCTCTGGGTGCCTCTTTTCAAATTTATTCTTAACAACTTCTATGATTTCCCTCCATGGTTCCTCAGATTCCCTGTCAATGAAGTTAAGGAATTCAAAACAATTCCTGATGTTCTGTTTGGCAAATGTGGATATATGCTTAAGATCATATCATGAAAATTGGTTGGTTTTCTTCATCTTTAAATTTGGGACTTACCCATGAGGAATCTGTGATTTTGTTTCATAGAAACCCCCTGGCCATGTCTTTGCCAATATAACTGATGTCTACCACTTTCTTGTAACAATAACTTGTAACAATCTTATTTTGTGTACTCTATCTGGTAATGTCTATGTGTATAAGATTGTATAGGTATTTTATACGCAGTTGTTACCCATTGTATACAGGCATTAAATTAAGCAGTTCTCATAAGACTGTTTAGCAGTAAACTATTGGATTGGCAGAAATTGGTTAAGTCACTCTCCTGCTTTACATATCCAACTTGCAAGTTCTGTTGGATTTCAAACTGAACTTCACCATAAAATTAATCAACCATCTATTCTTTTACAGGAGTGATAGGAACATAAACTTGAATGAATGTCATACTGAAAGATTGACTGCAAAATCCGATTGATATTATTTGGGCATTGACTACATTCTGCCAAAGTACTTTATTTCCTATATCTTTCCTGACCCTGAAAGCAACACCATTCCTTTTTTATTTTTCGTGATCTGAGTAATTAACAGTATGGTTTTCTGACAAGGTGTCCAATTCTACTCCATTTCAGTTAGCTTATGCCGAAGATGTCAATATGTAATAATTTCATTTCATGTTTCACTACACTGAGTTTTTCCAAGTTCCATGTTCATGCTGTAATTCCATTTTATAACTTTGGATTCTTTTTCTGCAGAGCAACATCAGCAACTAGACACCCCAAAGACTTTAACCTAGCTACTTCATAAACACCATTAGTACTTTGAAATATCTTCAGTTCTTACCCAGTAGCATGTTGAGTGCCATTTAATCAGAGATTCTCATCATCTGGCACTATGTCACCAATATTCACATGTCTATCCAATCCATGTGGCTTTCTTGGTAAAATACAGGATTAGTTTATTATCTTCTCTGGTGCAGCATGAAATATTTTACCATTGTCACTATGGTAAAATGATATCTATGTATTTATTTATTTAATTTATATGTCACGCATTTTGGCTGGAGGTGAATCTAGCTGGCTTACAGTAAAGTAAAAACAAAGATAAAACATTTATTAAGATAGTAAATATTAACATTAAAATTAACAAAGATGGCAAAGAAGGGAGCAAGATACATACACATCGGGTATAGGTAGAATCTTCTCTCAGTCCACTAACCACCTCTAATATGACATGCTCCCATGGGAGCCCCAAACCAGTTGGCAAAGCCAAGTTTTCAGGCCCCCATGGAAGACCCAAAAAGTGGGTGAAGATATTCTGCTTCTAAAATCTTCCTAAATTGCCACTGTCCATTTTAAGTACCTGCTTGCTTTAGGTGGGCAAAAAAGCAATAACCTTTCTAGGATTGATATTCTTGACGTGTTTTTTACTCATCCTTCCCAAAAACAGCCCGCCTTCCCCTATGAAGCAACACAGCTGGAGTTTTGGGGAAGCAATTGCTTAAAGAAAGTACACAAATTGGCTTAAAATGCATTTGCTTGCCACTTTTTCCAAAAGTTTATGATTCAAAAGAAAAATATTATAACATGCATGTAAATGCACATCACTTTTTTTCTAATATTCTCATATCCCTAATATAAGCTGCAAGTGCACAGCTGCAGCAGCATATTTAACATAATTTTCAGCCCTAAAACTCAGTCAGTTCACATAAAACAGAAAGGATATGATTTATGAAGACAGCTGTTTTATAAAAGAGTGGTTCACCACTTAATGTCTCAGCCAATTGTAGTATACTGAATAAACTATGATTAAACAAGTAATTGTTTGGCACCATACCAAAACTTGCCCCAAACTCTAGATTAAAAGATACTGTGCGTCAAAACAGAAGACAGATTTATCATGGAAGCATTCATTCTTTAAAAATTCATGATTTTAAAAATAATTAAATCAGTAAAAATTATCCAGAGGAAAGTATGCAGGTTTAACATTTATAAGGTTTATCAAATCAAGGTTTAGTCCTTTCCATCTTGTATCATTTGCCCAGCAAGTTCCTGTTTTTAGTAAGTATTTTCCACCCTATGCTCTTCATAAGAAGATTCCTAATTTCCAAATTGTAATGCTATGTGTGGCTCTGAGGCAGACTTAGGTCATATATGGTCTCTTCTTTCAGCGACATGGTAATATGCGTTATTTGTTAAAAACCAAGCTACACATTTCTGAGAGGCGCTTTTAAAAAGCACTTTTAGCATATTGGGAACAAGTTCGCTGCTGGCAAAATCCAGGAGCGCTCGGGACACTTTACCTGCAATGAATCCGCGCCTCAACTTGAAGGTCCGGAGGGAGGCGGAGACGGCTGGGCGGCGACCGGGAAAGGCGAGAGAAACTCTAGCTGGGACCTGGGTCGTGTCGAAAGTCTCCATGGCGACCGTTGAGAGGCCGCCATGGCGACGGAGGAGCGTGAAGTAACCGCTGCGGGTAAGGACTGGAGATTAGTGAGCAGCTCCACCATTTCCTCTCTACTGTGTATCTCCAGCCCACTATCTCCTACAATTTAAAAAAATGTTTTTTTTTAATTGTAGGAGAGTTAGGCTACATCTTTTTCCTGGCCTACCGCCCTATCTTCAAGTTTATTTACGTTCAGTAGGACTTTCCTCAGTCTCTCGGTACAGTCCCAGTTTTCTTTCCCTTCTTTCCTCACACGAATCATCGGGACAAAACGTAGCCATGCTGCTCCCATCCCTTGCGGGGCTAGAGTTAAAATTCTGAATTTCAAAACCCCTTTTCGTTATCAACGGTAACAGAGAATTCTACAATGCGTGCCTTCTCCAACTTAATATAGGCTTCGTTCCTATTTCAAAGCAGGCATTAATTATTTGGTTCGCTTATTTTGAGAACTGAGAGCGCTGCCCTCAAGATAGTCCAGAGCAGCTACTTTATTAATTCAGCCTTTCTAAGATGGATACATAAAATATGGCATTACACCACCCCCAAAAAATTGGCACCTAGACTGTTATTAAAAATCATGTGTGATTCACAACCACTCATCTTTAAAGAATCAGAAATTGTTCTTGTTACAGTGACTGTGTTCTGTAGACTATATTGAGTCAAAGAGACTAATTATATTTTAATGTAAAATGTAGACTAGATATTTTATGCTTCAATGTGTCATGAAAACAATAAAATGTGATATTTTAGTGAACCATGTTTATGTGTAGGTTTATTTTGCAAACAGAGGCAGAGCTTTAAGTTCTTAGGGCAACTGAGATAAATATAGCAGGTGTATTTTTTCTCCCAAATCCAAACAAATTGGATAAAGGAAGTGATAACATTTGAAATGTGTAATTACTTAAAATGTATCAGAAAAGAAAGATTTAACAGATTCATTCAGAAATGCAACATTTAAGTATACAAACGCAGACATGTCTTTAAAATGTTGACCATAATATTTGTAAATTATAGGATAGGAATGTGTTTACAAGTTATAGCTTTGTTGAAACGTTTAGAAAATTTATAGATCTTAAATATCTTTTTCGAATGTTTGCCACTGGCCAGTGACTTCATACCCACCCCAAATATTCATTATAAAGAGTAGCAATACATAAAAGACATTTGTTTAAATGAACAGGATAACTCTTTATCTGTATACTTTATATGTATTAAAAAGGAAAAAAATAGTCTTGAGGAGAAATATTGTGACTGTACAGAGAACTTGCAGAGAACTTTCACAACTTATGAATTTATGCAAAGAATATCCTATTTTCTTACTGAGCACTACTAATAGAAAGATAAATGATAATAAAAGAAATTAAATTCCTAGAGTCATTTAAAATTGTAATTATAGCTCTTTATTCTATCCCTCATAAAATACAGTATCTTGATTCTTCATCACTTTTGTCATTTTCTTGTGGATGACCTCCAGCTTAACAATGTCCTTACTAAAATGAAGCATAAACAAGACATGATTTTCAGAGACATGTTGAATGCCTTAGTCCAAAACAGCGGTCATCATCTGGTGGTCCACGAGAAAATGTTGGTGGTCTGCAGAAAAATTATTTGCATTTTTTATATTGCACTAAATCAAACTACAGCCCCTGGGCTGGATACATGCAATAAATGTTTGTGTTGCTGCAGAGAATCTCCCTCTTCGGTGTCTTTTTGTGCAAGTCAGAGGGGGGCAGAAATTCCCACTTGGGGTCTGCTTCAGCCTCCTGGTGTGGGGCTTTGGGTGAAGGCTGGAGGGAAGTGCCGCTGGTGCTGAAGAGGGCCTTGTTCCAGTGGGATTGCATCGTGGCCTGGAACTGGCTGACCATCTTAGTCCACTGAGCCTCCAGGCATCAGTACCAGGCCTTGCACTTCTGCAGGTCTTCCCTCTGCTTGGAAAGCCTATGCTTGTTGTCCTCAGTAAGGTGCTTCTGCTGAGCCTCCTTCTCAGTCAGATCCAATTTGAACTGAGCCAGCTGTTTTGCCAACTCTTTCTCATGGTGGCTGCTTAGCTCCAACAACTGCTTCCTGTTGGGGCCCTAAAAAGCCCAGGCGGGCAGGCGAGGAGTGGCTGAGAGGAGATGGGCGAGTAGTGACATCAAGTTGGCCATGCCCACCCACTCACATGACCACCTAGCCAAACCCACCTAGCCGTTCATTAGGCAGATCATATTAGTGGTCCATGGGATTTAAAATTATGAATTTAGAGGTCCCTGAGTCCGAAAGGTTGGTGACCCCTGGTCTAAAGTACAGGTAGTCCTCGACTTATAACATTTCATTTAGGATTGTTCAAAGTTATAACAATGGCACTGAAAAAGTGACTTATGGCCATTATTTATTTATTTATTTGACTTATATGCCACCCCCTCTCCAAAAAGGACTCGGGGCGGCTCACAACTAAAAAATACAACAATAAATAAATTAGCTAAAAACATATTAAACAGATTAAAGCCAAATTAAAGTTAAAAACCCCACAGTTAAAACAAACCAGCCCCCAGAGGATCAGCACAGCCCAGACTGTGGAAAGAGCCAGGTCTTCAAATTGTGGCAGAAGGTGCAGAGATCGGGGGCCAACCAGAGCTCCAGCGGAAGAAGATTCCACAGAGTGGGAGCCACCACAGAGTAGGCCCTCCCCTGGGTCGTCGCCAAGCAACATTTAGTCGCAGACGGCACCCCGAGGAGACCCCGTTTGTGCGCCTGTACAGGACGGTTGGTATTTGATGCTGGGAGGAGTTGTTCTCGTAAATAACCTGGACCCATGCCATGCTGGACTTTGAATGTTAACACCAAAACCTTGAATCTCACCTGGAGGGCAACCGGAAGCCAATGCAGGTCGCGCAGGAGAGGTGTAATATGGGAGTATCGGGAGGCTCCCATCACTACCCGCGCGGCTGCATTCTGCACCAGTTGAAGCCTCCGAGTGGTATGCAAGGGCAGTCCTAGGTAGAGAGGGTTACAGTAGTCGAGTCGGGAAATGACGAGCGCCTGAGTGATTGTGTGCAGGGCATCTCGGTCCAGGAATGGGCACAACTGGCGAACCAGCCGGATCTGGGCAAAGATCCCCCTGGCCACGGCCCCCACCTGCTCCTCTAATTTGAGCCGTGGGTCCAAGAGGACCCCCAGATTCCGTGCCCTGTCCACGGAGGGCAACACCTCCTCCCCCATGACCAAAGATGGACTATCCAAGCTGGACCGAGATGTCGGTATGCACAACCACTCTGTCTTGGCCGGATTGAGTCGGAGCATGTTCCTGTCCATCCAGATCCACACCGCTTCCAGACAGTGGGACATCACGGAGAGAGCATCACTGATGTGGCCTGGGGTGGAGATGTATAACTGTGTATCATCAGCATACTGATGATAACTCACCCCAAAGCCAAGGATGATCTCACCCAGCGGCTTCATATAAATGTTGAACAGGAGGGATGAGAGGACCGACCCCTGGGGCACCCCACAAGTGAGATACCTTGGAGTCGACCTCTGCCCCCCTGCCAACACTGTTTGCGAACGTCCCGAGAGGTAGGAGGGAACCACTGTAAAACAGTGCCTCCCACTCCCAACCCCCCGAGACGTCGCAACAGGATACCATGGTCAATGGTATCAAAAGCCGCTGAGAGATCTAACAGGACCAGGACAGAGGAAGAACCCCTGTCCCGAGCCCTAGAGAGATCATCAATCAGTGCGACCAATGCTGTCTCCGTGCTATACCTGGGCCGGAAGCCTGATTGGTACGGAGCCAGGTAGTCCGCTTCCTCCAGGAAAAATGGCAATTGCTGTGCTACCACACTCTCAACAACCTTTGCTAAAAAGCGAAGGTTGGAGACTGGACGAAAGTTGTTCAACGAGGCTGGGTCAAGGGCAGGCTTCTTCAGGAGGGGCCTCACCACCGCTTCTTTCAGAGTGGCAGGGAACAGCCCCTCCCTTAACGAAGCGTTGACCACTGCCCAGAGCCAGCCGCACGTGACCTCCCTGGAGGCATAAACCAACCAGGAAGGGCACGGGTCCAATAAACATGTGGTGGAACTCAGCCGCCACATAATCCTGTCCACTTCATCCTCAGAAACAGGATCGAACTCAGTCCAGGTCACATTGGCCAGACCACTCCCATCCCCATCCTCAGGCCGCTGCAAGTCCGAGCACAACCCTTCCCGGATCTGAACGATTTTATCCTGCAGATACTGACCAAATTCCTCAGCTCTGCCCCGCACAACCTTTGTAGCAGTCCCGAAAATCATGTGATCAACATTCAGATGCTTGGTAACTGATTTGTGCTTATGACCATTGCTGTATCTCAAGGTCATTTGATTATCTTTTGCAACTTTTTAATAAGCAAAGTCAATGGGGAAGCCTGATTCACTTAACTGAATTACTAACCTATCAGCTACAGTGATTCACTTAACAACTGTGGCAAGAAAGGTCCTAAAATGGGGCAAAAGTCACTTAATAAATGTCTCACTTAACAACAGAAATTTTGGGCTCAATTGTGGTCATAAGTCGAGGACTACCTGCATGTACACTGGATACTATGCTCCTGTTACAATAGCCTAATACTGAACCTTTATAAACAGCCACATCACACTCCTGATTCAGATAATAAGACAGAAGGCTTTACTATTTTTGTTATAACTCTTTTTAATAGCATTACCTAGGGAACATCATATATCTTGTCTACTAAAATATGATAGAACACTATCGTATTGTTTGCTAAAATCAAAATATGTTTTTAATATACCGATAATGTATAAACTATAGGTAGTCCACAACTTATGACCACAACTGAGCTCAAAAGTTATGTTGCTAAGCAAGATAGCTGTGAAGTGAGTTGTGCCCCATTTTATGACCTTTTTGCCACAGTTAAGCGAATCTGGTTTCCATTGACTTTGCTTGTCTGAAACTAGCTGAAAAGGTTATCAATGGTGATCACATAACCCCAGGACAGTATGACTGTTATAAATACATGCCAGTTGCCAAGCACCCGGATTTTAATCATGGGACTAGGGGAATGTTACAATGGTTATGTTGGCAGAAATATCCATCTGGTTCAGTTCCAAGCTGGGAGAAAGGCACTGAAGACAAAATGGAGGCTAGAGGCTGATTGGAAAGAAGGTCCATTTATTGATAAACAGAACTACATGCTTGTAGTTCTGGTGCAGCTGACCACATGGAGTTGAGAGTGTGTGTGTGGGGGTGTTATTTGGGCTTTGCACTTGAACGTCCTGTTCCAGAACATGTATTCTATTGGCTGTTGTCAGACTCCCATGGGGCCATGTACAAATCCTAGGAGTTTGTCTGAGCTAAGTTTGGTTGAAGTCTGAACTGCTGGGGGTGGTGCAACTGAGATGATGCAATGAAGGGGCTTTGGGCAATTCCTGTTGTGGCTGAGGGTTAATCCTACCTTTGTTGGATCTTGGGTGAGGGTATTTGCTTATGCATAGAGCTAGCTATCTCTTTATCTCTTAAGTGCTGACATCTCCTGAGGGCTATTAAGAAAGGTGGGGGCTGCTTTCCAAGAGCATGTTTCTCCATTTCTCATCCAGGGAAATATAATATTGTGCCTTTTTACTATTTTCCAAAATATTTCATTATTTTAGGAGCAGGGTGGGTGCTAACTTTCTACAGTTGTAAGTGTAAAAACCAGCCATGTCACTTTTTTCAGTGCTGTTGTAATTTCAAACTGTCACTAAACAAATGGTTGTGACTTAAAGACTACCTGTAATATCCTTGTCCCAAAAAGATAATGCATGCCCTTGCATGTTTTATTCTTGATAATCCCAAACTAGTATAGTAATAATATGTCCTTTTCTTGAGATGTTGAACTCAGTGCCTTAATATATTGCACAATAACAGTCAACATATTACTAATAATTACTCTTTAGGGAATGTTAATCTATCTAAGGCATTGCAAGATTAAAGAGTCCTATGGAACTTCTAATGTTATCATATATCATTTATTTTCTTTTGTATGCACCTCTCCATGTGTGTAGTTATCCTAACACACATACACGTATTCCACTAAGTCTGTCATAATAATAGTATACAATAAGAGGAAAAAATAATAAATAACTTATTCTACTGTTCTGCAACCTCCTTATTCTCTTTGTTATTTCTTTAATTTCCTTACTCAATGACTTCCTGGCAGATTTCCTCCTTATGGTTTTATTGTCAGTTTAATTTTATTTGTTATGTTATTCAGAAATCTCTCTTTGCATCACATTTGTTTTATCAGGTTTTAGAAACCTAAAAAACCCTCCATTTTAATAATATTAATGCTCTCACAATGTGAGTTGATTTGGTGTTTGTCTCTTTGAAACTATAGGAAAGCTGTGCTTTCTCTTTGAATCACTGGGTTTGCAAACATTTAGAGCTATCTAATTATCCCATTGCCAGGAACTCTTGCCTCTCCTGGTCTTCTAGACTTAGGACAGCTATTATTCTTCCTTACTCTTCAAACTAACTGCATTGTTCCTAATACTTTTTAAAAATTGTTTTCTAATTATTAACAAAAGAAGAGATAAAATGATAATAATGATGGAAATAGATAAGTTGTCAAAGAGAAGACAAAAAGGAATACATAAAAATGCTTTAACAAAAAAAAGAAGAAATGCAATAAAGGAACAAAAACATAATATGATGTCATTATAATAAAGATATACAATTCTATATATACTCGTCTAATGCAAATATTCAAATATTTATATATTTCCAATACATTTATATGACAATCTTTTTGTTTAAAAAAAAACCTACAATATTATGTATAAATGAGTCCCATATTTCATTATACTTCTCTATGTCATAAGTGGCAAATGCAGTCAGGTCTGAACTAGATTATTGTTTATTTCTTTTTGGTGTAGGTAAGAGGATTTTTGTTACTCTAGGACCAACAGTATAAAACAATGACTGAATAAGGTTCTTTGCATTCACCTATTGGTCAACTGGTGGGATCACTAATTGGTAATATTCTCAATATTTAAAAGTCAGCAGAAAAATAATCACAAGTCAGCTTCTATTTGCTTGTGAAGAATTAGGGAACAAAAATATTGTAGAACAGCTTACTGTTGTAAAGGAAATCTCACTATTCACAAAGCTGGTGTAACTTATCCCCTCCTGATTCGCGCTACATTTGTTCATATTCAGTATTCATATGTATTTAAAATAGTGGTTTTGAATAAACCCTAGATATTCTACAGAGATTTGATCTCATGTGTATACATATATTTATACATATTTATGTAGGTGTGTGGGTATACACACATATACACACTTTTTAGGGTGTCCACTAATCATAGGAAATATAACTTTGTTGGATTTCCTTAGCAATTACCTTGTCCTCTGTAATATACTGTAGAAAGTTAGCACCCACCTCTCTCCTAGAAGAATGAAATATTCTAGAAAATATTAAAAAGGCAGAATATTTCTCCTAAAAGAGAAATAGAAATCTTAAGAGACACAGAAACTCAGCCCTAGCAAATATTTTGGTGCCAGGTTATCTACAGCACAAAAGACCTTCACTCTCAGGACATGATAGGATTAGCCCTCACTCAGATCCAAACCAGGACAAAGCCATTAAGCCATAATAGGAATTGCCCAAAGTCGCTTCATTATATCACCAGCAAGATTCAACCAAGCCTGGGACTTAAGACAACCTACAAAGTTACTCCTGCATGGCCCCATGGGAGTCTCGTAACCAATCAGAATATATTTCTTTCACAGGAACAGGAAGCAAGTTCAAAGCCCAAGAGAGGGTATAAATCTCTCTCACCCATGTGCTCAATTTTGCCCAGGGCAATTTTGCCTCAAACCATGTGGTCCTGTCCATCATTAAACCATCCTTCCAAGCAGTCTCCATGTTTCAAGTGCCTTTCTCCCCACTTGGAACTGAACCCAGATGGACATTTCTTCTAACGATACTGTCATTTAATATTATAGTCATGGTTTCCAATTGGTTCTGTAAATTAAACAGTACTCTAGAACTAATTTATAGTCTTAATCCTACCACTTCTGCTCTATGAAATTCCTTGATAAACTGCTTTAGGATACAATAGGCTGTATCTAGAAATTTTACCTGTTTGTTGTGACCCTACAATAGTTAGTTTCTTTGAGGAAAAAATCTACTACATTGGTTCTAGGCTCAGTGAAATAAAATAGATTTTGATACAATTTACTTGTCCAATTGATCTACCTGGGTTTAATCTAAATGTGGATCAATTCTCTATCCATCCAATACATTATAAATATCAGACAGGTTTTCCACTCCACCCTGAAATACACAATATGGAGTATAGTCATGGCGGGGCTCACAATTGTAAATATATTTTAGGAATCTCTGTGCCAGCAGTTTAATTTAAAACATTGTGTATGCAGAAACACATACATAAACACACAGGCATGTCATGCTTTTCCTTTTCAGGGTAAACAACTTTTTGCACTACATCACAAATAAGTTAGAAATAGTATAGCAAAATAAAACAAAAACAAAAATAGTATAGCAAAAATGAGACAACATAAATGCTAATGCTAAGAAGGAAATAAAAAGACCAGAACACATCCTCTCCAGCAGCTAACACCCTGATAAGCAGGGATTAATACCAGATAAACAATCAAGCAGAAAACAAAGTCCTAATCATGGAACTACCACCCAGCAACACTGACAGGGCAATCTATAGTATATAAACAGGGAGCAAACCCCTATTTATACATACGGATGATATTACCTAGTTGGATAATGAAGTATCTGCAAATAAACAACCAAGCTTAGAGAGTACCTGAGTTCCATAGTTCAATCCTGAGTAACTTATGTTCTATTGGAATTTAGGTACTCAATGATTATCAGCCTATACGAGTCTATGCATATTTACTTACATTCCCAATCTGTACACTTCTAGCATCACCACAACTGTTCCTTTATCCATAAACTTCCTAAACAATCAGGGAGATATCACACATTATCTTACTCCTTGTTTGATGCCAAACTATTCTCAGAGCATTCAGTTTATTCTGGTACATCCTCTATGTACCAGAATACCCTCTACCAGAGGGTGCTTTTAATGCATTCAGCATATGATTAATGCAATGTCAAATTTAATCCTAGCACACCAAGATTGAAGGATGACATTCACATCCAGAATTGATGAAAAAGAGAAAATTGGGACAGTGACACTCAAACTGACAGTGAAAACAGAATGAAGGCAATTGATTACATCCCACTTACTTATCCAACTATATTATGCCTAACAACCAAGCTAACTTTGGAAACCTCAAAATGTTTGCTATGCTGCTTCTAATTAACACTTTACTGCTAATTTTGACAAAAAGTATACTATGATTGACTTTTAATTCCTTGCTTTATAGAATCTGCAATAACAGAAATCCAAAAGAAGATCACAGAAGCCTTTGAAGTGTTTGACCATGAGTGTAATAAAACTGTGGATGTCAGGTTTGGAAATTTTCATCTGTTAAGAATTAATAGCCCTAGTGATAAAGCAGTGTGGGTTAATAAAGACAATTGCTTTAAAGAGAAATGTGCAACATTTTGATTGGTTTTAGATTAAGTTAGTCCCAATGTGGTTGAATGTCTGTGTTGCAGAATGGAAATCAGGAATCTGAGATCAAAATGGTTTGGCTGAATGCATAAGGGAAGAAGTTAATGTTACACACAAATCAGAGACTGGGAAACATCTGGGTTTACCATATAAAAGGCAAATGGAGAAGGGGAGTGGAGTTGTGTTCTTTTGTTATGGAGGAAAAGCCTGAAGTGTGAAAATTTGGGTTTGACAAAGATTGACAGAGGATAAATTCTAGTTTGGTTTGCTTACAATAGTTACCAGATTTCTGTTGAGCTTTTCTTTCTACAGTTAGTTTCTTATAACACTTTTTTTCTTAATTTTTCTTAATGCTTATTGCTCAGTTGGAGATTTTGCTGGGGTTTATTAAGAAAATAAGTTATCCAGCTTAGTGCTGGACTGTTTGTATTTTTGAAAGCCAATTATTGACTGTACCTTTTTTTCTTTTGTATTTTAAATATATATTCTTTTGTTTGTGACTTAACCATGTATTTGGGCCACTATTTGTAGACTCACATTTCCTGGCAAAAGAGTGAATTTCAGTGCTCCCTTTCCATTCAACAGGAAAGGTGATATGCCTTCCCCAACCTGGTGTCCCCTGGATGCATGGATTTTACTCAAAGAATTCTCTGAGGTGGTCATTACTGAGAATTCTAGGAGTTGAAATTTATATGTCTGGAGGTACCAAGGTAGGGGAAGACTAGCTTACCACAACCATAAATACCAAGATTGAGTTATTCTGTAGTAATCTAAATTTGGGGTAGGTGATTTTCAGGCCCAAGCCTAAATGACACAATGAAATCCAGCCGAGTCCAGTTCTTTATTTACTTACAAATAATGCACAGAATCTTACCAAACTAAAGCTGTAACCTTCTAACCTACTAGATATATACTAAAAAAAATTATAGGATGTGGCTACTTTGATCCTCTTCTCCTTTCCCCCCTCCTGCTCAGGACTATGCAACCTCTCAATATGCAGTCTTTTAATCTGGACCTATCTCTGATGGGATTTACTGCTTCCTCTTTGGGAAAGCTTTGTTTTGCTAAAAGTCCTCTCCACTGATTTTCCAGATGTACACACTATCGCAGTGATGAGATAAAACTAGAGTAGGCCAGTTAGTGTAAATGCATTTAGAAAGTGAATAATTTTAGGACTTCTTCATAGTTTATCATGACAGGAATTTAAATTCAATACTGCAGAATTATGTTTCAATTAAGTAGACGTTCAGTTTATGTTTGAAAGCATGAATTAATGATACTATTATATATGGTAATGTTTGTTTGGTCACTAAGCCCTTAAAGATCTATCACATTCTTTTGCTCAGGTCCTGTGAACTGTATTTGGAGGCAGAAAGAATAACTGACACTTCTTTGTTAGTACTGGTATATCTGAACAAACAATACAATTGTTATATATTTTACTAAATCTATAAGCCACCCTACTTCACTAAAGATCTGGAATTTAGGGTACATGGCAATTATATTCCCTTTATCTATTGCTTCAGTGGTTATGAACTTAGGAACTAGGCATACTTGATGTGGAGGCAATAGAATAAAACAAATCAGAATTAGATTTGTATTACTTATATATTTAATAACATATGTTCTCCTTTTTCAGAGAGATTGGCACTATCATTAGGTCATTAGGCTGTTGTCCCAATGAGGCGGATCTCCATGATATGCTTGCAGAGGTAGTGACATAATTTTAAAGTTCTGTTACTTAAAGATGTTGAGAGTAAATCTGATCTCTTTTCCTAAATCAGTAAGTATTATAAATGCAATATGGAGGAATTTCATTGAGCAAATGAAGTATCTTGCTTATCTTGTAATAATAGATAGAGGTCCTGTAATAACAGCTAGAGGCTAAAATTATATTAAATTCATATAGGAGGGACTGCTAGTGTACTACTAAGCAGGAAGATTGAAGGTAAATAGATGTAGGCCACCCTATTTTATTATAGTCCTGGAATTTTCAATATTGGTTAGTATCAACTTAAGATAGCTTCTTTTATACCCTTTTCCATCCTGTAAAAGAGAAAATTATCTGCAAGAAAAATCAGAAATATGATGGGGGGGAGGGGAATCATTCATGGCAAAGTCTGTCTCCCAACAGATGGTATAAAAGTCCCCTAGGATTTAATGTCTCTTTGAAACGTTTGCAATTTGGTTTTGGAAAGCTTCATCCATATTTTCCGTTTGTATGAGCAAGTGACAATAAATGCAAACTATAATATAGCTTTTTGTTTCTTTTCTGAGTTTCTTTAACTAGATGCTTTTAAAAGCATTGCCATGTTCATTCATTTCAATATCTGTGCAGGAATTGATAGTTTTAATATATAGTGCAACTCTTTCTCCTCTCCAATATTGCTCTGGTTCCTTCCAAGCAACCTGTATCCTTCTGTTGGCTGTATTCCAGATCTGATAAACTTTCTGTTAGATTTGCATGAAGAGTCAGACGCGGAGTGCTTCAGTGAAGAGTTTATTAGTAACTACAGCTCATAACAGACCCCATTTGGCTGGTCTGTGGCTGCTACTTATAGCCAGAGCTACAGTTGCCAGCCAATCAGAGTGCAGGGTTTTCCCGCACTTTTTAAACCAATCATTTCTGACATTTTACAAGAACAGTTCAAACTTAACCAATGACATTCAAACCTGCATACATAACACCCCTCCCCACTAGGTTCAGTCCATACTCAAACCCCAACCTATCTAATGTATTCTTTTAAATAGGTGGGGCTCTTACGTGTACGTTGAGACCTTCGTGGTTCAGAAGTTTTAACGTTCTCACCAGTGAGAGGGGAAATGTGTCTGTTGACATTTCCCTAGTTGGACTTCCTGTAAAAGAAGACCCTGTTTGATTGTTAGAATCTGGTCTCTCCTCCCAACCCATCTCCAGCCCAATGTCAGCACTCAAGTCAGGTAGTGATGTGCAATCTTCCACTTGTAAGGATGGATTTTGGCATTGTGACACGTTTTGGGATGGTTCCTGTCGTAATAGCTCGTTACACATGGGGTTGATTCTTGTTTGCTGATTATCCTCATGTTCCTCCCCTCCCCTAGAAAAGCATTAGGTATGGGAACTAGAGAGGAACAATTGCGATGTTCCTGAGGTAACCTGGATCTAAGCTGATCAATGTGCCTGCTCCAGAGGACTCCATCCTCTGTTTGTACCCTGTAAGAACAAGGGCCTGTGATTTGGGTTATTTCAGCAGGAATCCATGAAGGCTCACCCATAAGGTTCTTAGCATAAACAGAATCACCCACACTGAACGTGCAAACTTTGCTAGTGGAATCTAGTGGTGCGTTAGGTGCGTAAGTGGGATGAAGGTGGTCAAGGGAAGACCTAAGTTTCCTACCCATCAACAACTCTGCTGGGGATATGTTAGTTGATGGGTTAGGAGTGATGTGCTGAACACTAAGACGTTTTTCAACTTTCTCAGTGATGTCCCCAGGACCCAATTGCTGAAGCTTTCCTTGGTAAAACGTACCATTGTTCAGCCCGCCGTAGCGAAGGGTGTCCAGAGGCTGTCAGGGCATGTCTAATACCCAGTTGTGCTAGATAGGATTCAAAAGGGTTGGATGTAAATTGAGGGCCATTGTCAGAGACAAGAACATCAGGTAACCTGGGTTACAAAAGCTTTTTAAGCTGCTTGATGACAGCATCAGTTGTGGTGGATGCCATAGGGATGACCTCTAGCCATTTGGAATATGCATCTACTATAATAAGGAAGGTGTGCCCTCTGGTAGGGCCAGCGAAATCAATGTGAATCCTAGACCATGGGCCCCTAGGACATTCCCATTCCTGTTTGGGGCAAGAGGTGGGGCAGGCCTGACTACCTGACAGTTGGGACAAGATGCTACCCAGTTTTCAACCATTTTGTCAATACCTGGCCACCATACATAACTCCTGGCCAATCCCTTCATCCTTACAATACCAGGATGACCCTCATGTAGCATTTCCAAAACCTCCTTTGCAGTTTTGCAGGAATAACCACCCTGTTACCCCACAAAATACATCCTCTTAATACAGATAATTCAGTTTGCCTGGATTTAAAAGGTTGGGCAAGGTGAGGTAGATCTTGAAGAGGCCAAGCTTTCTTAATCCAGCCTATAATAGGAGCCAATAAAGTGTCTTTGGCAGTCTCTCTGGCAATTTCAGCAGCATGTACTGGAAGCTTGGCAACAGTTTCTAGGAAAAAGGTGTGCCTCAGGTTCAAAGTCCTCCTTGTGACAAGGAAGTGGGCAACGACTCAAGGCATCAGCATGTCCAATGTCCTTGCCAGGCTTGTGGATAAGTTTGTATGAATAAGCAGCAAGAAATTCAGTCCACCTCAGCATTCTTGGTGACAGGATAATGGGTGTAGGTTTGTCTCCTGCCACAATGCCTAACAAAGGTTTGTGATCTGTGACAATGGTAAATGTTCTCCCATATAAATACTCATGAAATTTCTTGATAGCTGCAACAATTGCCAATGCTTCCTTGTCCAATTGGCTGTAATTCCTCTCTGCTTTGGTCAAGGTGCAGAGTAAAATGCAATAGGGGCTTCCCTCCCGCTGGGAAGCCTGTGGCTCAAACCAAAGGGGGATGCATCACAAGTCAGTACAACAGGTAAATTCTCAGAGAACTGTATGAGTACAGCATCAGACGTGATTAGTCTTTTAATACTGTTAAATGCTGATTGTTCTTTCCTGCCCCAGACCCAAACAGACTTTTTGTCAAGCAATCTGTGTAATGGTTCTGCAATGGTTGCCTTCTGAGGTAGGAACACGTGGTAAAAGTTAATAAGTCCAAGGAAGGCTTGCAAATCTGTTTTGCATTTTGGTCTAGGGCTTCTTTGATTGCTTGAACCTTGGCATCTGTAGGGTGGATGCCATGCTTGTCAATCATATAGCCCAAGAACTCAACCTTGTCAGTTCTAAGAGTGCATTTTTCTTCCTTGACTTTAACCCCACTTTCTTGAATCTGGTAAGGACTTCTCTGAGTTTCTCTTGTAATTGAGTGTCATTTTCAGCAGAGATTAACACATCATCAAAGTAAGGCACTACCCCTGGCAGTCCTTGGAGCATCCTTTCCATAAGGCTTTGGAAAATGCCTGGTGCCACGCTTTACTCCAAACTGTAACCTTTTACATTTGAAGGCTCTATGAGTCACAATGGTTTGGGCCTCTGCAGTGGCATCATCAACTGTTAGTTGTTGATATGCCTGGGCCAGATCCAATTTGGCAAAGACTGTACCCCTGCCAAGTGAATGTAGTAATGATGCACCACTGAACTGGATATGCGCTCTGTTGAAGCGATGGTTCAATGTCCCCTTATAGTCCCCACAGATTCTCACTGACCCATCAGCCTTGACTGGTGTGACTATGGGTGTCTCCCATCTGGAGTGGTCAGTGGGCTCTAAAACTCCTTGAGCTATTAGTTTATCTAATTGTGCATCAATTTTTTCCTTTAAGGCAAATGGGACCCTTCTGGGCTTTAAGCAATTGGGGCACCTTGGAATCTAGGTTGAAAGTGATAGGGGCCCTCATATACTTGCCCAATCCGTCGCTGAAGACCTCTGGAAACTCAGACTTCAGGGCCTCCTCCCATTCAGTGTTGCTCATGTGATTGATGCCAGTCACCTCGATGCCTAGTGGATTGAACCACTCAAGTCCCAGCAAGCTTGGGCAGTCCTTGTCCACGATGGTCAGGGGCAAACGTTTGGTGTGGCCTTTGAACTTCACGATGAATTCTCTTGTTCCAACTACTGGAATCTTGTTCCCTTGGTAGTCTTTAAGAGTCAGTGCTTGCTTCTGGAAATGCTTCTTCTGAATGTTGGGAAGCAGCCTGTGAATAGTATCCCATGACACCATAGATAAATAGGAGCCTGAGTCCACTTCCATTTGGCAAGGCCTTCCTTCAATTAGTACCTTCACATGTACTTTTCTGCTTCTTAAGGTTGAAGAATGATCAATGGTGACTGTTTGATAAGTTTCATTCTTCCCCTTTTCTACTGTATTGCGCCCCATTTTCTCACTGAAGTTGTTAGGCTTGAAATCTTTGTCAGGAAACTTCTTTCTGCTTGGTGGAGTTCTGGATGATTTGCAGACTCTTGCTAGGTGACCTCTTTTTTCACAATGGAGACAGATGGTATCAAAAAACTTGCATTCAGTGCGGGGGTGGCCCCCCACAACCTCTGCAATAAAAGTCTTGCCTCTTTCTTCCAAGGTCTTTCCTTTTCTTCTCCATTCTGAGTCTATAAATTCCTTCCTCCACCTCACTACAGTCTGAATCAGAATCTAATTGCTTGCAATGGGTTGTTGTGGATTTTTCCACATCAGGATGGCTTGCGGCCTTGTTAATTTTCTTCATGGCTGCTGCTAAGGACTTGGTAGCTTCCGCTGAAGAAGCTTCTTCTATGGCCTCCTTAAGCGTGATCTTAGGTTTCATTAATAATTTGCTCTGCAAAACCTTGTCTTTAGGCCTAGAACAAATCGATCGCGCATGGCCTCTTCTAAGTTGATAAATTCACATGCATCCCCAATGTCCCTTAAACTTGCCATGAAGTCATTAACGTTTTCGCTTTCCCCTTGATCCCGACGGTAGAATTCGTGTCTCTTAATGAGGCACGATACTTGTGGCGTAATGGGCTCTTAATAACTTTTCTAAATCGGGCCAGTCCATTACCTTCACGTCTGCAGCTCCCGCCAATGCCTTCGCCATCTTGAAAACGGCCGGACCGCAGTGGGTGAAAGACCGCCTCTTCCGCTTCGGAAATGTCGGCAAGATAGTTTCCCTCCAAATACATTTGGAAATGATCTGCATACGAGTCCCAGTCTTCTGCCGTCGGATCCAACGGGGCTGGGGGGGTGTTCAGCACAGCCATCTCTCTCGGCTTCTCTGCATTGTCTTCTCTTGGGAAGGATCCCACTTCGCGCCAGTGTTAGATTTGCATGAAGAGTCAGACGCGGAGTGCTTCAGTGAAGAGTTTATTAGTGACTACAGCTCATAACAGACCCCATTTGGCTGGTCTGTGGCTGCTACTTATAGCCAGCAGCCGCAGTTGCCAGCCAATCAGAGTGCAGGGTTTTCCCGCACTTTTTAAACCAATCATTTCTGACATTTTACAAGAACAGTTCAAACTTAACCAATGACATTCAAACCTGCATACATAACACTTTCCATCCAGGTTTCCATTTTATCTATTAGATCGTACTATATTTACTTCTCTTTGTACTAACAATTAAAATTCAGTTTGTTTACTTTTCTTACTCTGAGCCTAAGGGTATAGTTACTGAAGGCCATGTACTTTGTGAAAAGGGTTTTTTTTTACATTTTCACAGTGTTTTTTAATAGACCTCTTTCAGCATACCCACTTTCTGAATTGTACAAGTTTTTATCCTGAGATCTATATTTCAGGAGATTTGTTCCTACCCCTGAAAGATTCCACTTAAAGCTTTCCCAATCAAATTCTCCATGCTTTCACCAAACACATTTTACCATACCTTGGTAAAACATAATCCAATCATGCATGGTTAGTTTATAATTCCAGTAGTCCATCATCTACATAACATATTTCATGGTTTCAGAAAGTAGATATATCCTGTTTGCATACTATTGATTTTCAGTACAGTATCTTTTTTTCAATCTTCTTGTTTTATGACCTGAAAGGATGGACAAGAACACTCCCTCCCTCCCTCCCTGACTTGAATCTCCCCCTGACTTCCAGAGTATGTGAGATATGTAGTCCTCACTTAGCAACCATAATTGGGACCAGCAACTCCATTGCTAAGCACCACATTTGTTAAATGGAAGATCATGTGACTATGGTAGACTTATGTCATTTCCTATTCAGTCATTAAGCGAGTCACTATGGTCATTAAGTGTAACATCACACGATCATGACCTATGATTTTACTTCAGCATTCTCTATTAACTCTGCTTGTCACAAGCAGATTGGGAAGCATGCAAATGGCATTCATGTAACCAGGGGTTCCTGCCAGGAATCACCTCATTAATGTGAGGAGTGATTGCAAAGCTGTTTTTTTATACCATCATAAATTCAAATGGTTGCTAAATCAGGCAATCAGTAAGCAAAACTACATATAAATCTGACAGCTACAATTATTGCAGCCTTATTTGTCCCCATATACAGGTAGTCTTTGACTTACAATTGTTCATTTAGTGACCATTCAAAGTTAACAACGGCACTGAAAAATGTGACATATATGACGTTTTTCACAGTTATGACCTTTGTAGCATCTCCAAGATCATGTGATCAAAATTCAGATGCTTGGTAATTGGTTCATATTTATGACCGTTGCTGTTTCTCAAGATCATATTACCTATTGTGACCTTCTGACCAGCCAAGTCAATGAGGAAGCCAAATCCACTTAACAATGGTGTTGCTAATTTAACTACTATGGTGATTCATTTAATAATTGTGGCAAGCAAGGTCATAAAATGGGGAAACACTCACTTAATGAATTTGTCACTTAGCAACATAAATTTTGGGCTCAATTGTGGTTGTAAGTCGAGGACTAACTATAAAGCACTTCATTAATAAACGTTACTCTAAAAATCATAGTATTTTTGTTTGTGTTTTGCTTTGCTTTAATGGAGAAATATTTTGCATAAAAATAATTTTACCACTAGAGGACAATGTTGTATAAATGTACTCTTACAACATTCTTTCTCTTGTCCATGTATGGCTGTAATAATAAAGTAGATAACTAGAAGATCCTAAAACCATAATTAAAAAAAACACCAAACTGCTCATGTTTAATCTGGAGAAACTACTTTTCTATCTGTCAGCCCTTTCAGCCCAAGAAACTAAATATACTAGATGAAAGAATGCTATCTTACATTCTTTGAACCAATCTAGAAAACATTATTTTCTTTCTTCCCCACCTTTAATTGACCATTACTGCTGATTTGCAAATTGCCTATCACACTCCCAAATCATGTCTTTATGAGACCATATGAGACTTAACCTTTACTTTTATCTGCTTCCATTATCTCATTGCATAGCAACAACGCCAATCTCTGTATTTAAATTTCCATTCACAACCTTTTAAAAACAATTGCAACTTTTGTTTTTAAAGGAAGAGACCAAGAATGAATGTAGAGCTGGGGGAAATGTAATACAATGTGTGTTGTGTACACTAAAACAACAGAAGTGATACAGAGAGATAATGCAACCTAGTGGTAACTTTTTTGATGGAGGTTGCAAATCTGTAATTATACATATCAGAATACATTTAGTTTGAAGCTCTAATAACAACCTCAGGCATTTTGCTACTCCTGATTGTGCAACAGCTGACTCAAGCTTTCATAAACCAACAGTCCTGCTGCACTGATAAGATAGATAACAGATAGCTTTTTTAATTGGCTCACATTAAAAATGAAATTCTGTTGCCTGCTCTCAAGAGAAAGTATGTATGTACCCAAACACAGATAACAGATAATCAGAGTTGGAAGGGACCTTGTAGGTCATCTAGTCCAACCCCACTCCAAGCAGGAGATCCTACACCATTTCTGAGAAATGGCAATCCAATCTCTTCTTGAAAGTCTCAAGGGATGGCGCTCCCACAACTTCTGAGGGCAAGGTGTTCCATTGGTTGATTGTTCTCACTGTCAGAAAGTTTCTCCTTATTTCCAGGTTAAATCTCTCCTTGTTCAGTTTCCATCCATTATTCCTTGTCTGGCCTACAGGCGCTTTAGAAAATAGTTTGACCCCTTCCTCTCTGTGGCAGCCCCTCAAATATTGGAAGACTGCTATCATGTCTCCCCTGGTCCTTCTCTTCACTAGACTAGCAAAGCCCAGTTTCTGTAACCATTCTTCATATGTTTTAGTCTCCTGGTTGCTTTTCTCTGTACTTTTTCTAGACTCTCAACATCTTTTTTATAATGTGGTGGACAAAACTGGATGAAGTACTCTATGTGTGGTCTTACTAAGGCTTTATAGAGTGGTATTAGTACCTCCCTTGATCTTGATTGTATCCCTCTGTCAATATAATTTAGGATTCCATTTTGGCTGCTGCTGCACATTGCAGACTCATATTTAGCTGGTTGTCCACTAAGACTTCAAGATCCTTGTCACAGTTACTGCATACGTAACACACATGGTTGATGCTGTATGGAACAAAACTCATGTCATGATCATATATGTGCAGCTAGAAATATATGTTCTTTGCATATATGTGTAACATTTTGCATACTGAATGTATGGACGAGAAAAATGCAGTCATGCCTAATTGATGAGGAAATAGAAGGATGGGGTTTGATTTGGCAAATCTTTTTTTTCTGTCAGGTTACATGGAAGGTATCACTCGCCTCAATATTAAATAATGGATGATTCTTAGCATTCCTATAGAGAACAAGATTGTTTTTTTTATTTCATATATTACAAGTTAATTTCAGATGGAGTAATTTCAGATTAGTTTCTGGTTCATTTTCCACTGAATCATCATCATTTATGATATGCTTTTTTAAAAATTAGGTAGAAGAAGAAGAAGAACCAACTGGATTTATTCGTTTGGAAAAATTTCTTCCTATGATGACTAGAGTGTTAATGGAAAGAAGGTAATAAACAGAAAGAGATATTTCAGTTTGTGAAATTTGGTTATGCATATATGAAAGATTTTTATTTTATAAAAATCCAATTTAAAGAACAAACTTCTCAGTGATAAAATAGATTAAAAATATGTTTGGCAACCATGAAATGGGTTTGAATTTATTATACTGTTAGTATTATGTTAAGTTGGCTGTAGCTTTGTTCTAAATACATGGCAATCCCTTCAGTTAGGAGAGAAATCTGTGGTCCTCCATACATTGTTGAACCATTAACAGCAATACCACGCAGTATTCCCAGTAATGCAGATATTGAGAGTTATAATTCAATAACCTCAGGAGGTCATAGATCATCTATTGCAGAAGTTATCTGCTATATTATATATGGCAAATAGCTTCATCACTTTTATAGAAATGCCTTGTCAGATTACCACAAGATTCACAATATTTATTTTATAAAGTAGGCATTTATTGAAATTGTTCTTGTGGATTACTTGGAGTTTTTAGTTTGATTTTTGATTTTTTGTTTTATTCTTTTTTATGGTGAATATTTTACTTTGCTCAGGTAAATATCATATAAATTACCAGTTAGGTAAACTACCAGGAATTGATCTAGATTGTAGCAGGATAGAAATAAAATAAGTAAAAATGATTCTACAAACCAATTTGCCAGCTTTTTAAAATTTTAAGTGTTAAAACTTATGGTAGAAAGAATTGTAAGAGTGTTTCAAAGTAACAATCAATTCTTAGACACACATACTATCAATAACTATTTTATTAACTACATTATTTCAGATACCGACCTATTCCAGAAGATGTTCTTTTACGTGCTTTTGAGGTTTGTATCATTCTATATATGGAAAAATTTCTTAAACTTCAAGGCAATAAGAATAAAATTTACATTGCGTTCCATTTTATAGGTTTTGGATCAGAATAAATCTGGACATCTTACTAAAGATGATTTGGTAAAATATATGACTGAAGAAGGTAAAACTTTAGCAAAATATTTACTAAAACTAATTTTATTTGCTTAGGAAAAAATAGTTCTACTCTGCATGTGAATTTGAGTGTATCTGTGTGACACAGAATACAGGTTGTCTTCAACATACAACTGTAATGGAGCCTGCCCATCACAGTTATATGTCGTAATGGCTTTAAAAACAACTGTATGACATTTTTTCTGGCAGTTGTTTTTGTGGAAAATTTGTTTAACAACTGCCACCATAGTTGTGAAGCAAATCTGCAGTCATTAAGCAAACCAAGAGTTCGCCATGGGCATCGTTTTGCCAAAAACAGGAAGTGCCATTTTCAGCAAAACTATCGTAAAACACAATTGCTGCCAACAGCTGTAACTGCAGCTGTGTTGTTGAGTGCCTAACTCTGAAGGGGGCCTGTTGGTACCTCGAGCAGGTCATAATAAATCACCCTTTTCAGGTGGTTTGGAACTTCAAACACTTGCTAAGCCACCAGTCGTAAGATGACTACCTGTATGAAGATATGCTTAGCAACCATAGGCTTTAGAATGGAAGAAAGGCAACATGGAGGTTGAATATGATACTATCCACAATCTTGTGGAAGTACCTGGAATTCTACAAATGTATATTGCTTCTGGTCACAAAAACATGCCCATCCCTATCTGAAGAATAAAATCCAACCTCATAAAATAGTGCTAATGCCTTCCAATTATCAATCCAGAGGCATATTCAGTAAGTTCCACATTGGTTCAAATTTGTGTGCCTTACCAAAAAAAATTGTATTAATATAAAAAAAGAAAACCATAAATGTCAATGGATTTCAAGTTGTATAAAATCATTGAATTTAGGAGAATAATTACAAGCACATAATATATAAAAAAGAAAAAGGAAAAATGTATACATAAAAATGTGAAATCACAGCTGCCAGTTCTTTAGTTAGTGTTGGCCTTCATTTTTATCAAATTCTTCCCAAGTACCTAGGATGTCATAATGTATTGGCATAATACATGTCCACATCTAAGCAGTATGGCTATTTGTAATTGACTGGTGAATTTTGTCAACGCGTAGATTTTCTAAGTGCCATCCAAGATCCCCCAGTGCTGGCTTATGCCATAATCATTCAACTTTGATTTTCAGATCTCAACTTCTCCAATTCTTTGCCTTCTGTTGTATCTCCTGGTAAAGGGAGTGCAATGGCTCAGTAGTTAAAGACATTAAACTTGTCAGCTAGACAGCCCACGTTCAAGACTGGCTATCCCTTAGAGGATTTCATCAACTCTTTTACAGTATCTCCCCATTGCCACTTTGCCGGATTAATCAATAACAAAGCAATTTTCATCCATTATTGAACTTTCAGCAAATATGAAATGCCACTGAAACTTTAAAAATAAATTATGTTGTGGTGGAAATTAGCATTTTGGGTAAATAATGATTAACAATTTGGCAAAAGAAAACAGAAGCAAGAATACGTTACAACATATTATGATTGAGCTAATATTTTATAGACAATTTTAAATGTAAGTATTTTGGTAGAATGTTTTTGCAGACATTCTAGATTCTAGAACATCTAATACTTTGCTGGTTGGAATTTTTCATAATCATATGTTACATGTTAAGCATTTTAAATTTGAATTTAATTATGTTATATAAAAAGGGAGCAGTGGCTCAGTGGCTAAGAAGCTAAGCTTGTCGATCAGAAAGGTCGGCAGTTTGGTGATTCAAATCCCTAGCACCGTGTAACAGAGTGAACTCCCATTACTTGTCCCAGCTTCTGCTAACCTAGCAGTTCAAAAGCATGTAAAAATGCAAGTAGAAAAATAGGGACCACTTTGGTGGGAAGGTTAACTGCGTTCTGTGCGCTTTTGGCACTTAGTCATGCTGGCCACATGACCACAGAGACGTCTTTGGACGGTGCTGGCTCTTCAGCTTTGTAACAGAGATGAGCAGCGCCCCCTAGAGCCAGAAATGACTAGCGCGTATGTGTTAGGGGAATTTTACCTTTACTATGTTATATAAAACGGGTAGTATCAGTATAGGATTCTTAGTAACAAAGATTTTTTTTCTAAAATTCAGATTTATGTTTGAAAACCCTAAAATACCAATAATTTAGAAGGTTTATGTAGTAAGAAACACTACAGCCAATTGTTGTTTTTTGGCTTCAGGTGAGCCTTTTACACAGGAAGAAATGGAAGAAATGCTTTCAGCAGCAGTAGATCCAGAAACAAATACTGTTCGCTACAAGGACTATATTTCAATGATGGTTGTGGATGAAAACTAAGAATGTTGTTTAATTTGTGAGTCTGAACATTCTGTTTTTACATCAACTTCATTGTAGTTACTGCATTTGTTGTTGGGCACAAACATAAAAAAATAATAATTACACTGAAATTTATGAAAATACTGTATTGTTTATTTTGTAAAAGACAGACATTCCTAAATATCTTAAAGTGTCAATCTGATTGTATAACTGAAAGTAGTAGAATCCAGAATTTGCAAAGAAAATACTAATTGGGCAATCTTCATGGCAATTCACAGGAAAGTTGCATTGAATTTAATAGGATTATTAAAAAAATAATCCTATTAAAATTGCAATTAAAATTGCAAGATTGCAGTTTAAGGCTGAAATAATGGACTTACTGAAGAATAGGCCCTGTTGAATATGCTTACTGAAAAATAAGCATAACTTATTTTCAAGAAAGAAAGCATACAATTATGTACAACAATGTAATTATAGTTCTGAAAAGGAAAACAACTTAAAATTAGTGGAATAACTCAAACAAAACAAAAATAGAAGTTCCAACTGCAGTAAAAACAAAGAAATGCTTCAGTTGTGCTGAATTTAGAACAAAGCTCTCAAAACATTAAATGTTGATGTTCAGGCTTCATTACAGACAGTAAGCAAACCTTGGTTAATAAGCATTGAAAAGAGTTTCTGGAACTAAAAGCAGATATCCTTACCTGACAACACCTTTTCTCTTTGTTCCAATAAAAGGAATTTGTTGACTTTCAGCTATGTTGCAGTATCTCTGTTTATTCTGTATGTGTGTGTTCATTTGGGGGAAATGCTTTCCATTTAAATGTATTCACCTGATTTAATTCTGATTTAATTTCATTTTGAAGATGTCTTCAAAGGTTTCAAACATCATGTTTTTGTTGATATTCTTTAATATTTATCTAGGAATAGGAGGATCTAGATGTCTTATTTCAGAGGTCACTCTATTCTTCTTTTAAACTTTCACACAGATGCACAGGTACAACTTGCAAATAAATACCTTCCCAAAAGTTAAACTAAAGACAGAGAAAGGATAGAACAAATGAAACAATGTATGATATTAATTCAGCTAATGTTAAAAATAATGAAAGAACTTTTTGGACATACTTAGAAATTTTCTGTTTCCTCCCCAGTATCTCTTATCAGCGTATCAACCAATAATCGGCTACCCTGCCTGACACCCTGACTCCATTTACTTTTTCCTGTACTATTAGCAATAGTTGATAGATTCTTTGGTCTCTTGGGCCTGAATGAGCTTTTATTCTTTCATAGAACAATACTATTTGTCAAATGTCTGTTGGTGAAAACTCTTAAGATAGTTTAAACATTCCATAATATTGATTGAATTCCCTCAAGGGGGTATTAACTCTCAAACACATAGATAAATATTATATAATCATGATGGTGAACCTATGACACACGTGCCCAAAGTGGCACACAAAGCCACGTTGCCCAGCATGCGTGGCCTTGCCTCTTTGTCTTCCAGGTTTCTGGCGCGCATGTGCACACAATGATCAGCTGTCTTTTGCACACACAGCAGTGCCAAAAACCAGCCTGCACATGCACGCCCAATGATCAGCTGGCCGGCACGCATGCGCAAGCTTTCAGCACTCCTGCATGCAAAGGGATTGCACTCCGAAAAAGCCAAACTTCCGGGTTCTGGCATGCATGCGCATCCGACAATCAGCTGACCAGTGTGCATATGTGTTAAGTTTGCATGAAGAGTCAGACGCGAGGAGTTCCAGCAAAGAAGTTTATTAGTGACTACAGCTCGAATGGACCCGTTCTGGCTTGGCTACGGCTGCTTCTTATAGCCTGCAGCCATAGCTGCCAGCCAATGGGAGTGCAGGGTTTCTTCCCGCACTATTTAAACCAATACCATTTGACATTTTACAAGAACAGTTCAAATAAACCAATAACATTCAAACCTACATACATAACACCCCTCCCCACTAGGTTAAGTCCATACCAAACCCCAACCTATCTAATGTATTCCTTTAAATAGGTGGGGCTCTTACGACGTTGAGACCTTCGTGGTTCAGAAGCTTTAACGTTCTCACCCAGTGAGAGGGAAATGTGTCTACTGACATTTCCCTGTTGGGACTTCCTGAGGAAGAAGACCCTGTTAGACTGTTAGAATCTGGTCTCTCCTCCCAACCCATCTCCATTCCAATGTCAGCACCCAAGTCAGGTAGTGATGTGCAATCTTCCACTTCTAAGGATGGATCTTGGCTTTGTGACAGGGTTCGGGATGGTTCCTGTCGCAATGGCTCGTTACACATGGGGTTGATTCCTGTTTGCTGATTTTCCTCCTGTTCCCCTCCTTCCCCTAGAAGGGACATCAGGTGAGGGACCTAGAGAGGGACAGGGTCGATGTTCCTGAGGGAACCTGGATCTAAGTTAATCAATGTGCCTGCTCCAGAGGAGGCCATCCTCTGTTTGTACCCTGTAAGAACGAGGGCCTGTGATGTGAGTTATTTCAGCAGGAATCCACAAAGGTTCACCTATAAGGTTCCTAGCATAGACAGAATCACCCACACTAAAAGAACGAACTTTGGAAGTGGAATCCAGTGGTGCGTTGGGTGCGTAAGTGGGATGCAAGCGGTCAAGGGAAGACCTAAGTTTCCTGCCCATCAACAACTCTGCTGGGGACAAGTTATTTGATGGGCTAGGAGTGATGTGTTGAACACTAAGAAGTTTTCAAGCTTCTCAGTGATGTCCCCAGGACCCAGCTGCTGAAGCTTCTCTTTGGTGAAGCGTACCATGCGTTCAGCCCGCCATTGGCGAAGGGTGCCAGGGGCAGTGAGGGCATGTCTGATGCCCTGTTGAGCTAGAAAGGATTCAAAAATGTTAGATGTGAATTGAGGGCCATTGTCAGAAACAAGGACATCTGGTAGCCCATGGGTGACAAACAATTTTCTGAGCTGCTTGATGACAGCCTCGGTTGTAGTGGATGTCATGGGAATTACCTCTAGCCATTTAGAGTATGCATCTACTAGCACTAGAAAAGTGTGTCCTCTTGTAGGGCCTAAATCAATGTGGATTCTAGACCATGGCCCCTAGGACATTCCCATTCCTGTGTGGGGGCGTGAGGTGGGGCAGGCCTGACTACCTGGCAATTGGGACAAGATGCTACCCAGTTTTCAACCATTTTGTCAATACCTGGCCATCATACATAACTCCTGGCCAAACCTTTCATCCTTACAATCCCAGGATGACCCTCATGTAACATTTCCAAAACCTCCCTTTGCAGTTTTGCAGGAATAACCACCCTGTTACCCCACAAAATACATCCTCTTAATACAGATAATTCAGTTTGCCTGGACTTAAAAGGTTGGGCAAGGTGAGGTAGATCTTGAAGAGGCCAACCTTTCTTAATCCAGCCCATAACAGGTGCTAATACAGCATCTTTGGTAGTTTCTCTGGCAATCTCAGCAGCATGGACTGGAAGCTTAGCACGGTCTCCAGGAAAAAGGTGTGAGTTTCAAGTTCAAAGTCCTCCTTGTGGCAAGGTAGTGGGCAATGACTCAGTGCATCAGCATGTCCAATGTCCTTGCCAGGCCTGTGAATCAGTTTGTATGAATAGGCTGCAAGAAATTCAGTCCACCTCAGCATTCTTGGTGACAGGATATTAGGTGTAGGTTTGTCTCCTGCCACAATGCCTAATAAAGGTTTGTGATCTGTAACAATGGTGAATGACCTGCCATACAAATATTCATGAAATTTCTAAACAGCTGCTACAACTGCTAAAGCCTCCTTGTCCAATTGGCTATAATTCCTCTCTGCTTTGGACAAAGTGTGAGAGTAAAATGCAATTGGGGCTTCCCTTCCATTGGGAAGCCTGTGACTCAAAACCCCCACTCCAAAGGGGATACATCACAAGTCAGAACAACAGGCAAATTCTCAGAGAATTGTATCAACACAGCATCAGACGTGATTAGTCTCTTAATACTGTTAAATGCTGACTGTTCCTTCCGCCCCCAGATCCAAACAGCTTTCTTATCAAGCAGGCGATGTAAGGGCTCAGCAATAGATGCTTTGTGAGGTAGAAACATGTGGTAAAAGTTAATAAGTCCAAGGAAGGCTTGCAAATCTGCCTTGCATCGAGGTTTAGGGGCTTCCTTGATTGCTTTAACCTTGGCATCAGTAGGATGGATGCCATGCTTGTCAATCATATACCCCAGGAACTCAACTCTGTCTGTTTTGAGTGTACATTTGTCTTCCTTGACCTTTAAACCCGCTTTTCTGAATCTGGTAAGGACTTCTCTGAGTCTTTCTTGAAGCTGAGTGTCATTTTCAGCAGAGATTAATACATCATCAAAATAAGGCACTACCCCTGGCAGTCCTTGCAACATTCTTTCCATAAGGCTTTGAAAAATGCCAGGTGCCACGCTTACTCCAAATTGTAGTCTTTTACATTTGAAGGCACCTCTATGAGTCACAATTGTTTGTGCCTCTGCAGTGGCATCATCAACTGTTAATTGTTGATATGCCTGAGCTAAGTCCAGTTTAGCAAATACTGTACCCCTGCCAAGGGAATGGAGCAGATGATGCACAACTGGTACAGGATATGCGCTCTGCTGCAGTGCATGGTTAAGTGTCCCCTTGTAGTCACCACAGATTCTCACTGACCCATCAGCCTTGACTGGTGTGACTATGGGTGTTTCCCATCTGGAGTGGTCAGTAGGCTCTAAAACCCCTTGAGCAATGAGCTTATCTAATTGTGCATCAATTTTTTCCTTTAAAGCAAATAGGACCCTCCTGGGCTTTAAACGAATTGGGGGCACCTTGGGGTCTAAACTGAAAGCAATAGGGGTCCCCATATACTTGCCCAGTCCTTCGCTGAAGACCTCTGGAAACTCAGACTTCAAGGACTCTTCCCAGTCAGTACTGCTCACGTGATGGATGCCAGTCACCTCGATGCCAAGTGGCTTGAACCACTCAAGTCCCAGCAAACTTGGGCGATCCTTGTCCATGATGGTCAGGGGCAAACGTTTGGTGTGGCCTTTAAACTGCACGTTGAAATCTCTCGCTCCAACTACTGGAATCTTGTTCCCTTGGTAGTCTTTGAGAGTCAGTGCTTGCTTCTGGAAATGCTTTTTCTGAATTTTGGGAAAGAGTCTGTGGATAGTGTCCCATGACACCATAGATAAATAAGAGCCTGAGTCCACTTCCATTTGGCAAGGCCTTCCTTCAATAAACACCTTCACGTGTACTTTTCTGCTATTTAAGGGTGAAGAATGACCAATAGTGATTGTTTGGTGAGTTTCATTCTTGCCATTTGCTTCTAAATTTCGCCCCATTTTTCAAGGAAATTGTTGGGCTTAAAGTCTCTATCAGGAAATTTCTTCCTAACTGGTGGAGTTCTGGATGATTTGCAGACTCTGGCTATGTGACCCCGTTTCACAACGTAGGCAAATGGAGTCAAAGAACTTGCATTCAGTGCGGGGTGGCCCCCCAGCCTCTGCAATAGAACCCTTGCCTGTTTTTCCCAGAGTCTTTTCTTTTCTTCTCCATTCTGAGTTTAAAAATCCCCTCCTCTGTCTCACTGCCATCAGAATCAGAGTCTATTTGTTCGCAATGAGCTGTTGTGGATTTTTCCCCATCAGAATGGCTTGAGGCCTTGTTAATCTTTTTCATGGCGCAGCTGAGGACTTGGTGGCTTCCGCTGAAACAGCTTCTTCAATGGCCTCTTTAAACGTGATCTTAGGTTTCATTAAAAGTTTGCTTTGTAAGACCTTATCTTTTAGGCCTAAAACAAACCGATCACGCATGGCCTCTTCTAAGTTGGTAAAGTCACAAGCACCCCCAATGTCCCTTAAACTTGCCATGAAGTCATTAACATTCTCGCTATCCCCTTGATCCCGACGGTAAAATTCGTGTCTCTTAATGAGGCACGATACTTGTGGGGCGTAATGGGCTCTTAAAAGTTTCTCTAAATCGGGCCATTCCATTACCTTCAGCTCTGCTGCTCCGCCAACCTTCGCCATTTTGAAGACTGCCAGACCGCAGTGCGTGAGAAAGACCGCCCTCTTCCGTCTCTCGGGGATGCCGGCGAGATCGTTCCCTTCCAGATACATGTGGAAACGATCCGCATACGATTCCCAGTCTTCCGTCGCCGGATCGAACAGTGCTGGGGGGGTGTTCAGCGCAGCCATCTCGCTCTGTTGCTTGTTCGTCGTCTTCTCTTCAGGGAAATCCCATCCTCGTCGCCAGTGTTAAGTCTGCATGAAGAGTCAGACGCGAGGAGTTCCAGCAAAGAGTTTATTAGTGACTACAGCTCGAATGGACCCGTTCTGGCTTGGCTATGGCTGCTTCTTATAGCCTGCAGCCGTAGCTGCCAGCCAATGGGAGTGCAGGGTTTCTTCCCGCACTATTTAAACCAATACCATTTGACATTTTACAAGAACAGTTCAAATAAACCAATAACATTCAAACCTACATACATAACAATATGCACACTGATTTTCGGTCCTGCCACGTGCTCAAAGAACAGCTGATCATTGCGCAGACATGCATGCCAGAAACCCGGAAGACAAACAGGCAAGTTGTGCATGCCAGGCAACATGGCTTCGTGTGGGCACACGTGCCATTGGTTCACCATCATGGCCATATGTCATTCACAAATTTCTAGAATAACAGTATAACAGAATAACAGAGTTGGATGGGACCTTGGAGCTCTTCTAGTCTAACTCCCTGTTCAGGCAGGATACATCATCACTATAAGATTCCAGACAAATGGTTGTCCAATCTCTTCTTTAAAACCTTCACTGATGGAGCACCCACAAGTTGTGGAGGTGTGCTGTCCAGCCAGTTTAGAGTTAATGGGATTTGAGATAGGTAGTTAGGAATTGAGAGCTGTCCCCTAAAGGGAATGCATCATGGTAAATGTAGTTAAGGTATCCTGGGAAATGTAGTCCATGTCATGTGGTCACATCTGTAATCCTGATTGGTCACTAAATTGACCCTTGTTGGGTTGGGGGAGGCTCCCTCACTCTAGCCTGAATCCTATACCATGCGGTCATTACAATCATTATCATGGTTATCATCATAGGGATGACAGTTTAATATCTTTCTACACCACAGTTCAGAAATGCAAAGGATTGGACATTAAGAAGAACCTCGTCATAACTGTGAGTTGACAGGATGCCTGATGAACCAATAAAAAAGACTTCGTATAGATGCTTTGTGGAGTTGCTCTGTCTGCTTTATACCCATCCAGAGTGTAATAAGCAGAACAGGAGGCATGATGTTCCACTGATTAATTGTTCCCACTGACAAGAAAATTTCACCTTAATTCTAGGTTGTAACTCTCTTTGATAAATTTCTATCTCTTACTTCTTGTCCTGCACCCTCAGGTGCTTTGCAGAATAGGTCGACCCCCTCTCCTCTGTGAGAGCCTCTCAGATATTGGAAGATGCTATCATGTCACTCCTAGTCCTTCTCATCCTTAGACAGATCCAGTTCATCATATGTTTTAGCCTCCAGTCCCCTAATCATATTTGTTGCTCTTCTCTGCACTCTTTCTAGATTCTGAACATCTTTTTTGTATTGTACACAAGTGTGGCCTTACTAGTGCAGTATAAAGTGGTACTTTTATGTGAGCTTGATACTTAATCCCTCTGTTGATGCAGGCCAGGACTGTATTGGCTTTTTGGGCAGCAGCAGCACACTGCTGGCTCATACTTAAGTGACTGTCCACTAGGACTGCTAGATCCTTCTCATGCTTACTACTGTTGAGCCTGATGCCACCTCTTCTATACTTGTGAATTTGTTTTTTCTTGTATTAATATTTACTATATCTACCCTGGCTAATCCATGACATAAACATACTATGTTGCTTTGGTGCAAAGAACTGAGCAATACTTAAGAGACATCTTTCTTTGATCAACCTTAACAAAACTCCAGCTGCTACAAAAGCCTTCTGCTATATCTGAATGTTGCCATAAAAAAAACCCCAATGCCCCGTTGACTCTACCTTTCTGAGATATCAGATATAGAATGCATCTTGTATTTTTTTAATTTTCCAGTTTATACTGCCGCCAGCTCCAAATATCTGAATATTCTCTTTCAAACAAAAGCATGACAACTACATTGTATGGTCTTTTTTACTTGACTCCATGTGGTAAATTCACATTTAAAACTGTCTAATGCAGTTTTACGTACTGAACGTAAGTCAGTGGCATTCATGGGGAGTGGAGGTGTCAAAAGAGGCAAAATGACAGCCACAGAAGTGCAACTGAAGCCCTACTCCTTTGTAGTTCATGCAATATTGATACACCTACAAAAAGGGGTGAATCTTGTCTCATCCCGCTGCAAAGGCTGTCTTGCAGTTTTTAATCCTCTTGTGCAAACCACTGCCTTACATTAAAATATTTTGTTTACAGAAGGTTACTATTTTAATGGCATAGCAGTGGGTTTTACAATGAAATTATATTTCAGGAACACTAATTAAATATTTGCACCTTTCACTAGAGCACAGGTAAATGTGCTATCGCAGTTATACCTTAAATGGCTTTAAATCTTCATGGAGGGATGAGATTGAAATATTTCAGCTCTTTGACATCACTATTAATGGTCCAAGAACCACCTATAACAGTGATTTATGATTTAACCAACAACAGGGAATTTGGTGTACGGCAATGGCTTATGTTTCTTACTGATAAGAACTGATATAGGGCACCCAACATTCTTAATTTAAAAATGGTTTTAATCTACATGATTCTTGAAAACCTTTACTTAGATGTCCCTGACCACATATTAACTACTACCAGGCTTTTTACATGCTTGCTTTTATTAGAACCTCTAATTAAGGCATATTAAATAATTGAGATGGTATCCTTCTGTATCAGTAATTTCTTCTTCAATTAAATTTTATCTTAGGTTTTAATAACTCCCTTTCCTGCATACAACACTACTGACTAATTAGCCTCAGTTCCATTTCATTTCAATGAAATAAACAAGCAATGTGATAATTTATTAATTTTTTTCTAATAAAGAATAACAGTAGAGTCCTCTTGAATCCTACGAGTAAATACAAATTGAGTGTGAATAGCTTTAACAATAATGAGAAAAATGTTCTGCTTCTGGAAAACAGTGTTGCACTGTAATTATAAGGCCATATATGAACAAGGAAGTCTTTGATTAAAAACACAACTCCTTCATAAGCCCAGGGTTGAGGGCAAGCTATTATCTTTTAGCTTCTCCTCTGATTCAATTTCTAGAGAGAGTTGGCTGAGCTAATAATACAAGCCAACCTTAAAAGATTGTTGTTGGGATTGTAGCGGGCAGAATTGATACAGGTAATCCTTGACTTACAACCATTTGTTTAGTGATCCTTCAAAATTACACTGGCACTGAAAAAAGTGACTTATGACCAGTTTTCACATTTACATTGCAACACCACCCCATAGTCACATGATCAAAATTCAGGTACTTCGCAACTGGCATGTATTTATGACAGTTGCACTGTCCTGAGGTAATCTTATCACTATTTGTACACATTTCCAGAGGCTTCTAACAACAACATCAACAGGGGAAGCCAGATTCACATAACAACTGCATGATTTACTTAACCACCACAGTGATTTGCTTAACATTTATGGTAAAAATGGTCATAAAATGGGGCACAACTCACCTAACAACTGCCTTGTTTAGCAACAGAAATGTTGGGCTTAATTTTTGTCATAAGTTGAAGACTACTAGTATAGCTTACAATACATATAATTTTATATCCTATAACTGTATCACCACTCATCACTTATAAGAAAAAGAAATATTTAAAATACAGTGTGGGTAGGGGGGAGCCGATCCATTTCTTCAGCTATGCTGTTCTATTAAAAAATATTGATTGATGGGGAAAATTCTCTTTCCCTTCCCTCCTAAATTAAGACTGTTGCCAAATTTCGACCAGTTAAATTTGTTATGGCTATTGTTGTAAAAAATATCCATCTGGTTCAGTTCCAAGCTGGAAGAAAAGCACTGGAAACATGGAGTCTGATTGGAAAGATGGTTTATTGATAAAGCAGAACCACCAAGCACATGGTTCTGGGTAGCTGACCAGATGGAGTAGAGAGTCACGGATATTTATACCGTCTCTTGGGCTTTGAACTTGAGCTTCCTGTTCCTGTGTAAGAACATGTATTCTATTGGCTGCTGTCAGACTTCCATGGCTATGCAGGGGTCATAGCAGAGGTTGTCTGAGCTCCCCGGTTTGGTTGAAGCTTGCTGGGTGATGCAATGTCCTTAGGAGATTGCAATGCAGTGGGCTCTGTGTTTTCTGCTAAATGGACCTATTATGCCCTGAAAGGCCATGTCTTAATCCCATAACCCTGGAGCTGAAGGTCTTTTGTCTTGTAGATAGGCTGGCCCAGTCCTGCTGGGGCTATTAAGAAAGGTGGGGGCTGCTTTCCAGGAGCATGTTTCTCTTTTAAGGAAATATAATATTCTGCCTTTTTAATATTTCTGAAAATATTTCATTCTCCTAGGAGAGGGGTGGGTGCTAACTTTATACTCTATATAAATGACCTTTGTGATCACCTTATAAGCAACTGAGTCCTCTTCGCGGATGACGTAAAACTATTCAACACCACTGACAATGCTACTGTCCTTCAAAGTGACCTTGATTATGTGTCTGAATGGTCAGACAATTGGCAACTCCAAATCTCGACCAACTAATGCTGTCCTACACATTGGTAAAAAAAAGTCAGTACATCAAATACAAACTAGGCGGATATGACCTCATTGTCAAGGACCTTGGAGTACTCATATCAAATGACCTAAGCGCCAGAGCTCACTGTAACAGCATTGCCAAAAAGGCATTAAGAGTTGTAAATCTAATCTTACGAAGCTTCTCCTCCAGAAATATTGAATTGCTAACTAGAGCATACAAAACTTTTGCTAGACCAATACTCGAATATGGCTCATCAGTCTGGAATCTGCACTGTATATCGGACATTAATAGAATTGAGCGAGTCCAGAAGTATTTCACGAGAAGAGTACTACACTCCTCTGCTCACAACAGAATGCCCTATATCACCAGGCTTGAGATTTTGGGCTAAGACAACCTTGAACTACGCCTCCTACAGTTGGACTTAAGTGTAGTACACAAAATTATCTGCTACAATGTCCTACCAGTCAATGATTACTTCAGCTTCAACCACAACAATATAAAAGAGCACACAACAGATGCAAACTCAATGTAAACCGCTCCAAACTTGATTGCAGAAAGTACGACTTCACCAACAGAGCGGTCAATGCCTGGAATGCACTACCTGACTCTGTTGTTACATCCTCTAACCCCCACTCCTTTAACCTCAGACTATCCACTATTGACCTCACCCCATTCCTAAGAGGTCTGTAAGGGGAGTGCATAAGTGCACCATTGTGCCTACCTTCCCTGTCCTATTGTCCCCATTTATTTGTACCTATTTCCCTGTATTCTTACTCATGTTTATACTTATACCTATTATCTTGTAAGCGATTGACAAATCAAATAAATCAATAAATCAATAAACTTTCTACACTCTCTCTTCCTAGTCCTATACATACCTCATTGTAATTTAGCCAAGAGATGTAACTGAATTCATTGCACAGCCTTCCTCTGCTTCATTATGCCTTCTTTTCCTTTAAAGAGTTTTTAAAGATTTTTCTTTTTAATGGACAAATGTAAAGAAATGGTTTAGCTGGTGTGGCAGGATGGGTGAAAGACTAATTTGTTATTCAAGTAGTGTATCTGAATGAGCTTAGTAGCACTTTTTTCAGACTAACACATTTTCTTTAAGCTTTAGTGAGCTACAGCCCAGTGTTTCTCAACCTTGGGAACTTGAAAACGTGTGGACTTCAACTCCCATAATTCCCTAGCCCGTCATGAGTAAATGGAGCTGAAGTTCACACATCTTCAAGTTGCTAAGGTTGAGAAACAGTGGGTTAAGCTGATGCAGTATTTAAATTGGGGTGAGATGGGGGAAGCGAAAGGCAGGTTAATTATGCAGATGTAGATTAAATGTGAGTGAGATAACCAGTACTGTGTCAGTTGACAATTGTAGTGCAATGTGTTAAAGGCGCATTATGTTGGTTCTGATCTTCTGAGACTGTTTTTTGGAGTATGTCTCTTGCTCACTTTTGCTGTTGAAAGTTTATTTTTTACAAAATGGCTACTAGAACTTTGTAATGAAGTGTCCTAGGTGCCTGAAACGCTCTTATATTGCTTTATTCTATTTTGTGTGCTGTTGTTAAACTTGTGCAAAGTTTCACCTACTTGTCCTGTATAGAACCAGGAAGCACTGCTCACAGATGATGGCATACATATATAAAAATACAGCACCTCTAATCTTGTAATTATTGGTGTAAATGTAGGGAAATTGTAGCACGAGCCATTTCTTGTGTTAGCATCATTCCTGATTATTGCTTATTGTGAGAATCTACTTCAGGATGGATGTTATTGATATGCAAGTATGAGCCTGCCACCTAGTGCCTGAGAAAGTACAGTCATTGTCCATTGGGCTCTACAGTAGCTTCTTCATGTGTTTCCATGGCACAAGCTATGGATAAACAAGAGTATCTGTTTTTATAGTTTGTCTTTCTTAACAAGTCCTTCCTGGGAGCTGATGTGGTTCAGCTGATTTTGTTTGTTGGTTTTATTGAATATTATTCAGTCTTCTGATTGCCAGGTTTAATTCCATTATTTCAATATCGCTCAAGTAGGTCAAAACAAATGTGGCTATAGAGCTTAGCAATGAATGCTAGATTTAATCAGGTCTTCTGGATGGAATTTGGAAATCTGCAGATACACTTGACAAATTATAGGTCTCTTGTATTTATCTGCCTATCATGTAGCTGTATCATGACGTTAAGGAATTGTTTTGATTCTGTAGTTCAGTCTAAGCTGAGATTGATGGTGATAGTGGAAGTTACTAAGGTTATGATAGAATTTGAAGAAATATTATTTTCCCTTTGATATTCAAGTGAGTGTTTTGAGTGTATTCAGATTGGAATTTGTATTTATAAACATTATCAAGAGTAGATGTATCAGTTTAATGCATCCAAATTCATAAAATGTGTAGGCTTCACATTCCACACCTTTATAATTTGAAAACACACCCACACAATTATTGTATATACAGTATGCCTCACTATTTCTCTTTTTCACAGTCAAGATGACTTAAAACAACAAAGAAATTTCAATAATAAAGCATCATTAAAATTAAAATGCTGATTAAAACAAATATTGAATAAAAACTTATTTTATTTTTACTAGGAAGAGCATAAAATATATGAAACTCAGTACAATGGCACGTCGGTCAATAAAATATTAAAATGGTCTTATTTTAAGATCCAGAGTAATTGTCCTCTCAATATTAAATAATATCTAGTCCTAGGAGGAAAACAAAATGGTCTTGGAGACACAATAAATTCTGTGCTTAGCAGATTGTTGTTTCAGAGGAGGACCTGTTCCTATAATCAATGAGCATGTTTTTTATTCACGTATATTTTCCATTTTTAGGACAAGGAAACTCTCATGGGGAGATTCAAGCAGTGGTAAAATAACAAAGAATCAGGGCAGGCAGTTACTTCTTCCTGACTCTAATCTCCAATTAAAGTTTCCCCTTTTTGAAGCAGTTAAGGCAATTTTTCTTAAATTTGCTTATAGACAGGGTGTCTGAAGTATACGGTAAAAAAAATCCTGTCAAGATGGCAGCTGGAACAGTGTGATCAAAACTCCTTCTGTGCTGCACATAAAAATTGGTATAGCAACCTATCTTAGAACTGACAATTAAAATATTGAGCTGGTGAGTAGTTTCTGCATTCTAGTTATCAACTATCAACAATAAATGAACCAGCAGTCAAGAAATATGTCATAGACTAACACTTGATACAGTAGTAATAAAATCATGGAAAAGATATTCACATGCTGTGACATGCTAAGACACAATCAGAAACACGCAGGAAATGGTTTTCCCTTTGACACTCTATGAAAGTGAAAGCTGGACATTGAAGAAGCAGGATAGACAGTGTATCGAAGCTTTTGAATTATGGCACTGGAGATGACTTCTGAGAAGAGCATGGACAGCCAAGAAAATAAGGCAATAGATTATAAAACAAATCAATTGGGAGTCCTTGCTCAAGGAACAATGATGAGGCTCAGATTGTTGTATTTTGGACATATTTTGGCAAGGATAGTTCTCCTGAGAAACATATATGGTTTCAAGGTGCTAGTAACAACTTATAAAGCCCTAAATGGCTTGGGTCCAGGGTACTTGCGGGAGCGCCTCCTGCCAGCATCACACTCCAATCGCCCCATGCGCTCCCACAGGAGGGGCCTCCTTGGGATACTGTCGGTTAGGCATTGTTGGCTGGCGGTCCCCAGAGCTAGGGCCTTTTCGGTGGGAGTGCCCGCCCTATGGAATCAGCTCCCCGTGGATCTCCGTTTGGCCCCTGATCTCCACTCCTTCTGCCGAGACCTGAAGACCTGGCTGTTTCAACAGGCTGGTCTGGATTGACCTGGGGATGGGTTATTTTAATTGTTTTAATTTTTAATTGATTACTAGACTTGTATTTGTTTAATTTATTTTTATTGTAATTGTATGGTTTTTTAATGTTTGCCGCCCTGAGTCCTTAGGGAGAAGGGCGGCATACAAGTCTAATAAATTTTTAATTATTACTATATAATCCTGGAAAAGGTGGAAGGGAAAAAAAGAGAACAACCACCAGCAAAATGGATGCACTTGGTTATCCAGGTGGTGGATACACTGTTGGGAGACTGAAGTGCCTGACAGGAAACAGATCATCCTGGAGAATGTCTTGCCTAAGTGGTTGCTAAAAATTGACACTGACCTAAAGACACATAATCAAGAGAAATATAGTTTGTTTCCTGATTAAAACTTCCATTTTCAGACACAGTCTTCTAAAAGGTTTTAAATCAAAGAGGCACAATTATAAATATAAGCATTAATTGAGTTGCAATAAAATTAAGCTTGGGTACACAAATGAATACATTTTAAAAGATCATTTTACTAAAAGCAAAACCAAATAAAAATTCAATTTTTTAGTTTTCTTTTCCAGCAGGAAAATCCTGTGAAAGATTTTTTTTTGTTTTTATTTTGTACTGTAATTAAGATGAGAAATTGAGACCCAATTATTTTATATTTTTCTGTTCTTCAGAACTCCACAAATATTCTAAAGATCTAAATTGACTTTGATTTTGGTTAACACTGACTTCTGCAAAATGGGCCCATACTATGTAGTTCTGCATGAGCATATTGCCCAAAATTTTAAAACAATCTGCATACTTATGTATAGCTGTGCTGATCCCTGGAAATATCTTTATTTATATCCCGCCTTTCTTATTTTTACAAATAACTCAAAGTGGCGAAAATATTCAACACACCTTTCTCCACCCTGTGAGGTGAGTTGGGCTCAGAGAGAGAGTGACTGGATCAAGGTCACCCAGCTGGCATTCTGACTAAGGCAGGAAAGCCTCTGGGTTTTTAGCTTAGTGCCTTAACCACTAGACCAAACTGGATATATGATAGACCACTTTAATCATCTTTTTTTTTGAAAAAAGTTTTTATTTTTAAGATAAACATACAAACAAAACATAAAAACATAAAACCACCTTCCATTTTATATACATACAGTGTGTCAGTTGGTTGCAAATCTTTTGTGCTATCCTTTTTGTCATCATCACTCACAATTTATATAAACTTTCACATTGTCAAGCAAACATATGCTTATATATTTATCAGTTATTAATCATCTATGACTAGACTATTCCATCATTTTATACGAGATATTCCAAATTTTATGTTAAAGTTTATATTGTACTTTCATCCAATGGTTATATATGTCTATATTATATTTTATATCAATCTATTAAACTTCTATTACAAAACTATCTACTCTATTACATTACCAATTTTTTTTGTCCAACCATTGATAAAACAAATCCCATATCATATAAAATTGTTTATCTTCTTGTTCTCTAATTTCAAATGTCAATTTACTCATTTCAGCACAGTCCATAATTTTCTTAATAACTTCCTCCTGCATAGGTATTTTATCATTTTTCCAATTCTTAGCAAATACAATTCTAGCTGCTGTTAAAACATTTACAATCAAATATTTCAACTCTTTATTGTATATTTCCGGTATAATTCCCAATAAAAAGATCTCTGGTTTAAAGTCTATATGTTGTTTTATCATTTTTTCCAACCATGTGTGGATTTTAGTCCAATATTTTTGCAAAATGTCCACCACATATGGTAATATGAACCAGGTATCTGATATTTCCAACATTTATCCGATTTGTTCTTAAACATTCTCACACTTCTCATCAGGGGTAGATGCTACCTGTGAAACATCTTATACAGATTTTCTTTATATGCAGTTGACATTGTCATTTTATAATTTTGAGACCACAATTTTTGCCACTTCTCTAAGTCAATCCCATATCCAAAATTTTTTCCCCAAAGCAATCATTGTTTCTGTTAAGTTTGCATGAAGAGACAGACGCGGAGTGCTTCAAGCTCTTTGTTTATTAGTGACTACAGCTCAGAACGAACCCACTTTGGCTGGCTCTGTTACTTATAGCCAGCGCGCTGCCAGCCAATCAGAGTGCAGGGTTTTCCATTTTTAAACCAATCATTTCTTACATTTTACAAGAACAGTTCAAACTAAACCAATGACTTTAAACCTGCATACATAACAGTTTCTTTAACTTGTTCTTCTTCCAATTTAAATTCTAATAAATGTCCATAAATTTTTTAAATTACCTTTTCATCAGTACCCATCAAATTTTTATCTAAATCAGTCAACTTATCATAAATACCTCCTGTTTTAAAATCTTTATCAAATCTAAATTGTACTTGCAAATATGAAAACCAATTCATTTTTACACCTTATTCTTCTAACGCTTGCATAGATTTAAGTTCTCCCTTTTCATTCAATATCTCACCATATCTGTTTGTTCCTTTTTATATATTACTGGATATGAAAAAGCTTCAATAGTAGATATCCATAATGGATTTTTTAAATAATATTGTCTTTTTGTCTTCTCCCATTCTAGACCCTGATGCATGTCTGTTTGAGTAAAAAGTATATTGCTTACTTTCCATATTTCTCTCTCTCCATGCATCTTTTAAGTTTAATTCTTCTATCATTCGAAAGAAAGATTTTGGTCATATCTTTCTAGCTTTCTTTGTTGATTTCTGCATTTTATAGTCCAACGGATCATTAATTATTCCATTAAGATCTCCCATCATACAAATATTAACAAAGTCCAATTCAATTATTTTCATAGGTAATTTCCTATAGAATTCTTCTTGATGATCATTTGGAGCATAAATTGCAATTAAAAGTATTTTGACATTATTGTCCATTATTTCCACCATCAAAATCCTTCCATCGTTATCTGTATAAATTAATTCTGCCACAATTGTATCTCTAATATATAAGACTACGCCTCTTTTTTTCAGTTGTGTCAGCGACGTCAATAATTTCCCTAAATTTTTTTGTTTCAATATATATTCATGTTGTTTTTTAATATGTACTTCTTGTAAACAGATTATATCAAATTTTAATTTCTCTAATTTATGAAATACTTTTCTTCTTTTAGCAGCCAAATTAAGTCCATTTATGTTAATTGTGATCAATTTCCTTTCATCCATGTTAAGCTTTATAAGAGGGTTTTATTGCTCTAGTGGATCTTAGTTCTTGTTGCTCTCTGGGTACACCACCTACTGCACCTTCTTCTTTTTCTTTTCAATTACTGCTATACAGTCCTCTTGAAATTCAATTAGTGACTCTTCTTTTCTTTCTTCCTCCTTCCTCTAAAATATTCTAAGTAAATACTGCTTTTCCAACTATGTCGATTCTGTGTCTTTGTTCCTGCCAAGTGAACAAGAGGCCTTCTGGCATCAACCATCTATAGTTTATTCCTCTTTTAAGTAACTCTTTAGTCAAAAATGTATATTCTCTTCTCATCTCTCTTACTCTTCTTGGTACTTGTTTCAGCACCACAATTTCTTTGCCTTTGTACTTTAATGTTTTTCTCTTGCCACCTGTAGTATCTGTGTTTTGATTATCTTCTTAGTAAATCTAATATGTACTTCTCTTGGTAACTTGTTTCTCATTGCATATCTTGTATAGACATGGAACACTTCATCCATCCCATCCATCATCTTCTCTTTGGTTATCTCTAACGCTTCTGCCAGTATTTCTGTCATTATTTCAGCAAGATTTTCACCTTTTCCTTCTTCCACATTTTGAAATCTCAAATAAAATTCTGATTTATCCATTTCCCATCCCAGGCAATCTGGCTGCGACATCTGTCACCCCATTGATCGCCAGGGTTGATTCGGCTGATCTGGCTGGCTAGGCGGGTGTCTCCTTCCTCCCTCACCGCTCCATGTTCATCCCTCCTGAAGCTGCGCGTTCGGTGGAAGAGGACGACCATCCCAGATAGGAGTGTACCAATCTTCAGTCAAGGGTATACGATAGCTGCACTCCCCTGCTAGAACCTCCAAACAAGCTCAAGGTCCATTTTAATCATCTTGGTGGTTATCTATGTGGTTGCTAGGAGTTGAAAATGACTTAATAGCACATACAACACACCAATCATCTAATAGGAAGGCGCCACACAAACACGACTCACAGAACAGCCCAAAGCACGAATTCTAGTAGAGAGAAATTCCCTGAAGATGGGATCCAACATGAGTCCGAAAGCTCGGTAGAGTAAATCTCTGATCTTAGTGACCGACCCAAATTCGATCTTGCATCATTTTCTTGGGACATGTATATTTGCCTTTATTCATGATGGCACATAATCAATCATAATCAATTTAAATGATCAAGTAAAAAAATAATGAACTGGCAAAAAATAATTTATTGTAAATCACAGAGCCAGTTTTTCCACAAAAAATAAATTTGGAGTCAAAGGTTTGTCAAGTATTTGGGCAGATTAAAACCAATCCCACTTTCAAATATAAGGAACAGAAATCATGAGAATACAAGTATCTCTAACTTAGCAGAAGAAATGTTTTTGTTACAGTAATATGAAAAATGGTTGGTGTGGGCAGCTACCTAGAAATATTTGTTTGATAAGTATGTTCCTTTAATGCAAAAACAAATTAAGATATATGTTTGTTGCTCGTCTCCTTTACTTTACCTTCCACCAAATCCCAAACGAACTAGGTTTCCATTCATTTCAAAAGTAGTTCTATTTTCTTTGTAGTATTTTAAAGAACCTAAAATGCCTTCTATGAAATTCAGTTGCTGGGTAAACTTAATGTAGATTAAATCTGTTCTGAGTGCAAAGTGATCACCTAACCGGAAGAGGCCAAGAGAATTAACTTATTTTATTTTAGACACATGGCACAGAAACAATTTCTGAAGAGTTTAATATTATACAAGAATGCAAATGTATTCTGCAATGTGTCATGTGTACAGAATGACAAAAAATGAGGTGTGTGTTAATTGGACCACTATTATTGATTGTTTTAATATTTAAAAAAACTTCTTGCATTTTTGGACTATAGTTCCCAAGAGAAATCTATCATACCTGGAATTTTAGAAAACTGTTCTAAATTATAATTATAAAATAAGCCAGTACAGTGCAGGATCATTCCATCGTTACCTATGAATTTGATTATTTACTCCTTTGTAAAACTGCTGGTCAGTTAACATTACTGTATTTGTCTGCCTTTCTTTTTCTATTGAAGTATTTCTACATATGCAGTACACAGTCCTGAATCAATAGTGAATAAATTATACTGTATTATCTTTTCCCAGTTTTTGCCACCAGAGGCCACTTGCATCCCATGGAATCTCTTACTAGGATCTGTTTTGAGATTTTAAAACCTTTGCTTTGTTAATGGGACAAATAGGCTGCCTTTTTAGTTTTACCATTTGCCCTCCCAACCTTGCAATTACAGCAGGCAAACCCAATTGTGTTGTTGAAAACAATTATAAGGCATTAATGAGTGCTAGTGAGTTCAGAATGTGTGAAGATGAACTGAAGTTAACACTAAATAGAAGAGCTTTAGCTATGCACCAAACACTTGGAATTTGAGGGGAATTTTATTTGGACTGAGTCAGGACAGACTGGCATTTAACCACTTTTAGAAGAGTGTCACAGTTTTTAAAGGATACATACAGATTGCAGGTTATATTATAATATTCTCACTTACAATACTACGTAGTTCTTTTTTTAAGAACAAGAATATTTGTGTTAGTGAGTACAGTATAGGAATGAAGCAACTAAATGCAGGTAATCCTCAACTTTTTTGTTGTTCTGTTGCCCAACATTTCTGTTGTTAAGTGAAACATTTGTTAAGTGAATTTTGCCCTATTTTCAACTTTTCTTGCCACTGTTGCTAAGTGAATCACTGAAGTTGTTAAATTATTAGCACGGTTGTTAAGTGAATTTGGCTTCCCCATTGACTTTGCTTGTCAGAAGGTCACAGAAGGATATCATATGACCCCAGGAAACTGCAACCGTCATAAATATGAGTCAGTTCCCAAGCATCTGAATTTTGATCACATGACCATGGGGATGCTACAACAGTCATGTGTGAAAAAGGGTCATAACTCACTTTTTTTTCAATCCTGTTGTAACGTCAAATAGTCACTAAATGAACTGTTGTAAGTCAAGGTTTACCTGTAAGTTCAGTTTAATGTCAAAAGTAGAATGTAGATAGTTCCTCTTGGTACTAGGTCTATGTTACCACTTTTCTTAGCTGGATAGTGATTGAAGAAAAGCCATGTGGCTGCTTTGCTCACAGAGTGTGATGACCCGGGGTGTGGCACAAAGGCTACACAGTCAGATAATCAGTACAAGTCCCTTTATTAGCTCCAACTTTGCCCTCAATGTCCTGGTTACTTTCTGGCTGGAGAAAAACTCTCCTAGGAACAGCCTTTGGCTGTAGAGAATCAAGTCCAAAACGTGGTCAACAAAAACTGTAACTATAAGTCCAATCAAGGCAAGATGAGGTAATTAGTCCAGCAGGGCAAGAGAAGGAATTCCAGACAGCAGTAAATCAACTGGATTGGGAGGATGCCAGGAACGCAGATAACCAAAGTCAACACAAGATAAACTCACATTTACTCACAACAGCTTGCTGCACGCAGTTGCCTTTTTTATACATTGTGTTCCCAGCTGCAGCTGATGAAGGGAATCAGGGCCCTTTCCTCCTCTGTAAGCCACGCAACCCACGTTGCTCTCTTCTCCATTCCTCCCTGCATGCCCTAGGATGAAGAGGGGGTGGGCCTGAGTCTTCATCTGAACTCACTCTCCCTTGTTCTACCTTTTCCCTGCTCTGCCCAGCCAGACTTTGCCCTTCCCCAGTTTCCTCCACAGCCAAGGGAGCCACACTCCCACTCCCTTTCAGCTGTTCGTCTTCCTCCTTGGATTCAGACTCCGACAGGGGTATGACACAAAGCCACGATACAGGTGGTCCTCGTCTTACGACGAGTGAGCCCAAAATTTCTGTTGTTAAGTGACATTTGTTAAGTGAGTTTTGTCCCATTTTATTACTTTCCTTGCCACCATTGTTAAGTGAATCACTGCAGTTGATATGTTAGTAACCCAGTTGTTAAGTGAATCTGGCTTCCCCACTGAGTTGCAAAAGGGGTTCACATGACCCTGGGACACCGCAACAGTCATTAAACATGAAACAGTTGCCCAGCATCTGAATCTTGAGCACATCATCATGGGGATGGTACAAAGATTGTAACTCCCATGTTACACCCCTCCTGCCTGCACTGCACTGGTTACCGGTTGCCCTCTGAGTGAGATTCAAGATGCTGATTTTGACCTATAAAGCTCTTCAGGCTTAGGACCAGGATACTTACGGGAGACCCTGCTGCCAGTGACTATTTCCCAATGCACTGTACGCTCTCACAGACAGGGCCTCCTTGGGGTCCCGTCAGCCAGACAATGTTGGCTGGTGACCCCCAGGAGTAGGGCCTTCTCTGTGGGAGCACCCACCCTTTGGAACCAACTGCCCCTGGAGCTCCGGGTGGCCCCTGATCTCCGCTCCTTCTGCCGGGGCCTAAAAACATGGTTATTCCAACTTACTGACCTGGACTGAGCATGGGCTATATGGGGAATTTTTAGAATTGTTTTAATGTTTTAATTATATTTTGGGTTTCTATGAGATTTAATCTTCTTTTGATTGTATATTTATATTATTTTACTGTACACCGCCCCAAGTCCTTGGGGAGATGGGGCGGCTTAGAAATCCAATAAATAATAATAATAACTATGAAAAATGGTCATAAGTCACATTTTTCAATGCTGTTGTGACTTTGAGCAGTCACTAAACGAACTATTGTAAGTTAAGGACTACCTGTATACAGTTGCAATATGGAGAAACAGTTCCTAAGCTCCTGTAGATGAGTGGCACGCAGCCCAGATTATTATGCAATAATAGATAGACCTCCCAAGATACACACATACACAAACACACACATTTATTTTTCTCTGTAGTCCTGGAGCAGTATTTCTCAGCCTTGGCAACTTTAAGGTATGCGGACTTCATTGACGTTCACACATCTTAAAATTGCTAAGGTTGAGAAACACTGCCCTAGAGGTTTGTATCACAGTTCTGTGAATATAATCTTGAGATTTGTATCCTGGTGACTTTTTGATATATACAATTAAAATAACTGAACTTGCTTTATCTGATACCGCAATTGTCTTACAACCATAGAGCAAACAAACTACAAAATTCAAACAACTGAGAAAACATTAATAGATTTGGAACTGCAAGGCAAAACAAAACAGAAAAAAATTACTTCAACCATGTATGGCAAATAGAGAAGGCTCTTGAACAGAGTTTTGCTCATACAAGTATATGGTTCGTGCTGGACCCTGACCGAACAAAAGGCCATAAGAAAAATCCACCTCACCTGTCTGAAATCCTAAGCAACTGAGAGGTAATAAATACTTTATGAAATATTTTTTTATAAAAAGTAAAGTTACGCAAAGATTCATAGGCTACTATGTCATATTTTAACTTACCCTGATCAATTTGCGGACACGTTCTTTAGAAGCAGAATCTTCCTAACAGAGCAAAGGGCAGAGAGCACAGTATGAAAAAGAAGCAAAATAAAAACCTTCCAATGACTAGAATCCATTAAATCAGAGAGATATTTTGCAGGCAGATTACATTTTTCCAGATTAATCAAATGATCATCATATTCAGTTAATGAAATGGTAATCATATTTCAAACTCTTTGATAATTAGTATTCATTATATTTTTTCTCATTACTTTAACCTTGCAATACAGCATGACGATCACAAATTCAGGAGCGAGCCCATATTCGTAATTTCCATTTTTTTGGGCCAAACGGATCAATAATTATTCTGAAGAACCAAGGGAGTTAAAAGCTTACAGAAAATTAATTTTAACCATAATTGAAAGTAAGGATCCGCTCCTGAGCCTCCATCAATCTCAGTCCCAATTCAGTGCATAGAAAGACATTCAAAACACCTTAGGGTATTCAAAGAACTCCATAAAAATTCATTTGTACTTGAAGGACATGCAACTATGCAGTACACAGGCATTACACCTTGGCACCCATTACAATAAATTGTTTCTCTTGTGAATGAAAAAATATCAAAATAACATTAGAGGTCTCCCTTGCACCACCACCCACACTATATGTTGGTGAATTGGACCAAATTATCATGCAAACTAGTTCTAGCAAAAGGGTACTAAATAAAAAAAAACTATAAATAAAATCTGGCAATTTCAAATTCATATACTTTCCAGAGTTATTTTTTCTTTGATTTCATTAATTCTACTAGTTCATTTTTAAGGTGCTGGTACAGAAACCAGGGGACTGTTAGTTCTAGTCCCATCTTAGGCACGAAAGCTGGCTGGGTCACTCTCTCTCAGCCCAATCTACCTCACAGGGTTGTTGCTGTGGGGAAAAAAAGAGGTGAAAGGAATATTATATATGTTTGTGGCCTTGAATTACTTGTAAAGTAATAAAGCCAGCATATTTGATAAAATAAATAAATAAAAAATAAAAATAAAATAAAAATATTATGATCAAAAGTGGTTGCACAAATAAACTTATTCAAGTATTTTTATTGGCTGAAAAACAATGCTACATTATTACCACTTCTGAACCCTTGCCCTGATGTACATCTAGTCTGCACATCAAGGTTATTATAGTTTGCCATTGGAAGCAGTTCCAAGGAGTATCAATAGAGTATTATCACAAATCATTAGACCAAGGCCCTCTAATCTAATATAGTACATTACCTGTTGTGGCTGCTGTTGGCATGGAAACCAATTGGTTACAGGCTACAAGAAGGATATAAAGAAGGCTCCATCTAAGAGAAGTTTCAAACAATGGTTAAAACGATGAATTTGGGCATAACTGACAGCTAGAATACTACCAATTAAGTAATGTGACACTTGAAAGTATCCTGGATAAAGTCACTATAGCTTCTCTTTTGGCTTTCCCTATTAAGCTAAACAAATGGTAAATGATCTTACAATTTTCAGTTGGATAAACTCTGGTTCACTACACCCCCAGAATTTTGCAAAATTTACCCAATGGAGTCCTATAATTAATGTTTCTTATAATTAATGGTTTTTAGAATACCTCAGCTTTGGGTGGTGTTTTCGTGAGCCTCTGTGTGTGTGTGTGTGTGTGTATAAACACACAGATGTTTCATTCCCCTCAAGCATTTGTCTTTTCTGAATGATGGAATCTACCTGGTATTTAAATCAGTTTTACTTTATGCTTTCTGCTCTACTAGCCAACTGTAAAATATTGCCTGATTGACCATGTTTGAACTGGAGTCATGAATCCTTACTGTTCCTTGTCGGCAAACTTTCAGGGGGAACGGACAGCAAGATGTTACTGTTCTTATGCTTCCTGGTGTGTAACAAGGCAGTATTCTGCAAATTGGAATTTACAAGCAAGCTGGCCAATCTGTTGCCTACCCCCCTTTGATTCTCATATGTCTCTAATCTCCCATGACTAAGCATACCATTGCACACAATCTGACGATCCATAACACAGCAGATGCAGTTTGGCAGGGGCATCTAACTGTGTGCTAATTAAAGGGCTGATGAAGAATAATGCAAGCCTGCCTGTTCTTCAAGAGAAGTGCTGATCCAAGCCAATTAAGGCTATATACCATATTACACATGGAACACGACCCCCCCCCGCTTTCCCTACTAGTGATTGCACTAGAAGAGGGGCAGACCACAACACTAACTTACCTTTTCTCCTTTTACATCCCACTATCCCAATCTCCGCTCTTAGCAAGGAGAAAAAGGATGGGATGGATCAGCAAAATCATTGGGGGAAAAGTCCCTTCATTTGGAGAGGGGAAGGGGAGATTCTGAAGAGTTGAGTTTCACTGCTAGTTGCATGTGGGTGTAGGGAGTGATTGTAGAAATAGTCCTACTTAAACCAAAATCTGCTCTAGCGTTTGGAGATTTTGCCAGACCATACAGAGGGTGCCATGGCGATGTAAAAGGAAGGGGTGCACTGATATACAGGTAGGCCTCAACTTACAGCAGTTCATTTAGTGACCATTTAAAACTACAGTGGCATTGAAAAATGGCCATTTTTCACACTTATGACCATTACGGCATTCCCGTGGTCACATGATTTACATTTGGATGCTTGACAACTGACTCGCATTTATGACGGTTGTAGCATCCCAGGGTCATGAGATTCATCTTTTGCAACCTTCTGACACTTGACGGCATTACTAATTTAAGAAGTGCAGTGATTCACGTAACAAATGGGGCAAGCAAAGTTGCAAAATGGGACAAAACTCACTTCACAAATTTCTCACTGACCAACGTAAATTTTGGGCTCAGTTGTGGCCATAACCTGCATTGTCTTTTAGCTTACTTTTTGTCTCTTGGAATATTATGCTTCAGTCTCCACTGGGGGATGCTCTTGTATTCTGCATTCAGTCCAATTCACTGAACTGGGCAACATTTGGATGTTGAGGGGCATATTTAACATTTTTTTCTGTGGGATGGAGATAGGGGTTAGAGGTCACAATGGGTCAAATAACGTCGCCAACTCTGCAATGCTATACTGTATCAAACTTATTGGTAGTTTGGTATTTCTTATTGTTTCGGAGAGTCTTGAGGGATTGCTTTCCCCTTCGCCTGGTGGGCTTCCCACGGTGAGCCAATTCCACACAAAACCTCTCCAGTTCTGTCATGGGGTGAGAGAGCCCCGAAAGGTGGACTCAGCCCCTTTTATTAGGTTTTCTCTAAAGCAAGCAGTTACAGTACAAAGAAGCTCATTCTTATTGGTTACATATTACACTTAATACCATATTTGGTTATTGTGATATAAGGAAGAAAAGAAAAGCGGCTGTAACAGGCATGTAACTTTGCTGATATGTACCTATCATGTTAGCCACCTTATCAGTGGTGGGTGCAAGCGCTATCTAGCTACTGGTGAGATGCAGGTGCGAGCATCAAACAAAGTTGTTACAATTTGTGTGGAGCAAAGATGTTACATTCTGTGTGCGAGAAGTTGTTACATATTGCGGCTACATGGTTGGAAAAACAAACAGACAGTGCGGCTTTGTTCTTTGCTGCTAACTTTGCTCAGCTTTTACAGAAGCCTGCATAATGGCTAATACAAAGGCAATTAATGATTTTATAGCAACAGAGTCTTTTTTTTTTAACCACATCATGCCTATGTTAGGTCACCCATTCTCATACATTTCAAATTTTGAAAAGATGCGTCAATATACATCAGGCACAGTCAGACAGGACACCAAAGTGATAATCACAAGAGGCCCATATACACAATTTAGGGCAAAATGCTTCCATTTTGAGTGTGAACGCAACCCCCTTTCTGGATCTATTTCAGGATTACTTATCACAGGGTCCAGGAAGGGCAGATAAAGGGCCAACCAAAGGTTAGGAGAGGTATGCTACATGGGTTGTAAGAGAAACCCTTCCTACCGTAGATGGTGGCTAGATATCACCTGCTTTTCACAACCAAATGACAAACTGGTTTTTCACTCTCACATTCAGGACTTAGTTACACACAGATTGATCGTGCCTCTTGTTTGCCTATTAGATATATCACTTTGTGACTGTGTTTATCATTCTTTTTAATTAACTTGCTTTAGGGATTCAGCTTGCTTTCGTGGATGCTGATTTTTATTATTATTTATTAGACTTGTATGCTGCCCTCTCTCCCTAAGGACTCAGGGCGGCTCACAGAATAAAAATACAATACAATAAGTTAACTAAAAAAAATTAAACAGTACAAGCCTAATATTAAACATTAAAACTATTAAAACCATTTAAAAAAATTTTTTTAAAGAACCCCCCCTCCCCTCTTGGTTCAGTCCAGGCCGGCCTGCTGAAATAACCAAGTCTTTAGATCACGGCGGAAGGAGCAGAGATCTGGAGCCAAACAAAGGTCCAAGGGGAGTTGATTCCACAGGGTGGGTGCCCCCACAGAGAAGGCCCTATACCTGGGCCCCACCAGCCGACAATGTCTGGCCAGCGGTATCCCAAGGAGGCCCTGTCTGTGGGAGCGTACAGGGCGATCAGAATGTGATGCCGAAGGAGACGTTCCTGCAAGTACCCCAGACCCAAGCCATGTAGGACTTTATATGTTGTTACTAAAACCTTGAATCTCACCTGGAAGGCAACCGGCAACCAATGCAGGTCACGTAGGAGGGGTGTAACATGGGAGTATCAGGGCACTCCCATCACAACCCGCGCGGCTGCATTCTGCAGCAGCTGCAACCTCCGGGTGGTCTGCAAGGGCAGTCCCATGTAGAGCATTGCAGTAGTCTACTTGGGAAGCGACGAGTACATGAGTGACTGTCTGCAGGGCATCTTGGCTCAGGTATGGGAACAACTGGTGAATCAGACATACCTGGGCAAATGCCCCCCTGGACACAGCTCCCACCTGCTCCTCCAAACTGAGCTGTGTATCCAGGAGGACGCCCAGGTTACGCGCCCTATCCACGGGTTTTACAAGTTCTACAAAGCAGGCGGGACATAAATATTTCAAATAAGCAGAACAATAGCCCTATAAAGACACACATTCAGAAGTCAACTTTTCCATTCAATATAATCTCATTCCTGGTTTTCTATGGGTTAGGTCACAACTTGGTATACCCAATGTGCAGGCAAAGTTTCTGGCTGTATTTTGATGGTGGCTTCTAGAGCAATCTGCAGGATGACTAAGCTAAGGTGCTTTGGCTCTAGGATCAACTATGGAAAATCCCTTCTGTCTGTTCAAGAATTACAATGTGTATGTCTGTTGCTGCACTTCACATTATTTCAGCTGAACAGATTGAGTCTGTTTTTTGCTTAAAGTGTAAGTCAGACTAAGGCTTTCAAGGAGCTGAATCAAGAGTATAAATACTGTAAGACCATAACATTGAGTATCTCTGAAAGATCCAGTGCTTTCTGGGAATTGTGAAATCCAATCTACTGTCTATTGATAAAAATTGAGTAAGGACAACCACACTCACACAGTGGCAATGAATGAAGATGTTATTGGTACATAGCTCAGTCTTCATCCTATTGTCAACTTCATCTACAGTAATTAGTAACTGTAAGGAATAACAATTTCTATTTGCTCTATGCATTTCCTAGATTTAACTAAAATTTTGGGAAAGACTGGTTGAGTCATTTGTGTAGGAAACAGTTTGATCTTTATATGTCTCATCACAATATAATATATATAATTATACAGAATTGAACAATTGTTGTCTAAGATTGCTCTATACATTTAGGACACCATTTAATAAACCATGGATTTTGCTTGTCCTATACCCATTTAAATATGCCAAAAGAAATTTCACTTTTTCTATGTGGAAAAATCAGCCTGATTCCCAAGTGAACTGATTCCTCAGAACTGCCTACCCAATAACATGGGATATCTACTGTAATACTAACCGTCCCAGTGCTTGAAGCAGAAAATCTATGGCTCAAATTGTATCTGCTATGACAGGGGTGTCAAACTTGATTTCATTGAGGGCCACATCAGGGTTGTGTTTGATTTTGGGCGGGGGCAGGGAAGAGGTTCAACATCACTTGTGTCAGGGCACCTGTGATGGCCCGAGCGCTCTGCTCTGCCTGTGAAAACTGGGCGTGGCCCTCCCAAGCTACCTTTTTGCTGGAAGAGGGTTGCAGGAGGCTGTCGCATGCTCGCCAGCTTGCAAACCCTCTCTTAATCTACTTGTAGGAAATGTAGGGTCTTTCAGAAGTATTGGGTGTCAACTTTCATTCGTCTAACCCAGGGGTGTGCAATACATAGCTCCATGGAGGTCACATTGGCCATGGTGGCTAATGATGATATGGGAAGCATTTGCCAAGTGCAGCTGGTGGAGAAAATAAATTGAGAATATCAAGCTTTGTGTGGCTTCTGAATTTTCACACCGTGTCTTTCTCTTTCTCATGATTGCACATAATGGAATGTGAATTTCACCCAAGGTCTACATAAGGGGAAAGTTTGCATAGGCAGAAATGCTGTGTCTTGCAGGGCGTCCCTCCCTCTGTCTCTAGGCATATTCTCTTATCCAGGGCTCTCTAATGTTCACACAGCCAAAATTATACTTGATTATAACCTGGATCCAGAACAAAGAAAATGCATTGCAAAATATTTGAAGATATCTTGGTTAGATGGGTTGCCTCCATCTGGATCCATTTGCCATCAAAATGGCCACTGGTTAACAGAATGGTTTTCCCCACCTCTCTCCAGTTAGAGATCAGGGGGTTTATGAAAGGGTGGGGAGAGAGAAAGCTATGTAGGAACAATTTCAAAAATACTTCTTCACCAAATAGGAATCTGCCCTAATTGAAGCAGCATATTCATCCAAGTGTGCAGAAATGCAATTGTGAAATGCAATTGTCTTTTATAGTTTTTTTGGGGGGGATGTGGAAATTCTTCTTTGATCAGATGAGTAAAATAAAAGGGACAAAGCCCCATATTTAAGATTTTGCAAGTTTTCTTGGTAACTGTCTTTGTCTACTTCCAAAATAATACAGCATCCATCCACTGCCTTATAAAAGAGAGCCTTGACAGGAGACTGTCACAGGTGTGTCAGTCGCTGCTGCCTACTTCTTTCAAGCTTGCAGAACTCAAACATACCTACAATCTTATTCAGGAGCTCTTCCGAATTAATATTAACAACGGCACAGCTGTTTTGATGGAGACAAGGACCTCTCCTCGTCTTAAAGAGAGAGGCGTGTTTTCTTTTTTTAAAATGTTTTATAAATCCCCAAATGCCACTGGAGCGATGCTGCAAATCAATTCTCTCTAGGTCAAGCAACAGTAGCAAAGCCGCCTGCACTTACGCGCCGGCCCCGCTTGCCTTAGCCTTCAAAGCGAGCCGTTTGAAGGCATTGCTTTGCAGCTCCTCCACGGCTCCAGGCGTGCTGCGTAGCTAGCCAGTGCTTTCCCTTTTCCTTTACAAAACTGTCAGGCAAAAACGGGCAGAAAGATATTGGCTGCAAGGAACTAGGAGGCTCCTCCCAGAGTCTGGATCCCGAGATTTTTTTTTTGGACGATTTCTTCTAACTCCGTTTGCAAAGGCTGGCGAAGGAAACAAGTTACCGCACTGCAAAATCGCAGAGCAGTCTCCGCTTGGAGGAACACCCAGCTCTCTGCTCCTCTCGCCTTTCCTTAAAAAAAATCTCCCTTGGATGGCAATGGTTATAGGGGGCAACTGGCGTTGGCGATCGGGAAGGGAAAATTGCTGACCCTTTGGATTTCTGCGCAAAGAAAGCTAAACGAGATAGAAGACAATGAAGACAAAAAAAGGATCTGAAGCAAAGACATTCTCGCGGACCCCCGTTCTGGTGATCTGAGGTTTGGTCCGGCTTTTTTGGGCTCGAGGATTTTGGGGGAGAGAAAGGGGAACAGGGGGAGGGAGAGAGAGAGAAAAAAAGCACCTCCGCACAATTGATTTCAGCTGGTGTGAACCTTTATTGGATTTGGAGATTCCTCATTGGATATAAATTTTCAAGGCATTCTCCCGCGTGCACAAAGATCATCATGAATTCGGTGGCTGGGAATAAAGAGAGAATTGCAGTCACCACCCGAAACAGGAAATATGGGGTAAGTTAGTTCTCAGGTCACGGCACATAAGGATGCTTGAGAGACCTGTCTGTGGGTGTTTTTTTTTTTTAAACACAAAAGGGTAGCCTTGCAAGCGGATCTAAGCCGCCTGTTAAGCGGAATGTTTCCAATCAAGGTGTAGTTGGTATGTATATCAGTCAGGCAGGTCTGCTCCGTCATCGGAAAATTGCGTGAAATAAATGTGGGCAGGTTGCTTTCCCTAGAGCTGCAAGACTCCCAGTGCCTGTAGCGAACTTTTGCAGCACATCCCCCCCGTTCCATTTCATTGCTCGAGAGCCTCTTTTTGGGTAGCGATCCCCTTCCCCAACAATACCTCGGGTGCCTTTCCTCCAAGGGTAAGTAGCTCCAGCCCGTCCTGACTCGGACGAAGGAAGTAAGGGGGCGAGAAAGAGAGGAGAGTTACCACTCATCTGGGCTCCTTGGGAACGTGTATGCATAGGACGCCTCCCTCCCCATTTTATTGGGGGGGGGGGAAATCGCCCCTAGGTCTCCTTGAGTGGAAATCAGAAGGGGAGAGAGAGGTGTGGCGTTTTCTCCTGCTTTGGGCTATTGTGATTGCTAATCTCAATCCCGGGTCTGATGAATCGATAGATGCACTTGGCTGTCCGCTTTCCCCTCCTTAATCCGCTCCATTTTCCTTCTCCGCTCAGGTGAACGACTCCTGCTCCCCCACCAAACCCGCGGCGCCCTTCTCGCCGGAAAGCTGGTACAGGAAAGCTTACGAGGAGTCCCGGTCCAGCAGCCGCCCCGCCCCAGAAGGAGCAGGCTCTGTGGTGGGCTCCTCCGGCACCCCTTCGCCTGGATCGGGAACCTCCTCGCCTGGCTCCTTCACCGGCTCTCCGGGTCCCGCTTCCCCGGGGATCGGCACCAGCTCTCCGGGCTCTTTAGGAGGCTCACCCGGCTTTGGCACAGGCTCGCCCGGTTCCGGCAGCGGAGGCGGCTCCTCCCCGGGCTCCGATCGCGGCGTGTGGTGTGAGAACTGCAACGCCCGCTTGGTGGAGCTGAAGAGACAGGCACTCAAGCTGCTGATCCCGGGGCCCTACAGTCCCAAGGTGAGCGGAGCGAGGACGGGGAGGGAGCCGGGGACGGGGCCGCCGCCGCCCTCTCTTGGCTCGTCCCGTCTTGGGCTGCCTGCGGGGAGCGGGAAGGGCCACAGCGAGAGGAGCCCGGGTCACTCGTGTGCACGGCAAGGCTGGAATCAAGGCGTGGGGTGGGGGAAGTGGGAATGGACGGAGTGCACCTCCTCAGTTTTGTAAGAGCAGCCTTGAGCAAACTGAGGCGCCTTCCAGCTCGGTCGGAGTGTTTCCGTGATCTTGAAGATTGAGAAGCCGAGTTGATTACTCGCGCCAGGTCCGAAGGACCCATTAGCAGATGGTAAAAGCAGTAGGGTAGTGGACCCGTAGTCACTACGAAACTAGTCCTTTGAGCACAGGTGGTCCAAAGCTTGAAATGTTGGGCTGTAAGTTTTTTTTCTTTATAAATCTCCTTTAGGTTTAGGAATTCCTTTAGGAACCCACGTGTGAATTCACATTGCAGTGTGGATCCCAAAGATCAAGGACAGAAGGGTTGTGAACTACAACTCCCAGGGGCACCAATGAAGGGAATTGTAATTCTACAGCTACCAGAAATCCATAGATCTAAGCCCTATCCAGAACCTTGGTAGGCTTTAGCTGCTATGAATAACTCATTATCTATTGCATATGTGTGGGTGATTATTGTATGGCCCAAAAGAGAAAGCATTTGTCCGAAATGCTGTCAATATGAAGTGGTTATGGTTAATCCTGAACAAGTTACCATTTCTCACAGTTTTCTCTTTGAATGGAAACCACACTTTACAAGTTGTGCTGATTGGTGGTCTTAATACTTAAGAATGGAACCTTCCATTGGAAAGTCTTGCAGTCCATATCAACAAGAGCTTCAGACTTAAACCTTCCCTTCTTTAATTTTGCCTCTTCCAACAGTTGTTTAGTTATTTCCATAATCCTGATAGTATAGTATGAATGCTAAGCAGTTAGATTCCTTTGATCTATATCATGGGTGTCAATCTTGTGGCTGAGGGGCCAGATGCTGGCCACGCCCACCCCCATTTTAGCGAAGGGGGAAAGTTGCACTACGTCATGTGATGACAATGTGACACTGCGCATTTGACATCCCTGATTTATATAAGTCAAATGATAAAGGACTAAGTTTCATTTAGTGTTGTTCTGGATGGAAATTATCTACTAAATGCATTTTACAATATATGAATCTAAATGTCAGGAAGGAAAATTCTATTCTGATCTTTTCCTCAACAAACTATCTTCATATACAGACACCATTTGCTTGATTGAGTATTAATAAGAGTTTATTTCTGCAGTCTGGACTGGTGCAGCTGAAACAAGTTTGCAGCTTAATGAAAAAGATCCATAGTTTATTGTCTACTACATTCATAGACAGCATGTTACAGTAACCATAGCATAACAGCACTTGTGGAACAAAAACCATTGAACATCTGTAAACTTTAACATACAAAATTCATAGAAGAGATTTATTTATTTGAAGCAGTATTTTGAGATTTTGAAATATATAAATCTGCACAAAAATCATACAATTTGTTCAACACATGGTTTAGTATTATAGGTAGTTTTGTATTTACAAGCATTGTTTAGTGACTGTTCAAAGTTACGACACTGAAAAATGTGACTTATGACCAGTTTTCACACTTAGAACCATTGCAGTATCCCCACATGATCAAAATTTGGATGCTTGGCAACTGGCATGTATTTATGACAGTTGCACTGGCCCAGGATCATGTAGTCACCATTTGTAACCTTTCCAGCCAGCTTCTGACAAGCAAAATCAATGGAGAAAGCCAGATTTGCTTAACAACTGCATGATTTGCTTAACAACCGTGGAAGAAAAGGTTGTAAAATGGAGCAAAGCTAACTTAACTGCCTTGCTTAGCAATGGAAATTTTGGGTTCAATTGTGGTCGTAAGTTAAGGACTATTTGTCATGACAGAAATGCTTTGCAAGGTGATCCTATTCATGCCCACTCAGAAGTGTGTTCATTGGAGTTCAGTGGAGGACATTGTTATTCAGTTGCTTTTGTGAGTTGGAGGACATCATTTTTAAAGGATTGTCCTTCAGTAACTGCTGCTTTCTATTCTTGTAAGGCCATGCTTGTTTTATCAGTGATAATACATAGATACTGTCTTCTGTTGACTGGTTTTCTACAGCCTTTAATTTTACCAGATACTACGATCTTCTCTCTTTCATTGTAGCTTTGTTTTTAAGCATTCCATGAACAAACTGGGTTTATATCATCTGTGTTCCATGATACTCATTCACAGTCCTTGGTGTTCTTAGCAATTTTCCCCATAATTCAAAGACATAAATTTTTCTTCAGCTTTAAACAAAATGTCCAGCTTTCTAAACTCTTGTTTTGCAAAATGGGCTTGACAATGTGTACTTTTCTTGATATTATGAATGTGCATTTTAATAATTTGTGTATGTCTATCACAGTCTTGCTTACAAGTAGCAGACATCTCTTTATTTCATAGTTGCTTCCACTGTCCCTATGAATCTTTCAATCTAGATAATAGGATTGCAGACTTAAATTTTCTGTATGGTATATATCTGTTATGCAGGCTTCTTTTTAATTCATTTTACATTTAATAATGATCATAATGGCCACTGAGAACATCACTTGCTCAGTTCAGCATTTTGCCAGTATAATTTTACACTTTAAAAATAAGCTTAGTTTTATTCTGAGGTTTATTGTCCCATAATTTAGTTTAATAACATTTCTGCCACAATGTCTTTTCTCTATTTTTCTGTGACACTGACATCATATTTTATTATAATTTCTAATGCAATTAGACAGCCTGACTTTGATAGCATTTTGGGATTTGTTTTTAATTATGAAATGTAGGTTAAGAAGTTCGAAATTAAAAACAAAATTACCAGAGGTTAAGTTAAAAGAGGATGGATTTTTGGATTAAAGTTAGAATTGGAGTTAACCCAAGTTGCTCTCAATGCTGTGTTGATTGCATAAGATGGGGAAATTGTCAGACCTAGTTTTCCAAAGCTAGTTCTTTCAAATATTTTGACACTGCAATTCTTGGATTTTTGAGCCAGCATCTGGAACACACTAAGTTGGAGACGACTGAAGTACTAGCATCAATGTCTAGCATCAGTGTCAAAGTTGATCTCGGGGTTATGGGGTAGTAAAAACAAACATTGTCAGGAAGTCATAGCTTGTGTATACTATATTGTAACTGAAATACCTAACACTGGTGGAAATTTATAGCATTGGTGTATATGGCAAATATAATTTACTTAGGTAACAAGGTCCTGCTTTGTCCCTATCTGGAAAATTAATGTTAATGTAAGCTCTCGTGTTATATCTTTCAATATATAATAATCCTTATAGTATGAGGATTATAACTTTGGCGTCACACAGCAGAGTGAATGCTCGTCTTCTCCTAGTTCCTGCCAACCTAGAGGTTTGAAAGACTGCAAATGTGAGTAGATAAATAGGTACCACTTCAGTGGGAAGGAAACTGCACTCCAAAACATCATGCTGGCCACATGATTGTGGAAATGTCTTTGGACAGCCTTGGATAGTTCTTGAAACAGAGATGAGTGACATCCCCTATAGTCAGCAACATCTAGCAGAGTAAAATTCGTAGGGACTCCTTTTCCTTACCTTTATAGTATACCATTACTAATCATACTGTGTATGATTATATATATTGCAGTTCTAATTTCTTCCCTTCAGTTTGATCATATTACACAGTCAGCAATTTCTTGCTTTTAAATGACTTTGCACAATCTTGATTTTTAGCAATTAGCTAAACTACACTGAATATAATAAAATACTATTTTGAGACTATATTATTCCATACAAACAATCATCAAATTCCTCATTTAATGGTAAGTGCTACACAACACAAGAAAATATTTAATATTATTCAAGTGAGAGCTTTCAAATTGTCATTCCTTTATTATTTGGGACTATAAAGATTGTCATTTAACAAGGACACAGAAACCCAGGGAATATATTGTTTCCTAGGATACATACACATTGCAAATTTCGTATATGTCACTCAGAAACATGCAATCAGTTTTGCCACTGCACAGATTATAATGATTGTGCAAAACAAAGTCTTGGCACGCCTGCTGTTGAGTGCACTTCAAGGGGAACAAGGAGCCAGTTCAGATGAAGATATGTGATACCCAGCTAAGACCAATAGAAGAGAATATTTGTAGTTCAGGGTTGAACTGTGGGGTCCTTGATGCTCTCTGAGCTTGATTGTAAGAAAACAACCAAGCTCAGAGAACACCAAAGACCCCACACAGCTAAGAAAATGGTATTACTATGAGGAACTTGTGTGCAGAGTGCTTTGCTTTCCCCCAGTTTAATTAATTTTTGTTCCTTTATGTGAAGGGCAATATATTGCAGTTTTAATTAACAGTTTAAGTTTGTTACAAATTCAAGACACTAAGGTCTTAGAGTGGATTCTCCCCTTTGTATTGCAGGTTGACTTATATTTGTAATGCTTCTGTACAACACTATTATTTTGCTTTATACCCTGCCTTTCTGCCAGTAGGACACCAAGGCAGCTTATAATCTAGAACGGGTGTCAAACTCGTGTCACAGTGGCATCACATGATGTATCAAGACTTTTTCCCCCTTTGCTAAACAGGGCGTGGGCATGGCCAGCGCATGATGCATCTGGCCTGTGGGCCTCAAGTTTGACAGCCCTGATCTAGAATGAAATAATAAGGAAATAAAAACAGTTCCTGTGGGAAAAAAATGGGCCAAACACTTAAATCCCTAGGGTGATCGGTTATGGCAGGAGTGGACGAGACAGAGGGCCAAATTATGTGTTGGGAGCACGCCCCCGCTGTCTACAAGCGGTGGAGCACTCCGACCCTCAGGTCTCTGCCCGCTCCCCTGGGGTCTTGGGAGGTGTGGTCCCTGGGCTCAGATTGGTGTATGTAAATGCCAGATCCGTAGCTAATAAGGCCCCCCTCCTCCGTGAACTTATTGAGGAGGAGGCTGCGGATCTGGCATGTATTACGGAGACCTGGTTGGGACCGGAGGGGGTGTCCCTCTGTGTGATCTATGTCCCCCAGGTTTCCGGGTGCTGCACCAGTCACGAGCCCAGGGAAGGGGCGGAGGAGTTGCCATTGTTATTAGGGGGACCTTGTTTCCAAGGGAGGCCACTGTCCCACAGATAGGCGGGTGTGAGTCCCTCCTCCTGAGATTGGGCCCGGGTGGTCGGTTGGGCCTGTTGTTGACGTACCTGTCCCCCAGCTGTGTTGCAACAGCCCTTCCCGAGCTGCTGGATGCCCTCTCGGGGGTGGTGGTGGAGTTTCCCAGGCTTATTGTCCTGGGGGACTTCAGCCTGCCCTCTCTGGGAGTGGCGTCTGGATTGGCTCGGGACTTCTTGGCATCCATGGTAGCCATGGACCTGACCCAGGTGATTCAGGGACCCACCCATGAGGGGGGGATCACGCTCGACCTGGTTTTTATCTCAGGGCAGTGGTGCAGTGATCTGGGGGGTGGATCTCCAGTTACTCTACCCCTATCATGGACAGATCACTATCTCCTGAGGCTGGTCTTCCAATTGGCTGCTCCTCACTGCTGGGATGAGAAGCCGATATGATGGTTCTGCCCCAGGCGCCTGATGGACCCGGAGAGGTTTCAGACGGCCCTGGGGTTCTTGCCCACCTCCCTTGACCACAGCCCAGCCGAGACCTTGGCGGCCGCCTGGCAACAGGCGACCTCAGCAGCGCTCGACCGGGTTATTTATTTATTTATTTATTTATTTGAACTTATATGCCGCCCCATCTCCGAAGACTCGGGGCGGCTTACAACTAAAACAGGAACAATAAATACTTAAAAAACAATTAAATTAAATTATAAGTTCAAACATTATAAAAACCTTAAAACCATCCCTCCCCAAGGGGTCACAGCCGGGTTGGTCAAACAACCAGGTCTTTAACTCACGGCGAAAGGTGCGGAGATCAGGGGCCAGGCGGAGCCCCAGAGGCAGTTGGTTCCAGAGGTCAGGGGCCGCGACAGAAAAGGCTCGTCGTCGGGGAACCGCCAGCTGGCATTGGCCGGCCGACGGGACCCCGAGGAGTCCTTGCCTATGAGCTCGCACAGGGCGACCGGTATTTGATATTGGAAGAAGACGCTCCCTTAAGTATTGAGGACCCATGTCATGAAGGACTTTGTATGTTAACACCAAAACCTTGAATCTCACCCGGAGCACAACCGGTAACCAATGAAGGCCGCGCAGGAGGGGGGTCGTATGGGAGAACCGGGTAACTCCATCACCACCGCGCCGCCGCATTCTGCACCAGCTGCAATCTCCGGATGGTATGCAAAGGCAGTCCCAAATAGAGAGCGTTGCAGTAGTCGAGCCTAGAGGTAACAAGGGCATGAGTGACCGTGCGCAGGCGTCCGGTCCAGAAAAGGCGAAGTTGTCGAACAAGGCGGAGCTAGGCAAAGGCCCCTGGCAACGCCCCCACCTGATCCTCCAGCCGGAGCCGTACATCCAGGAGGACCCCCAGATTCCGCCCTATCCACAGGGGTAACACCTCCCCTATGGCCAAAGATGGATAATCTAAACTGGGCGGGACGCCGATATGCACAGCCACTCAGTCTTGGCGGGTTGAGTCGAAGCATGTTCCCGCTCATCCAGTTCCGTACGCATCCAAACACCGAGTCATCAGGGAGAGGGCATCACTGATCTGGTCTGGGGTGGAAATGTACAGCTGAGTATCATCAGCGTACTGATGGAATTTCACCCCAAAACCACGGATGATCTCACCCAGCGGCTTCATGTAGATGTTAAACAAAGGGGAAAGGACCGACCCCTGAGGGACCCCACAAGAGAGCGCCCTAGGGGACGACCTGACCCCCGCCAACACGATTGCGACCGCCCGAGAGGTAGGAGGAGAACCACCGAAGAACGGTGCCCCCCACTCCCAACCCCTCAAGGCGACGCAAAAGGATACCATGGTTGATGGTATCGAAGGCCGCTGAGAGATCTAATAGGACCAGGACAGAGGAAAAACCCTATCCGAGCCCTCCAGAGATCATCCATCAGTGCGACCAATGCCGTCTCCGTGCTGTACCCGGGTCGGAAGCCCGATTGATACGGTTGTCCCCTTGCGGCCTCTCCCTCGCCGCAGACCTCGTTTGGCTCCTTGGTTTTGGAGGAGCCGGGGATGAAGCGGCAGAGGAGATGCCTGGAGAGCAGGTGGAGGACCAGTCGTTCCAAGTCTGACCGTGTCCAGCTAAGAGCCTATATTAGGACTTACCTGGAAGCGATTAGAGCAGCGAGATGTGCTTACTTCTCCGCTCTGATCACGTCCGCAGATGATCGCCCTGCGGCCCTGTTTAGGGTCACTCGCTCCCTCCTGCATTTGGAGGAGAGGGGGGACCCTTTGTGGGGCAGAGCAGAGGAATTTAGTTTACATCTGGTGGATAAGATCGCTCAGATTCGGGCCGGCTTGGACTCCGATTGGCAGGGTTTGGATGATGGAGTGGCAATGAGTCTTGTGGATCCTATCTGGGTTGAGTTTGACCCTGTCTCCCTGGATGAAGTGGACAGGATCATGCTGTCTTCCACCATGTGTTTATTGGACCTGTGTCCTTCCTGGTTGGTTTATGCCTCCAGGGAGGTTACACGCAGTTAGCTCCAGGCAGTTGTCAATGCTTCTTTGAGTGAGGGTTTTTTTCCCGCCACCCTGAAAGAGGCGGTGGTGAGACCCCTCCTCAAGAAGCCTGCTCTGGACCCAACCGTTTTGAACAACTATCGTCCAGTCTCCAACCTTCGCTTTTTAGCGAAGGTTGTTGAGAGCGTGGTGGTTCAACAGCTTCCGCTGTTCCTGGAGGAAACTGATTATCTCGACCTGTACCAATCGGGTTTCAGGCCCGGACACAGCACCGAGACAGCATTGGTCGCACTGGTGGATGATCTCTGGAGGGCTTGGGACGGGCTTTTCCTCTGTCCTGGTCCTTTTAGATCTCTCAGCGGCTTTCGATACCATCGACCATGGTATCCTTCTGCGGCGGCTCCGGGGGTTGGGAGTGTGGGGCACTGTTCTGCGGTGGTTCTCCTACCTCTCGGGCCGCTCGCAGTTGGTGTTGGCAGGAAAGCAAAGATCGGCCCCAAGGCCCCTCACTTGTGGGGTGCCACAGGGGTCTGTTCTCTCACCTCTCCTGTTTAATATATACATGAAACCACTGGTCGAGATCATCCGAGGTTTCGGGGTGAGGTATTATCAATATGCAGATGATACCCAGTTTTATATCTCCATCCCAGACCAGATCAGTGATGCTCTCTCAGTGATGTCCCGATGCCTGGAGGCGGTGCAGGCCTGGATGGGGAGTAACAGACTCGCTTAACCGGCCAAGACTGAGTGGCTGTTCTTATCGGCATCTCGGTGTTCAGTGGATGTGCCATCTTTGGTCATGGGGAGGTGTTACCCCCGTGGATAGGGCGAGGAATCTGGGTGTCCTCCTGGATGCACAGCTCAGTCTGGAGGAGCAAGTGGGAGCTGTGGACCAGGGGGCTTTTGCCCAGGTTCGGCTGGTTCGCCAGCTCCTTACCTGAACCGAGATGCCCTTGAACGGTCACCCATGCTCGTCACTTCCAGAATCGACTACTGCAATGCTCTCTACATGGGGCTACCCTTGTGGATTACTCGGAGGTTGCAACTGGTGCAGAATGCGGCCGCGCGGGCTGTGATGGGGGTATCCCGATACTCCCATGTTACACCTCTCCTGCGCAACTTGCATTGGCTGCCGGTTGCCTTCCGGGTTTCCTTCAAGGTGTTAGTAACAACTTATAAAGCCCTAAATGGCTTGGGTCCAGGGTACTTGCGGGAACGCCTCCTGCCAGCATCACATTCCGATCGCCCCGTGCGCTCCCACAGGAGGGGCCTCCTGGGAATACCATCGGTCAGGCATTGTGGCTGGCGGTTCCCAGGGCTAGGGCCTTTTCTGTGGGAGCGCCCTATGGAATCAGCTCCCTGCGGATCTTCATTTGGCCCCTGATCTCCGCTCCTTTCGTCGAGACCTAAAGACTTGGCTGTTTCAGCAGGCCGGCCTGGATTGACCTGGGGGCGGGTTTGTTTTAATATTACTGTTTATTACCGTAATTTTAACTGTTTTAATGTTTCTTGTATTTATAGACTTGTTCTTTATTTAATATTTTTTATTGTAAATATATTTCTTTTTATATGTTCGCTGCCCTGAGTCTTTTGGGAGAAGGGCGGCATACAAGTCTAATAAAATAATAATAATAAAAAAAATGAATAAGAGAATCTTAACCCTTTAAATCCAGGCTCTGAATAATTGTATTGTGTAGATTGGGAGTAACACATAAGTGTTAAATAACAATAGAGAACAGGATAGATTATAATGTCTCCCTGAAATTCGATTTTCTTCCCCTCCCTCCCAACCACAAAGGTACCTGTCTTGTGGTTGGAGGTTTATAGTCAAGGAGACAGTAATTTATTTTATTTTTTGGCATATACATGATACCTTTGTTCGGAAGGTTTTGGCTTCAAAAACCCAAACAGAAAATTGAAAAAAAGGATACTGACATTGGGTATATATTGAAGGTACCTCTCTCAAATCAATAAATAACCATTGCGAACCTCCTTTGTCTCTAGTTACAGAAAGAGGTTCCAAAGTTGGATGCATGGTTTTAAGGCAGGGATTTGAATCACAGCATCTCTCATTTTAGAAATTAAACACGGTGGGAGAGTTTTTTTGTGGATTATGAGAAGAGCTCTGCATATGTAATGTCATTCTCCGAACAATTGGTTCTTTATTGGGATTGGATTTTGAGCAGTTTGGTGAAATGTACCTCCCACAGCAGTTTGCCTTTCAAAGCAGCAGGATTGGAATACCACTGGCATTGCGTTAAAGGTTTAACCAAGTCCAAGAGCTCCATTAGGGACTCTTAAGCATTGCTCTCTTCCATAGTAACCTTGTTAATGTGGTTGAGCCAGTGGGTTGAATGAATGAGACAGAAAGTTAGTTGGCTTGCAGTGTCAAGCCCAAATGTTATCAAGTGGTAATATTTACACACATACTTGAAGCAATTGTTTTTGGTGGTTTAAATCAACTAGCATCAAGTTAAAATACTGCTTTTGAAGGTTCCCTAATACTTGTTTGTTCAGTTTCACTTATCACTGTTTATTTATGGCATGCTTTGAAATAAAATACAGATGACCCTGAATTTCTGAATGGGATGCTCTATGTTTGCACAGCAAATCTGATCATTTCTTTTATCAACACCCAAGAGCTGGTATCTCCAAATATGTAAATGAAAACACAAAAAAGGGTTGAATCTAAAGAAATGTCCCTTTGGGTTGCAACCTGTGACTGCAACATTAAAGCAAGTCATTTATCATAAGGTTTGCTAGGTCAGCAGTTAGAGTCTGCCTGAAGGCACGGAACTCCAAAAATAGTGCTGCTACTTCTGAGATAGTATCCTTCAGATGCATTGAGATGGAAATTTCCAGAAATTCCATTTAGTATAGCCATCTGGAGGATCCCCATTTAAGAAAGGTTCACTTAATGCATAAACATAGATGCAGAATGTATGCAGAAGAAAAAAGAATGACATGATGCAGTGAGAGTGACTTGGAAGTACCTATATTTCATAACTATAAAATTAAAACATTTTTTTAAAAATTATTGTTAAAAATGTGTGACATTCACAAGTATCCTATTTGCATGAAATAGTAACAGTCCCAAAGTATCTGTAATAAATAATAACCCAGGGCGTGAATATTAGCAAACATTTTTGTTCTGCATCTTTCCTGACAAGCCATGGTTAAAACTAGGGTTAAATTGCTTTCTTATATTTGCCTAGTTTGGGAATGAAAAGTCAGGAGCCTTGCCTCAAATGGACAACTATAGGTAGTCCTCAACTTACAGCCACAATTGAGCCCAAAAGTTACGTTGCCAAGTGAGAAATTTGTTAAATGAGTTTTGCTCTGTTTTATGACTTTTCTTGCCACCTTTGTTAAATTAATCACTGCAGTTGTTAAATTAGTAACACAGTTGTTAAGTGAATCTGGCTTTCCCATTGACTGGTCAAAATGACTCTTCCTTTCTCTCCCATATTAAGACACAAGAACTGGGTCTTTATAAGGTTTCAGATTTTGCTTGAAAGGGATAATATGGCTGTGTTTTCACTCCAATTTTCTCCTGATCCATTTTGTTGCAGTTGTCCAAGATACCATGTTTTACATGTTCTCCTTTTATGGGCCAAGGAAAACATTGGGTAGTGTTTAATTAACCAAAGTTCTGAGAAGTTGTGTTCATATAATAGTTTTGGCTATACTCATTTAAAGATCTGGAAGTTATAAGCCAACACATCTGGGGAGCATTTAAGAGGGAAAGACTGTATAACAATATTTTCAATGACTTAAATTTATGACCCACTATATTTAGAATAACTAGAGACTTTTGACTACATTGTTGCCATTATACAGTTATGAGAATTGTGTAGCATTATTGGAAGAATTATCAAGTCTTATGTTCTTGTCCATTCATCATTTGTGAATCTAGCTGATTTAGCCTTTTTGTTGACTCCTGTTGAGGGCAGTATAGAAATTTCATTAGCTCTAATAACTTGTCAGCAAAAGTCCTTTATAAACCTAGACAGCAATGTATGTTTTAGATGTTGCACTTATTCCTTAATTAAAATGCACTTCACTTGTATATTTGAAGGTATGGCAAGAGTAAACATGAAAAAAATCCATGAGATGTAATAAAAGCATAGCTTTTAGTATTTCTTAAATATGTAGTGCGCATGTATCTTTCTGTGGACTTTGAAGTTTGAATATATGTGAACCAAATGCGTTTTTATTGTTTTGTGATCTGACTGATCCTTAGACATGAAATTATGCAGCCAAGCATATTTTAGACAGAAAATTGAATGTTTAACCTGAAACAAGAATACATTTGACTAGTTCATAGTTATCACTAAAATGTGGAACATTACTTTAACAGAAAACGTTTAGTCTCAATATGTCAACAGGAAGAGAATTTAGGAACTGTGGTTACACAGCACATAGCTAACCTCTAATGATGGAAGTCCATATCTTAGTTCAACTTTTTCAACACTATCCCTTGGCAAGTTTTTGGGAAAAGGAATATACCTTCTTTTTCTTTTACTGATAAATGCACATTATAGGAAGTATTTTCAGTTAAAATATATCAAACAAGAAACTAAGCTAAAGTTATTCTTCAGTTAAAATGTTTTCTGGAGGAACAAAGGAAGTGACTTCAGTGCTACAAAAACATAAAAAGAGCCCTACAGAAACTTGGTAAAGCTGTTCTTGGTCCAGATTTTGTTTCTCACAATGATCAACCAAATAGTACTCAGAAGATGAAGACACTTTCTCCTGGCAGTTATCCTCCAGTGAACTGGTATATGGAGGATTGCTATCACCATCTGGAGATAACACTAGCACTCATTTTGTGTGTCCTCTCTGCAAAGTCCCAAAGATAAAATGCTGGATGGAGAAATCTGATTGTGTCTCCTGTAAGAAATTATATTTTATAAAAATCATCCATGCTCATTTTTTATTTCTTTCATAATTTTGCTTATTTGGTCTTTACTTCACCCAGGAATGCAAAAAACCAAAACCAAAATAAAAATGCCCACTGCCATAGCATCTCTAGGTAGATCCAGCTTTCTTTTCGTGTCCTATTTCAAAAGCGAGCAAGGTTGCAAATATTTGCCTGCACTTTTTGCTTTGTCAATGGTGTGCATTATTGATAATATTGAAAAAATCCTGTTGCTAATATAATGAAAGACAGTTCCCTTCCCACTTATGGGTACTTAGAGACATTCCTAGCTGAGATGAGGCAATTGCTTAGCAAATGGCAAAATAATGGAACTTCATGTTCATCTAGACCTTTAATTTGTGAATAAACATAGCCAGATTTTATAGAGACTTAATTTTGTAGTGCAAAAATCTCTTGTCAGTCCAAATAGAATTATTGCATTAGAAGTGTGAATTTAAATAGCTGGAAGCAATAATTTGTCTGCGTTTCAGAGGATTAAGTCTATAATACTTTAGGCAGGAATAGCTAGTCTTTTGTATTTGCAGAATAGGTCATAATACCAAAGCACAAAATTATGGACAGAATATTTTGCCGTTGCATAGATGCCAACTGAGTTTTTCTTTACCTTCATATTTCTTTTTAAAGCCTCTTCTTAAAATAACAATTATTCAAATAAAATAAACATTATGTATTAATGTTCTCTTCCATTGGAATTAGTATTATTACAACAGATTTTTTTTATGATTTTAAAAAAAACTTCTGTTAGGAATTGTCACCATAATGCTTGCAGATTGTACCTTTTTGGTTGGCTATGATTACTAAAATCAGTAAGATTTTTATGAAGAACATTTGCTTTGGCTAGATTCTTGCTCAGCTTTCCCTGATCTGGATTTTTCCCCTATGTTTTTGATTATTACTCCAATGAGCCACAGCCAGTTTTACCAATTGTCTCATATCCTTTGAATATTTGACTGGGGTCCTTAAAATCCTGATTTTATTTTTGGGGGAAATAGGATTCTATAGGATGTGACAATATTGGGAGAAGTAAAGCTAAAGCAGAAATGTAATATAAAGATTTTCTTGTCAATATTCTTATCATGCTAAGGACTTATTTCCTTGAAATGCACTGACAGACACATAAATCTAACACTGTTCCATTGTCTCTACTGTCCTAAATACTGGGAAATATGATCTCCTGCATTGGGGTCGTCCCGTGGGCCCGTCTCCATGCCCGGGAACTCCAGTAGTTCTTGCTCCCCTTTCAATGGGCAGAAACTAGCCATTTGACCATAAGGGTACAGGTTCCTTCTCAGATCATTCAGTTCTTCACATGGTGGCAGTCCCAGGCCCTAGACAGGTTCTCCCCTTCAAAGAGCCAGACGGGATCTGGCTCACCACAGATGCCAGTCACCATGGCTAGGGAGCACATCTGGAGGGAGAAATAGCTCAGGGGTGTTGGTCTTAGGCAGAAAGGGCGTGCCCCATAAACTGGCTGGAACTCAAGGCTATCTTCCTAGCCCTGAAACACTTTCGGAACAGGGTGGCTGGTCAACATGTGTTGGTCATGATGGACAATGTGGCCACAAAGGCCCATGTCAACAGGCAAGGGGGGACCAAGTCCAGGGTCCTGATGAGAGAGGCAGAGCGCCTGGGGAGGTCTCCAGGATCTCCCTGCATGGGGCATTACTACACCCAAACCCCCAGTGGTTCAGCTTAACTGCTTGGCACTTGAGCGGCAATCTATGAGGGCATCCAACTTTCCAGAAAGGGTAATTGACACCATACAAGCTTCCCAGAAGCTGTCTACCTCACGCATCTACGATGCTACTTGGATGGTCTTTGTTCCTGGTGCATTCCTTTGGCCAGAGACCCCTCTTTGGCTTCTGTGGCAGAGGTGCTAGTGTTCCTACAAAATGGCCTAGATAAGGGACTTGCCCCTAACATGCTTCACCACTAAGTAGCGGCTCTTTCCTCTGTTGTATCCTGGGATAGATATGCTTCCTTATCCCACCACCCTTTGGTGCTCAGGTTCCTAAAGGGGGCTTCTAACTTGTGGCCTCCTGTTGTTTCCTACTTGGGATTTACCTAAAGTTTTACAGGCTCTCACAAGGTCCCCTTTTGAGCCCCTCATTTGTAGGTATCTCTACAAATATTGTCCCTCAAGGTAGTATTTTTAGTGGCCATTACCTTGGCCAGGAGAGTGTCCGAATTAGTGGCACTTTCGGTCTGACAGGACCTGTGTCTTTTCCATCAGAACAGGGTAGTTCTTAGGTTAGTCCCCACGTTTGTCCCCAAGATAAACACTTGGTTTCACTGGGCTCAAGATGTTGTGTTACCAGACTTCTGCCCCCGCCACAACACGAATTAGTGGCATACGCTGGATGTGAGGCAGCCCCTCCGAATTTACATCAAACGGATGGCAGCCTTTTGAAAATCTGAAGCCATGTTTGTATCGTTCCATCCCTCTACCCTGGGGAACAAGGCGACTTCATCAACAATTGGTAGGTGGATTAGAGCTTGTATATCCAAGGCGTACCAAACTTTGTCCATGCCAGTTCCCCGACACGTCACGGCCCATTCCACTAGGAGTGCAGCTACTTCTGCCACCTGGTCTACTCAAGCATCACTGGAGGAAATCTGCAGAGTGACTACCTGGTCTTCACCTTCACCATTTATACGGCATTATCGCCTGGACTCATTTGCTTCAGTCCAGGCATCTTTTGGATGGAGAGTACTTCAGCAAGTGGTTCCTCAGTCAGAATGACTGATCCAGATGTGAGCCCTCCTGTGGACATGCAGACTTTGGTATGTCCCATTCCTGGACTCTCGAGGCAGCGTCGATGAGAATGGACATTGGTATAATTACCTGAGAACGCCCTTTCTATCTATGCTGCAAGAGAGTCCAGCCCCACCCTATACAGTGGTTATGATGGTTGGGGAGGGGTGAAATTAATTTCTTGTTTATGTTCCAGAGACACGTTACGTCTGTCAAGTAACCTCGCCTAAAAGATGGGCGTGCCAGCCAGGGGCTGGCTTTTTATAGTGGCAGACTCAGCTCTATGATGTCAGAAGGAGGAGCTTAACCCATTCCTGAACTCTCTTGCAGCGTAATTATACCAATGCCCAATCTTCTTTTGGATGAAATCCTCATGTTTATTATAGTTACTTAAATCTCGTTCTTTCCCTTGACAGATTTTAGACTAATGAATTGGTTGTGGCACTACTTTGGATGTTTTTCCCCCAAATACATACCCATGAATGAAGATTATAAAGCTACTCTTGAGAATATTTGAAAATCTGAGTGCTGCTAAATTCTCCAAGAATCAAGTAACTTTCTTTCCTAAAGATTTACATTCCTTTTCATTAGAAAATGGTTAACATTTAGCTTTCAGAGTGAGAAGTGAATTTTCATTGAATAATTATTCCATAATGATTTTTCATTCTTCACTGAATCCATAATCCTTCTCAAATCTGGGTCAGCAGCACTATAAACTCGGCAACCTGCCCAATTCACTGGATTGTCAAAAGCAAGATAGTTTTTTATAAATAGGAAGTGGAGTGTAAAAGAATTCACACCGAGTCAGCTGCATCAGCAGTAATATCCTGGATTATTTTTGGAACGCTAGATGATTGGGATGGTTCCAAACAACCAAACAGATTGACAGCTTGCTGTGTCTGTCTTTGTAGAACCCATTATGTCATGAATTTTTATTCAGGTCTGGTTTCTTCATGTGTTTGAAGCATTGAGAAAACAAAGAGATAGATAGATAGATAGATAGATAGATAGATAGACAGACAGACAGACAGACAGACAGACAGACAGACAGACAGACAATTATAGATATAGAGATAGATTTAGAGATAGATATATAGCAAATTGAGCCAGTTCAATTTGAAAACAGAACAAAACTTAAGTGTCTCAGTGAAGTAACTGGAAGCCTTGAACCTGAAGCTCATTAGTTTGAGTGTTGTGTAATCCCTTAGTCTACTTATATGTCAGAGGCATAAAGAAGGTAGATCATACCTAGGATTATGTCATTTTAAAATGCAGGCACAGAATGCTTGTTTTGAATGTTAATGTTAGTTAAGTCAAAAATTATTAAGGGCTAAGAATTTACTTCTCTATAGAAAATGAGATAATATGTCAGCAAGAGAGGTCAGCTGGAATCTTCATTATGCTAGTGTCTTGATGTGAAGGACTATTTAATCAGATGAGCTTCCTATTTATATTTGGAAATGGAACAATCTCAGGAAGATTCATTTTAAGTTGCCTATTCATTTTTATTTAATGGTTAGCTTTATATCCTCAAAAGCTCAGGGGAGCTTATAGAGCATGGGGGAACAGTCTACATTTTGTCCCAACAATAATCATGCCCTAAAGTCAACCAGCTAGTTTCTATCCACAACTTTTATCCCTGCAGGAATTTATCATTATTTTTTGATGAGCTGCTGCTTAATCTGTATTTACAGTTTATTTTTGCTCTGCAATAAATATTCTCACATGGGTATCCTTAAACAGAATGTTATTTTGATTTTTAGAAGCTGGCTGCCAATTTCTCTTCTATTCACAACTCAAGGTTTTTTCATTCAAAAGTCCAGTAAGATTTCACTCAGAGAAATCTTTTTTAAGTTAGTGTGTCTATGTCAGTGTTTCTCAACCTCAGCATCTTTAAGATGTACAAACTTCAACTCCCAGAATTCCCCAGCTAGTTCTAGTTCAGTGAAGAAGTCAATGCTTAATGCTCATAATTTCCAGCTAGTATATTTGATTAAGGCAAAGTGGGGAACCAGACAAGCTTCTAAAGGTAATACTACACTTTACAGTCTTTTTTCCCTTTCATTTATTGATGGCTAGTGAAGAAAAAAGGGCATTTCTGAAGAAAATTGAAAGCTGTGACTCTTGTTTCTCCTTCTGTAATGGATCCTATTAACAGTTAACAAGTCTCTTAAATTAGGTTAATATTGGTGATGCCATTCCCTGTTGTTCCCCTGGAAGGATTAGCACATTCTAAAGCTGCAGTATACAAGCATTTTCATCAAATTGTTTCCTGCAGTGATGTTGGGATTACCAAAATGTCAACATATTCAAGACGGCAGTAATGCTGTAAGTAATTTTGATAACAGTTTGTTTGTTCATTTGCTGAATTTCTGCTTCAGGATTTCTAAAAAGGTTTTTTATGCACTGTTTTTGCATACAAATTCTTCAGAGGCTATCTTTGACAATGGTTCAGAAATTGTGTTTGTGCTTATAGTTTAGGAAGAGGAAACAAGCAACAGAAAAAAACAAAAATATCAATAATGATACCTTATACATATAAAATTATCCCCTTTCTAAACAATAAAAACATTACATAAAATTATACTGGTCTACCTTTCTATTGTATTAATAAAGACGCATATCACATGCAGGATGCAAACATTTTTTCATTGTTTGAAACTCAGAGTAGTGGTATATTTGTGTCAAAACAAAACGGGCTTATTTTCCTGTGCTATATGCATGATAAATCCAAACTTCTTTAATAAAATTCTGTATTTTTCATCTGTAGTTAAACATCACTATTATACCTTTCAAACTCATTTCCTTCTCCAAAACCATAGTAACAAAGTGGAACAGCTGTAGAACACACCCAAATTGTGTGAGTCTTGATTTTCTCTGGGGTTTTTTGATCATTAATTGTATTTGTTACTGAATCACTAAAGATCCAGAATAGTTTACAGCGGTGTGTTGCAGGCAAAACAAAAAGACAATTCTATACAACCATTTAAAATATTTATGGCAAGTATTATTCAAATCAAACTACCAAAGCCAACAGTGGAAGACAACAATTACATTGAAATAAAACTGGCAACAATTAATTAGTCTTTTACGTCTCATCTATTTCAATAATTTTAGAAATTTCTTGTAATAAATATATCAAGTTATTTGGTCACTAAACTTCATTTGTTTAGTTTCCATTCAGCTTCATATTTCATAGAAACATATTTTATTGTCAGCTTCCTGGAGAGTGGAACAAAATTCATCAAAGAATTCAGCAGCACCAATCTAGAATTGGGTGGGGGGGAAATGGCACTTTTTTTTATTTCAGCAATATGTCTACTGCCTCCAAATTAAGCATGTGGAGAGGTTTGCTAGTCTGGTTTATTCCTGCCAGTATTTGGCAGAATTAAAATGTGATGCATCAGCTTCAGTGTGTAAACAAGAGTATTTCCTTTACATATTATTGCAGTTGAAAATTTGCAGAACTGAAAATGAAATAGATTGATGTTAATATAATACAGTGATTCAGGTATACTATAATTGTTATTTTTTCTAACAAAGAAATGTTCATTGGCAAAGTATTGATAAAATGTTCCCCTACCCTTTTAATACATATCTAGTAATATCTAATTCTATCTAAATCTAAATCTTTTTTTAACAAGACTTTGTGCATTAGAAAATATGCACAATTATTGATCTATAGACCATATACAGAATGTGGTGCTTTGGTTCCAGCATCGTGGGCATTTAGATTATTGAGCCTTGCCAAAAATAAAGTAGGCCTTTTAAGAAGTCCACATCTTGCATGGCTGGGTGATCACAAGACATCCTCAGATTAGAAGCTAGAGTGTGACTGGAAAATGCTGGTTTTTGCTCTAGGAAAATGTAGTGGTTGCTAGGTTTTACAGAATAGTCTCCAAGAGAATCAAGGTCAGCTGAAATACTAGTAAGTGAGGGGCAGGGGATTTTTACTTCTCCTTCCCAGTAAAATTGTGAATGCAGCCTGGCAAATGTATCCTAAAATTCAGAGCAGGTGCTTATTGAGTGGAGTGTAATGTAGTTTAAGAAGTTATTGCTGCAAATAAATTGGAAAGTTCAGCAATGCATGCAGAAATACTTGATAGGACACAATAAATTATTTCAACCAGTTTGATTTAAAGTTCAGAGTTTAATGGACAGGAATAAATAGCTTTTCTACATTTCAAAAACACGTCATTCTGTATTTTCTTTTCCAGAGAACTTTTCGATATCAATTCGTAGCATGAAGTTATTAGATAGGGATGAAACAATGCAATCAGGAAAGACTAGTATGGGAGCATGGCTAAAATGAAAATGCAGGTGTCACCATGGAAATTCCTATAAAATTATTGAAATCTAATTCCACTAATATAAATCCACGGGCAATGGTTGGGATTTCATAACACAAGCTAAGCCCTGGTTTATGTACTGTGTCTTATTGAATGAACCAGAATTACTTGCATTAAGCTGCAAATCAGTTTTCAGATCACACAATATTGTGTGAATATTGCTGAATTCACACAATATTAAGCAAAAGAAATCACAAGCATGAATTAAGCCAACTAGGAGGTGATCTTATTTCTATACTAGAAACTGAACTAAGATAAGCTAAAGTTTTTTTAAAAAATAGTTACCACTGCTTGAGAGTGACTATAGTGTATCTCTATAGTGGGAAGGGAGAACGTATGGGGTAGATTTTAGTAATGGTGGGGGGTGAGGGGGGAGAAACTGCAAAGATGAAGCATAAGAAGAAAAACAGTAGGCAGAAGTTGGCCCGACCAAAGATATATATCAGATCACCATATAAGATGAGACGGGATCCTTATATGTCCAGCTTCTCAATGAAGGATAATTTCATCTGTTCTTAGTTGTCTTGCCTCCTGCTGATTTAACAGTTAAATAATGGATAGAAGGTGCTTGTTTGATTCTTTGCACCTTAGTGTCTCTCCACGTTGCCTATTTAACATTCCATTTCAGTTTAACCAAAGATGAAACATCTAAATTTGTGTAATCATTTCGCTGAGGTGATTCCTTGTTATGATTCTTTATAAACCCTGAGCTGCATATAAATATAAAAGGGGAAAGAGGGATTTTAAAAAGGTTTTGTTTTTATTTTTTAAAAATTAACACCAGAATGTTTCATTTCTTTGGGGTTCCTAAGGAAAAAAAGAACAACCCAGTATGTACTTTGGCAATTTTTGTAACGCAGATGTATCTGGGAAGCCAAAGATAAGGGTTCTTTGTAGCTGTAAGATCAGAAGTAGAGAAGCTTGTGGGAGAAACAAGGGCAAGAGAAGCCTGAGCTGCTTTAAACTGGTGCATTGTAATGCACACGGTTGACATTGATAAATAGCTCCCTTTAACTAGCATCTGCAGCAGATTGTCAGGCTGAGAAGAGTTCCCAGCATACCATATTCCTCTGTGTGAATGAAATCTCTGTTGAGTCACTATTTACTCATCTACCTGTGAAAAGTGTGTGGGGGGGAGGAGGATAACATCCATTGCCTTGTTGCAGTTTTGTTTATTTGATTTTACTTTTAATCTTCTATAGATATAACATGCTTGTTTCTTCTGGTGCCTTCTGCAGGGATAGGTACAGGTTATCCTGTTTTTGTTTAGCCACATAGCTTTTTCCCCTTTTTTTCAGGCTAAGTGGTTTTTGAGGTAAGAATGGGCTTTCTAAAGTCTGGAATCCTGTTTCCACTAAACAAGTGAAATAAATAGTATTCACTGTGTCTTTTGTAACTGAAAGAATGTACAGTTAAACAAGATAAGAACTGGGTATGGTCTCAAAACTACTTTTCCAAGAGAGAATGTTTTTTTTAAAGTTCATTAGTTGAGACCTCAATGTATTAAAAAAGAGTAACACACATGTATTTTTCTGAAACCCACACTTTATTTGGTATTTCACCAGGCTTAGTTCTAAAACTTTATAGGATCTGTAGCTTGATTGACACACAATGATTCATTTACCTTCAATTGAAAGTAAATTCTGTTGTTAAGTTACTAGATTTTAAAAGGCAAGTTACCTCCTCCTATTTTGGGGTCACCTTGAAATAGAGTTTAAATGAATTTTTTCTAATAATAAAACATAGGCACCCCATTCTCCTAAAATATTGCTGTTTAAAAAGTTGTGAATGAATAACGATTAATATTCTAGCTGGCATCTTATAAAACATCCAATATTTATGATGTCCATTTGCTTGCTACCCAGTCATTCAGTCAGTGGTATCCATTACAGTTAATGACAGGATTGAACAGGTTGGTAGACCTATAAAATACGATTAAGAGGTGAATGAGAACTAAACTGCGTGGAGAGGGCAGGGGGGAATAAGCAGGCATCCCCCCATCCCCACCCATGAAGAATGGAATGAGGAAAAAGGATGGAAGGGAAATGTAATAAATGTCAGTTCAGTAATAGGGACAGGTCTCTTTATCAGCTGTCCATTGACTTGCATTCTGAGTCAGCATGAACTAGGATAAATTCTTGCTGCTAATGCATCATAATATAAACTTCCGTTACAGAATGATTGCTGTACTAGGTTTCCTTGTTTTCACTGAACAATTTACATGTGGAGTTGTGCTGAAGAGCAATAAGGGATGCTTCATTCCAAATCCAGTTATATTTTTCAATCTATTTCCAATGAATCAAAAAATATTGATCCTACTGTTTAGTTTCTAGAAGATTGATAAATACTGTTTATAGATATATTGAGTTTAATGTCCTCACCAACCAGTGATTAATTTATTTTGTTCGGAGAATCAATTCTGCATTCAGTCCCTTATGTTTTCTAATTTAACTGCTGAATTTTATTGATTTAAGGATTTGAGGCTAAGACTGATGTCAAAGTATATTGCCATAGTGCCTTGAGCCAAATATTGGGAATTCCACCTTGTAAAATATTGTTCAAAATACAGAATTCTTTAAAAAATATATGTATGTCCAGACCTTATTTATTCAATTATACTGATTAAAAAAAGAAAACAACCTTGAATGTGCAGTCAGATGTGAAAAGCATCTATATATTGGCTGTCAAGAAACTAAGGTACCTTTGTGCAGCCCAAACAAAAGAAACTAATTCATTACATGCCTTCAATTTTCTGTAGATAATGCAGTTTCTTTCCTTCAATGCCATGCACTAAAACTTTAAATCTCTTTTCTTGTTGTCACCTAATAGTTCATCTGGATGGAATTGCCCCTGGCTCTGCAAATATAGCAGTTAACTCTAACCTCTAAATTAGCAACCTATTGTGTTGCCTGGCAGCTTGCATATATAGGAGTTAATAAAAAATCAGAATTGGCTCACTTTTGAGCTTGTCATATATTGATGGAAAGAGCTGGTTTCTGAGCAGATTTTATTAGCACTTGCAGTAACAAACCTATTCTAAGACCTTGAAGCCAGTTTTCTAGATTTGCTATGAATGCTTGCAACTCCTTTGAATATTAGACTTGTTATGGATGCTTTGCATGTCTTCTGTTGTTCACTTGCTGTAAAAGGACAATGACAATTGTTATAGTCTTATTTTGTATTAATATTGGATGGTGGGTATTTTCCTTATGTAGTCTGTGGGTTGTGCAACATCCTATTATTCAGATAATCACATTTTCCAATAAATAAAAGTGTTATGTATACAGTCACCTTCTGGGACATGTACAAATCAGGTTAATACAATCACATAGTTAATGTGAGGCATACACTGAATTCAGAGTTCTTAGACCACTGCGATTTTTCTATATTGAGACAGCTCATTCCATGCCCAGTATTTGATACTGGCTATGATCCAACACTGACTTAGTTGTGTTTACATGGCACAGGAGATTAATGTATGGATTTTCAGTTCTCAAATATGCATTATCTAAATAAATCCTAATACATGTCTAGGAGCTGTATATAATCTTTAATTAATCCTATTTCAAAAGTATTTTCCATATTACCCATCATCATCTAAAAGCTTATGAGTAGTGAGGGGAAGATGTTTGATTATAGTTTGAGGTATTTTATATGAAGAACCTTTCACAGATGTAGCATACAAATACCTTGTTTTTCATATCAGATTGCTTGGAATCTTGGGCTTGTGTAACATTTGAATAGTTCACCCTTGAGAGATTGAGGTCTATGAGAGTCAGTTTGGTGTAGTGGTTAAGGTGCTGGTTTAGAAATCAAAAGGCCATGAGTCCCATCTTATCTATGAAAGCTAGCTGGTTGACTTTGGGCTAGTCACTCTCAGCGCAAACAATCTTACAGGATTGTTGTCGTGGGAGAAATAGGAGGAGGAAAGAGTTTTGATATATTTTTCATTTTTGAGTATTTTCAAAGTAATAAAGGTGGGATTAAAAATCTAATAAATACATAAAAACACTCTTATTTTGTAAGAACCACTTTGCATAGACTAATGGTGAATTTCTAATGTTTATTCATTTCTACAGAAATAATGTAGAAACAGTGATCTAGATAGGGTATAACTATAGTTGTTTCTGCTTTTACAACATATGCTTTCACAACCAGCTGCTCTTTTTCCACATGAGGCAAGATGATATGTAGTGAAAACTGTCCTGGTGATTGCTCTGGATGGATTCACATTTGCATGCGGCACCATTACTTACAGACTTAGGAACAGATCTAGCTGTAGGAATCTTAAGTGATAAATTCCTAAATGATCAGAAATGCCATCTGATAAAGGTTGCAATAAAACACTTTCTAGTAATTGCATAACTATATACTTGATTCTCCCTTGTATGGTTACGAGAGCCCAGACAAGGATTAACTCTGTCTCCTAGCCGATTGGACTGTGTCTGTCAAAGCTGTTTAGCTCCACCTCTATTGCTGGACCTCCCGCAGCTTTCGACTCAGTCCTTCAGCCAGGACAGACATAGATTGCCTCTCTCCTGTAGCAAATACTGCTACGCCACAACCAGAACAGAAAAAAAGTTTTAAAAATAGCGGCTCTGCTTCATAGCTGATCAGCTCCGGCATTGCCAGCAGAAGCCGTGGTAGCCTTTTTGGAGCTACGTGGTGAAGAGGCAGGCCACATGATTAGTGGCCTGCACAAATCAGTGGGAGAGTTTGGCCCACTTCTCCAGGCCCTCCGAAGCACCGATTGCAGGCCAGTGCTGGGGCATTGGCTCCACAGAGGCAGCAGGAGGCGCAAAGAAGGGGGGGAGGCACTTTGTGCTGGTGGGGGAGCTTGTTTCCTAGCACCGAGCTAGACCTGGTTCTTCAGGCCTTTGGGCCACTACTATCCAGATTAGGCCCAGTTTAAACTGGACAGGCCTTGGTGGGGGCCAGCAGGGGGTGGTAACGTCCTGCTGAGGTAGCTGGGGCTGAAGAGGAGTAGCCTGGAGCATTGGAGGTTGGGGTAGTTGGATTCCCCCTGCCCATAACAACCCCGATTGATTCTCCTCATGTGGTATGCAGTGGAAAGAGGGCCATTATACAGAATGGCAGAAGCCCCATGAGGAGGCAGGGCCTCTAGGGCAGGCACACACAGCTCCACTTCCTCGGCTCTTGCTCATAAGGACAAACCAGGAAAGAAGGCCTTACTATCCAAGAACGCCTCAAAAGCAGAGGAGAAGGATGCTTCTAGGCATCAGAAGGCTCTAGAAAAATAGATAGCAAAGAGCCAGAAGGCTTCCAATGGGAGGAGCAATAGATCACCTACAAAGGGTGACTCAGCTGCTTCCCAACATAGTGAGGATCTTCAACAAGAGGAAGATCCTGGTCCTTCTACCAGGACAAGAACTCAGGCCTGGTCCCCAGATGGTAATGAAGGTCCTGCTATGCAGCAATTACCTGCAGAGGAGGGCAGGCATTATGGGGATCCCCAAGATTTGGCCCTTTGTTCAGAGCCTTGGCAACAGCAGACTGACAGGCCTAGGCCAGGAGCAGAAGTAGCGTTCAGTCCTACAGCAGCAAGGCTTAGGGCCACTGAATCCACTGAAGAGGAAGTTCCTGTTAATATGCAAGTCATCATAGGCAGGGCCATCTGGAAAGGCATAATTGAAGGAATCCAGAGATTTCGACATCATTCCTCAGAGGCTTCGGACATATCTGTGATCCCACCAAGAGAACAGATGGGGCGCTTGTCTGAAGGAGGTTCTCTAATCCAGGACCCTGGATCTCCTGATCCTTCAGTGTATTCCCCTTCCTCCCTGGCGGGGGAGGGAGATAAAAGAGAGTCTGTCCTTTCTGAGGACAAGGGTTAAGTACCTGATCAGCTGGCCTTTACCGGTCTGTTCCATCCTACTCTATTCAAGTAATTGCTGTTTAAGGCCAGAAATACTGCCAATCTGGGTCTAGGGACTGATGAGGGAGTTCCTGGCGGGGACGCTCCTATGGAATCTGATACTCTCTTTGATGAACCAACTATTTGAACGGAGGTTGTTCCATCTCCTAAGCTCTTCCTTAATGTGGTACATAAACAACTGAACACACCTGCTTCAGGTCCTAGTCTATCTGCTACTGATCGTAGATTTTTCAACGTGAGTCTGGAACTTACCAAGAGCCTGCAAGTTCCAGTGTAGATGGACCTGTGGCAGTCTTGGCATCAGCTTCATCTGTGCCTTCTGATCCTGATTCAGTCCTCAAGACTGAATTGGATTGAACAGTCATTGCAGAGAGCCCGTCAAGCAGCTGCTTGGGAGGTGAAGGCATCCATGGCTGCTGCTTTTTTTTTACCAGAGCCTCTCAGATGGCTGCAACAACTGCAGGATAGACTTCCAGTCTCAGATATTAGAGCTCACCAGGATATCAATAAGCTGATTGCGGCTGCAAAATTTACTGCAGATGCCACTCTTCATGGAGCCAGATTTGCAACTAAGGCCATTGCTGCTTCGATGGCAGCTAGACATATGTGCTGGCTTCCACATTGGCAGGCGGATGGCAGGAGAAAGTGGAAGTTGGCCTCAAACCCAGTTCAAGGGGATCTGCTGTTTGGAGATGCCTTGTCTACTCTGGAATCCAGAGATAAAAGGAAGATGTTACCAGCTCTCTACAAAAGGGCAGAGTCTCACCTTGCTCCATACTTTAGATCAGGGGTCGCCAACCTTTTGGATCTCAGGAACCACCAAACTCATACTTTTAAATCCCGGGGACCACTAATACAATTTTTTAAAAAAGCTAATATATTTAATATAAATGTTTTTATGTTAAATATAAATTTAATTTATATATATATATATATATATATATATATATATTTTCATGGGTAAAGGTATTGGTTCTCCCAGGAGAACGAAGCTGAAGACACCAGCCTGAAGATGACGGATGAGATTTTAAACGTTGCCAAGGTATTCTCAATCTTACACGGGACAAGACCCGAATACACCAAGACCTACATATATATATATATATATATATATATATATATATATATATATATATATACACACACACACACACACACATACATACATACACACACACATATATATACACACACACCACACACACACACACACACACTTATTATAACAAAAATGTAAACGCTTAATGATAACAAAATAAAACGTTCTGGGCTGGAAGCCTCCCCCCACCTGGGACCTTCCAAAGAGACAGAAGAGCAGGCGGGATGTGTGTGTGTGTGTCTCTGAGCTGAGGGGCCTCGGGGCAACTGCTGCTGGGAGAAGCAGAGGCAGAAAGGGGGTTTTGTTCTCTTTGGGGGGCAGTGTCCCTTGGCTGCCACTCCAGGGAGGTTCTCAGCAGGCATCTGCCTGCAGAAGGACTGCAGCTCTTGGTGATTAATTGGGGGAGGGGAGGAGGGGAAAGTGGGAGCTCCTTTCAGATCCTGGATGGAGGATTGAGAAGCTCAGATCTGCAGCTGAGGAAAAGCTGGTGTGGGGGGCTCTTCCAGCCTCACCTGGAGACAGGCAAGGAAAGGTGTCCCTGGGGGCACTTCACCCACTTTAGCACTTGGCTGCCAAACCCAGCCACAGCCAGTGATTATTTGGGGGTGGGGGAGGGGAGAGAGAGAGAGAGAGAAAGCATCTCTCGCATTACCAGGGGAGGAAAGGAGGTGAAACAAACTCACCCTTTCACTGAGACCTACAAAACGCCAATCTACCACGTTCCAGGAGTTCTTTGAAATCACCAAATGCTCCCACTTGCAGTTCTTGCACCTCCTGGCTCTCTGAGGGACCCCGGAGGCAGGTCCCTGAGATGCACATGCCAACCGGATCCCATACACGGTGGCGGTGGCAACAACAGTCCCCTCCCCTAGCTCCCGCTGTCAGCTCTTCCCCATTAGTTCTCTAGTTTTGAATTGCTCCCAGCTCTTTCTCTTTCCTTCCCCCTCCCCCACGTGCAGGCAGGCAAGGAAAGGGAGACGGAGCCATGCTCAGCTCTCAGCTCTTCCAGCTCTTGCTGCCTGTCCCAACATCGAAGCCTCGGAGACGCAGGCAAAGCTGCCTCAGTGGTAGCGAGCTGAGTTGTTTGCTTCTCCACTATTGCCTCCTCCTCTTCCAGCACCACCTGCTTCTCTGGGTAGGGTGATTCTTAACTAACTGAGCATGCTAAGGCAACTCAGGGCATTACCACTGTGGCGGCTTTGCCTGCATCTCCAAGGATTTGATGTTGGGAGAGGCAGCGAGGGCTGGAAGAGCTGAGAGCTGCGCATGGCTCCGTCTCCCTTTCCTTGCCTGCCTGCACATGGGCGCAGGGGGGAGGGGGAAGGAAAGAGAGTCAGGAGCAATTCAAAGCTAGAGAACTAATGGGGAAGAGCTGACAGCAGGCACTGGGGGTGGGGACTGTTGCCGCTGCCGCTGTGTGTGGGAACTGGTTGGCGCTTGCATCTCAGGGACCTGACTCCGGAGTCCCTCGGAGAACTGGGAGGCGCGAGAATTGCACAGCCCAGATTAATTGCTTTGGGGGGCCATTTCTTCTGGGGTCCACCAAAAATTTTCCACGGCCCACCAGTGGGCCGTGGCCCACCAATTGGCAACCACTGATTTAGATTATCGTAGGAAAATGACACGATCCATCAGTACAGACACTTACAGCACCTAATTATGTTAATTTAATATCTGTCATTCTTATACTAAAAAAATGCAAAATAATTTACCTCTGGAAAAACAACAACACCAAAATGTATATTATGAAACATGGTTTATGAAAGTATGTTAGGAATTGCTGTATTAAAATAGTCTGTTGGAAAGGAAATTGAAGGAAGAATCTGTAGAAAAACACATAATCTGGATTTTTTTTAAAAAAACTCAGAAATGGATTGAGGAATCCATGTGTACTTAAATAACTAGAGATGTCTCTTCTGTTGTTGGTGTGGTTTTTCTGAAAATGAATTGTCATTAGAAACTTGTGAAGAGAAGGACTGAGAATTGGGCTTTTTTACATGTAGTGATGTCCTGGCAGTATGAAAAAATGGATTCATCTTTGTCTTAATTTGTTAATGAACACTAAGACACAAAGGATGAGTTTTTGCTGCATTTCTGCTTTCAATAGAATCTTTGTTCTCAGTGGAACATATATGGCTTCCCCTAAACCCTTAAATATAGTGAAACCCATGTATCTGGTAATTTTAGAATATCATGCCACTAAAGTGAAAGATCCAGTTGCTTATACAGTGCACTTACTTTGAAATACAGTTAAAGCTGCACAGTGCTTTTGTTATAAACTTTCCTGGCTTTCATTATTAGATTTGTATGTTTCTTAATTATTACAGGAAATATTTATCAGGTAGATTAATCAGCTTTTCCCTGCAATAGTCAATCATTTACTATATCATTAGAACATTTAGGAAGAGACCTGTCAGTGTATATAATCATTGCTCTATAAGTGTACACCCCAATAGAGTCTAACAAGTTGTAAAAATGCATATTTCTAGCCCCAAAGTTAAAAAGAAAAGCATAAACCAGTGTATATTGGCAAACAGATTTGAGATTTGATTCATTCATTGAGTGATTGATTATGCAGTATCAAGTTGTCTATTCTTAGTGACCATATAAAGTTTCTCAGGACAGTCTAAAAACCTCGTTCTTCAAGTCTCCCAACAACGCACTTATAACTGTTGTAGTTTGAGGGGGCTGTCACAAATAAGGGGGGGGTCAACTTATTTTCCAAAGCACCAAAAGGCAAGACAAGAAACAATAGATGTAAACTAATCAAGGAGGGAAGCAACCTGGAATTAAGGAGAAACTTCCTAACAGTGAGAACTCTATCACTGGAGGTTTTTAAGAAGAAACTGGACAGTCACTTGTCTCAAATTGTATAGGATCTCCGACTTGAGCAGAGGGGTTGGACTAGAAGACCTCCAAGTTCCCTTTCAGTTATATTCTGATAGTTGAGTCCATCCAGCTTATTGCTGGTTGTCCTTTCCCCTTTTCTTCCACCTTTCCAAATGTTACTGGATCTTCACATAATGTATCCAAACTATGATAGTTTACGCCTGGCCATTTAGGCCTTGAAGGAGAGCTGAGCTAATTTTTCTGTAATCCATTTCTTTCATTACTAGAGCTGATTGTAACAGATTGTTGTTTTCATTCAGTGCAGTTTCCATTGCTATTGCTTATTTCCTTTTCTACTAGGCTTCCCAACATGCTGCTCTCCCCTGCTGTCTATTTACATTAGTGCTACGAATGAAGTATCCAAATTAAATACATCGATGCCAGTATTCTCAATTTGCATAATATTGGATTGTGTTTTTTTAAGTGCTCATCCCTAGGCACCCACAATTTTATGTCCATGAGACAAATTTGGCTAAAGATAATTTTACCACAATGTTATTTTAGTTTTCAGGCCAGTTAAGCTCTTATCTCACTTGGGTGGCAGATGAATACTACTGCTGTGATTACATTTGTGACTTCTGAAGATATTTGTCCAGTTCTATTTCTTTGTCTTGCATGATTTGGTCCAAATGCTTCCTTTTCTCATGACAGAGCATTGTTGCTACTATTTGTTTAATCCAAGTGGTACCATTTGACTGAAAAATTCAGAAAATAAACCATTTTACTGTGACACGGAAGAGTTATTTAGAGCAACAATTCAGTAGATGCATGCCCCAGAGAATAGTATGTACAATTTTGGCAGTGAAAAGTAAAATAAATAAAACAACCTTGTGGCTTTCCCATTGCATACAACTCCACTCATTCCCAGGCAGTTTGGCCATAGTGCTGGAATGATGAACCATGTAATCCAACACATCTGGGGAACACCAGATTTTCTTTGAGACAGATGACTTCATGCAGATTGTAAGGTTTGTGGTTCAGCTGAATTTGGTTGCTTGCTTGATTATGTGCTATCAAGTTCTTTTCAACTCCTAGTGACCACATAGATAGATTTTTCCCCATGATGATCTCTTCCCTAACTTGGTCTTTCAGGCTTTCCAACATTACACTCATTGCTACTCTTAACTCAGTTCATCTGACTTGCTGCAGATCATCCTCTTCTCTTTTCTTCCACCTTGCATATTATGCTTGTGTGTTCTAAAAACACATATTATGTCTAATGTAGACATAATATGTGCTGAAAAGACATGGCTTTTTGGGGCTACTATTGTACATTATAGAATGGATTCAGTTGAAAAAAAAATCAGCCTTCCCCAGGATTGGCCTGCAGTTTTTTTGTATTACAAACACAATAATTTCCAACTGCATGATTTTGGGAAAAGCTGGTACCAAATACTTGCAGATTTAAACTTAATCCAGTATTTTCTTTATCAATTAGCATTTAAAATATAAATGTTTGACCCTTCTTCCAATCAATAAAATGTCATCTTGTTTTTGTTACGGAATAACCAATTCTCTCCTTAGGTATAATATTTGACCTTCAACAGATTTATGATTATTTTGATTCTATACAATTTATAAAATTTATTTTTGAAGCAAGTCTGAATTAATTAGAGAATAACTTGTTGGGGTAAGGGAAGGGATTTTTGAATTCCTTTTCTCTATGCTGCTTATTTAGTTTCTTTTTTTCCTATTTGTGCTTCTTTTAATACTTTTTTAAGGACTGTAGTAAACTTTTTAAAAAAAAAATAGTTGTTAAACATTAGCCTTCAAGGTCTATTTGCTACCTGGATAATTATAAAGTAGATATGATAGCTTCTTAGGGTATGTTCCCCAAAGGCATAAAAAGATGTCTTAGGTGGCCTATAATTCTAGGTCATAGATCTCTTGCCACATTTTTCTTCAAAAAGCAGAAAGAGAAAAATGGCATTATTTTGAAAAATCAAAGCAGCTTTTTTATAGGTAGTTACCCAATCTTAGGATTTTTAGACTATCTTGGACTATCTTGGCTCAGTTGAAGTAGCAATTTTCTATAAATTAGCCTGTCTTCTGAAAACCACTATGCACTCTTATATCTGATTCATTCAGAATATAAATGGACATGCCTTATATATGTTAGAGATAAGTGTATCTGTAAAATTACAATGCCATCAATAGCTGCAATGCTGTAATAAATATAGTAGGGACTAATATGGTGTACCACTGGATTGATGGATTGGGCCTTCAGATGCTCTCATAATCATGGAAGTTTACTGTTATTTTTTACTGTTTGTTTATTCATGTATTGAATTTATCTAATTTACTCACAAATATGAGAGTAATTAAAACAAAATTCTAACCAATGCATGTACTTAAAATTTCAATCACCTGGTAACAACACATGCCGGAATGGCATAACTGCATGAGAGAACTTCAGCTAACTGAGATGGCCACAACCAGTAATCTTTATAGCATCTCTCTGTGTTTCTCAGACATGTGTTTGTTTAGTGAACATTTCACTTAATGAACATTTTGCTTCTGATTTAAGAAATATATGGTGGTCACTTAATGAGGAATGGATATAATTGCTCTCACAAGGGAATATCAAGATGCATCCATAAATAATTTGCATTCCGGATCATCTGTAGCTTCTGAGTGGTCCACATAGAGTATGTTGCAGTAATTGAGAAGAAAAGTGACCAAGCCATGAGTGATCAGTGCGGTGTCTCCTGATGCACAAATGGGTACACTTGGGGCATGATGGATTTGTAGAAACATCTTGACAGCACTTGCTGTTCAAACAGGAACTGTGATTCTAGGAGAACTTCTATCTGACCCAGAACAAAAGTTGGAAGTTTCCTGATCCAAGTGAGTCCAAAGCTGCAGCAACTTGGTCTTCCTAGGGTTGAACCTGAGCCTTTTCTTCCTCATTCAGTTTCATATTGTCTTGAGGCACTCCGGAATGAATGTACAAAGTTAGGGAAGAAATTATCAATATATGTGTGATATGTCAAGATATCAATACATTCTGTTGCTTTGACAAAATCGTAAGACTTTAGAGCAATCTGATCAAATTTGGAAGTTGCTTCGTTTATCAGACAAATTTTGAGCCTTTATCCCTTTTTCTTTCCTTTTTGTAGGAATATAACTATAGTATTTTGCCAACTCTGTTTATGTATCTAATTATATATGTATGTAAAGTCAGGCTTTTAGGGAAGGTCATGTTGTATCTTGTCATTGTTTACAATTTGGTTTCTCTGTTGCTACACCTACTATGGGCTGTGGATGAAATGGCCTCTGTGGGAGATGCACCAGGCCTCACCCTAATGACATTTTACTTCAAGCTTGTTTGGACAAGTCATGACCTCCTTAGATGTTTGAGATGGGATTTGTACAGTACTTCTCTCAAACAACCACTTTTTGTGTAATTTGCAGTTTCCTGTTTTAGTCATCTACCTAGTTCTGAGAAGACAAATTCTGAGTATCCTTTCTCAGTTGGGGCTATGGACTTCTTGGGATCTTTTCAGTGGTTTTCTCTCTACAGGTATGTCCCAAAGAATGGGTTAATTGGATGCTTAATTCATTACTTGGTCAGTGTCAAATATACTTTTATAGTGCTTCTTACGCCTTTACATTTCCTGAATTTTAATTTCTGATGGCTTTACTTTCTGAAGCTTTTAGACTGATCTTTTACTATTGTATTTGTATTGATTTTAATTGTTTATTTGCAATACATCTTGGGGTAGCTATAGGCCATAAATTTTTTATAAATAAGTAAATTTGTTTATTCCTTTTTTGATATAAGCTCAGTGTCAAATTGAAGGTGAAAGCTGATGCTTTGTGAGCTTACAGATTTCTAGATAGAGGAGAGAGAGAGAGAGAGAGAGAGATGAGACGAGATGAGATGAGAAGAGAAGAATTTTATAAACCCCTTCCATTCAGCAGCTTGGGTCAATACAACATAATCCACTGGTAGCCTACTGGAAAAGAAAATGCCTTCCATTGAACATTTTAATCCAGTAGAAAATATGTTGCCTAGAGTTTTACTAAAAAAGATTGATACATCCAAGATGGAAAATAGATGAATTTTATTGCATTGCATTATACTCCAATGAAGTTTGCAGTATATTTAATATATTTACACCATATACTTGTGGACAAGAATTTTAAGTGCCAAAGCGCACCTAAAAATCAGGTACAGCTTATCCATAAATGGGTTTTTCCATGAGTACATATGTTAATGCTATTTTAAAGTATCCATATTTCCCACACATACTTGTGGATAAACAGAACCTTAAATATTTAACCAAAATATTATGAAAAATGTGGGTTAAAAAATGGAAGGTCAGCTTATCCATGAATGGGCTTATCCATGAGTATTATGTGGTGTATATTTGAGTGTAAGGTATGTCTATGTTCATGACTTAGTTTTCTTCTGCAGCCTGCTTCTTTCATAACCATTGGTGAAAGGGTCTCTGTGCAAAATTCGCATCTGCTCCCTCTGGCCACTGTCTATATAACACCATTCCATATATTGACCTTTTGTGTTGTAAAATTATTACCCGCATCTGAGTAAGTTTTGCAAGTTAGTGCAAATGCTTTAACAAACCAATACTTGTGTGGTTCAAAACCACTAAAAAAATATGTGCTATCATATTTTTATTTCTGATTGCTTGAAACCATCAGCTACAGTGAATACAGCAGTGAACCTGAAAAACTCTGAGCATCTATCTTTGGAATCATTCTACTGCATTTGTTTACCAAAAAACTGGATTTTTCTCCCTCCCACCCTTGTCCTTTGTTTCTGCTTCTTGCTCTTGCCATCAATGGCATCTTTTCTCAACACATGTGACTTTTAATAGATAAATCCCATCAGTCTGAAAATCATGCATAGTTGGGATTGTTTATCCATTCTTCATTTTTTAATTTTCATATTACACACACACTCTCTACATCACATTTGTCATTTGTCCTTCTCATTAATCTAATGAGATGGTTCATTCTTCATTTTTTAATTTTAATTTTACACACACACACTCTACACCACAGCATTAGCTATATTTTAATCAGCTTATTTGATTATCCCCAATTCAGTGATGATTGTAGTATGTGACTTTTTATTTAGATCACTACCATTTTGTTATTTAAGCTGTTCTGTCTCCATTGCTAAAATCCCATCTTTATAAGACTTAAACCTAGGCAGGTGGGATAAAAAAAATCACTGTAATTCTCTCTTCCTCTAAAGTTATATCATTGTGTGTCAAATTGCTCTAAAATAAATGATGCAGAGAGTTGAAGTGTACTTGGTGCTCTTAGCTCAAATTCAAGTTCAGATCAGCACAGGTCCATAATGATAAAACTAATTACATACTAATTGATATTTAATGACATTTGCGAATGAGCTGATAGTTATCAGCAAGCTCACATGGACTGGGGTCAGATTTCCACCTAGTGGTTTAAAAGTTGCCTCATACTGAATTTATGATAGCTCTGATCTTGGTTGGTTGTAATGTTAGTTAGTAAGGATTACAGCTCTGTGTATTTTTAATAGTCTAAGCTATTCCATTTCCTGGAGTGGACTGTTAAAATAGTTAACTAGTGGTAATGATAAGTAGGAATGAAGGATGATGGAAAGGGTTGCTGCCTAGGGAACAATCAGACAAGAGAGGTAGGAGCGTGTAGTTGCTTAACATTTAGAGAAAAATAAAACTTAAGAAGGACCCATCCTAATTGATCAGTCTGTAAAAAGAGACAGGAGGAGACTTGTACTTTCAAACTTATGAGATTCTGTTAATGTAGCCTTATAACAAAATTGCGACTGATACTAACTGGTTGTAGTAAAATAAATGCTATCTAATCAGACCTTCTGACAATTTTTCGGTGAATAAAATCCAAAATCTTGTCTTTTTATTTCTATTGATAATTCTCTTGATTTCCCCCCTCTTCCACACTAAATACACAGTAGGGTTTCATAACAATTTTGTCTATGCTATTGTGATTCCTCTTTTGCCTTTTTCATGGATGACTGAATGTAATAAAACTCAAGGCTGAGAACCTCTAGACAATTTTATATATAAATGACAAATAATTTACTGAGTGCGAGCTGTGATGTAGACAGATGTCGCCTTTCATGAATAAGGGAAGATATTGGGAGGCTTGGAGAAATTTAAGATTTGCAGAAATACCAAATATTTAGAGGGAAAGAAACTAAGAAGGCTAATTATAGCTGAACATTCTTAGTGGCTATTCAAATAATGAGTTATAAAAGGAGGGGCAGGGATGGATTGGGGACAGAAGTGGAGTCTCCTGAAATAAGACAAGGTTGGCTGATCTCTGTTCTGAAGAATAGCAGTCTACACTGGAACATATTGACAGCCTGTCTGTTAAAACAAACCAAATAAAAAATGCTGAGCAGAGTCTCGTAATGAGGCTTCTCCAAGTGTGAATGATTGCCTTCTGCCATGCAGTTACACAATAGAAATAAAGGTGAGGAAAAGGAAAGCAAATTGCTTTTTACTTTTTAAATGGGCTGTTTTTGTTGGAGGTTCTTTTAGTTAAAGCACTGTCTTAAATCTATTTGTATTCCTGTTTTCTTTTTGGCTGAAAAACCTAATCTATCAACCTGCTCTACCATATCCTAATCTCTTTTATCCTTGCATGCCTTATTTTTTTTTTACTTCTCAGTTTAAAAGTCAATTAATCTGTAGCAGTGGCTTAGGGAAACACCCCTTTAATTGCTTTATTAGGCCTTTTTTCCCCTAGATATACAGTCAAGAGTTTGCTTCATGTTTCTGAACCTCCTTATTGATTGGGACTCCAAAAGCTGAAGTCACTAGAGTTTTTAGCCCTCTCTCAATGTGAATTAGAACTTAGCTTCCTTCTTTGTGTGTTCATTGATCCGTTTCTAAGATGCCTGATCCTCAGAGTCCTCTCTTCACCTCCCCAATCTTTAGATACAAAATTTTTCCAGGCATACATTGACAATGTATATGTTAGATTTGCATGAAGAGTCAGACGCGAAGTGCTTCAGTGAAGAGTTTATTAGTGACTACAGCTCATAACAGACCCGATTTGGCTGGTCTGTGGCTGCTACTTATAGCCAGCAGCCGCAGTTGCCAGCCAATCAGAGTGCAGGGTTTTCCCGCACTTTTTAAACCAATCATTTCTGACATTTTACAAGAACAGTTCAAACTTAACCAATGACATTCAAACCTGTATACCTAACAGTATACATCGGTATAGGTCAGTAATAGTGGCTATTTACAACCATTAATATTGGCTGATGCTGGCTATCACTCTATTCCTCTTGAAATTTCGTTCTGTTTTATTTACAACAAGGGTTTTCTTTTCTTCTTTGTTAATATGTTAAATATTATATTACTTTTCCTTCTCATGTTTTAATTTGGACTATTAAGGAATTTTTTTGAATAGCAGCATGCATGCATGAATTCATAGATCGATAGGTAATCCACCTCTTGTTTTGTTTATAGTAACAATTCTACCCAGTAATAGAATAGAAGCACCATGGTTTTGTAATGGAATGAACTTTAGAAGGCAGTTAAAGGTTCAGACCTCATCTGGGCCACCCAAAAGTTGTTCATGAAGTTTATAAAACACTTTATGAAATGTAGCTTAAGGCTTAGAGTTGGCAAGTAATAATAATTACCATTAGCAGGGAGGATCTTTCCTTTTGTCTAGCTTTACTTGATAGTCCAATAAATCTTGGAAACAACTCTGTAGCAAAGAAGTGTAAGTTTGTCTCAGGAAAAAAGTTTTGTGGATAAATAATCCATACAAGTCCTTCAGTACTTAGGCAAAAGACTATTTTACAAAGTTGGAACAGCTGTCCCATGTTTGAAAAATGCACTGAAGCAATGAATTGCTATCATAGTCTTTAAATATGTAAGAATAAGTAAGAATAAAATAGAATTCTTATAACGCATTATGGATGAATAATTAGCCTCTTAATTTATACATATTTTATCAGTAAATATGAGTGCAGCATAACATAAAATTTGTTTGGAGGGGCAGGTGAACTAATAAAGTAGTTAACATTTCAAGCAATCAAGTTTCCCTCAGGATAGATGAAACCATGAAACAATATGTTTTAATACCTGATAGAATAACCACTTTACAAGAGAGCTAATAATAGGAGTTTGACAAGTGAATGAATGATTATATTAACATTCCACATAGGAATCATGTAATGCAGCACAGAGTTTCAAAAGGCCAACATTGTAAAGCAACAACCGGAGAGACAACACCCTAATCTTAACAAGCAGCAGCACATTCCTAGAAGAAAACAAAGATTTAGTGAAAAGTTGTAGAGTTTCCAATTCATTATTCTTGGGATAGTAATTTGAGGTCTCAATAAAGATATTGAATATATTTTTAAATTCTGACAGATGAGGCTAATTTGCTAAATTCTTTTTAAAGAAGAGAAATAAAATAATTACAATGTTGAAACAATATATTTTAGTAGTAAATTTCCTCTAAAGGGGTCTACTCCAGCCCAATTCCCTTAAACAATTGTAAATTATCTCAGGTCATGATGCATAAACTAATTATATAGAGTCTTTGACAGCCTAATGCAAGACCCAGTTTGTTAAAAGTGTATGGATTTGGGCCAGCTTATAGCACTGAGCTTCTGTTGCTTGCTGCTCCTTAAAATACTCACTTCTCTGTTGGAGCTGTGCAGATCTTATCCAGATTCCAAATACCCATTTTCACCTGCTCTTTGTTGGAGTTGATATGCCCACCATTTGATTAATTGTAGTGTGAATTGCAAGGTACCTAATGCTCTTTGCTTTTGTGATGACATAACTATGTGCTTCAGATGTAGATTTCTGTCATGTTTGATATGTCTCTAGTTCAAAAGCATAATTAGAGAAACTATGATATGCCATAGTTTATTGAGTTGGGAATGTATTTCTTTCTTGATCCTACTCTTCCTAGAATTATAAGCATGAATCTATTTACATGTTATAAGGTACTATAGTTAGAAATAAGAAGAGACACACTCGGTTCGTAGAGGAGCTGGCTTCATCTGATGTTCAACCTGTTATCTGCACACTTGATATGATGTTCAATCTATTATACTTGCACATGAAAAAGAAAAGTGCTATAGTATTTTTTATGATCATATGGTCATGGGCCATAAAATCTAATGCAATAATGTGTATAATTCCTTTGATGGAAAAATAGTGCTGTACATTTGCTAGTAGTTTTCATATTGAAAGTAGTTGTGATACTGAAAATTCCCCATCAGATCCCTTGATTTAACAGTCTTATCCTATTCAGGGCTTTTATAGAACAGTATCAATAAATTACTGAAGAATTACATTATTTGATGAGATATGTTAAACTCTGTGTTTTCTTTTCCTGGCCTAAGCAAATTTGTAATTCCAAATACTGACATTCACTAATATCCTAACAATTAGAAATACAGCTCTTGCGTATTTTCTAAATGAAATAGATTAATTATGAAATCTGAATCAAGATTCTTTAACTGTTTTGTACAGTTTGCGTACAGTACAGAATTTGTGCAGAGACTTCATATAATCAACACAACGGAATTTTGAAAGCTACAATGATTGAAAAATGTATAGAATTAATTTGAAATAAACGTAAGTTTTACAACATCGATATTATAATTATTTTGCTTTCTATAAGAACATTTGTTAAATTATCCCAAAGGGGAAAAATCTGAAGCAGAATAATAGAAATCACCTTTCTTTTGTGGTCCAGAAGTGGCTAAATACTGATGAGAAAGAGACTTTGATCACAGCTTGGAGATTTGGGAGAGACACTTAGTTTTCTCAGCAGTGGACTTACAAGGCTGTATGTTGCTTCAGAAGTTGAGAGGTGGAACAGTATATCTAACCCCAATTTCTTTTTTAAAAAATTGAGTATTCTTCACAGTGAGTTTCTTATGTAAGATCCCCCCACCCCAAACAGTGTCAGTAGGATGTAGTTCTACATCTTCCCTGCAGACAGGACGATTTTCTTGGCAATCTGTGATTATAATTATGTGTTTGAAGCCTACAGTGAAGGACAATTCTTGGCCAGTGATAAAATGACAGTGATTGCACATAATTGCTGAAAACAACTTTGAGCTTTATTAATGAGATGCTGCAAACAACATCTTATAGATTATTATCTCATTTAACTGCCAATTCAGAAAAGTTAAGTGTTTTATAATTTACGAGTATTTTTCCCTGCCAATAACTGCCAGTGTTTCAGATATAAACTTGTATCTATATTGGCTTTGTAAAAGTGCACAGATAGGGAATAAATATAGTTGTTACTGAACAGGCTCATTCCGAATATAAAGAAGGTAATACCAGCAAAAGAAAAGTTTATCTTTGGTAAGTATTTTAAACAGTTAAATTACCAGGCAAAGAACATACTTTTAAAACTACAATTGAATGTTATCACATGGTCCTGGAAACAGCCTAGATGGGCAAATGCCTAAGCTTTTTGCACAAAGAGATGGGTTTTAAATGCTTAGCTTTTTTCCTGGATTTATTTGCTCTCCATGAAATGTTCAGAATCCAAATTAGACATGTTTAAAAACTAACCAAATACTTAAAAGAGAGATAGCATGTTGTAATTCTACAAGTTGGACTAAAAATGAAAGGCTTAAGTATATCTCACTTAGATACAAATTTCATTGGGTGACCCTAATGGCAATTGGAACTAGAATTTTTTTTGCTAAACAATGTGATCATAAAGTGAGATTTCTCATGACTGCATTTTAGGGACAGCAATCTTGGCAGTTCCCATTGCCATTATTAACCAAATCTTACCAGTTGTGAGGTGAGGATCCCTCACTTCCTCAGTTCCAAGTCATTCCTGGCTTAGTCCCACCCAGCCCCGAGCTTTTCTCAGCAGTGTAGACTTCCCAAATTTGTCGCAGTGTGTCCAAAATATAATAATTTGAGCTTGATCATTTCAAGTGAAAGTCTGGAATGATTTGTTCTATGATCCATTTCTTTTCTTAATTGGCCATGATATTCTCAGGAGTAACATCAGGGTTCAAAAGCACTAATTCTCTTTTAATCTTATACTGTCAAAGTCCAATTTCCATTTCTATAAAGTGTCACAGGAAATGTTTAGGTATTTGTAGCAGCCTTTATTGCTGCTCTAACAAATGCTAGTCTGAAATGTTTTTCTTGATTGCTAGTTCCTTTGCTATTGATAGTTGATCCCAAAGGGGAAAAACCTTGTCCACCTCTTCAGTTTCTTCCTTACCAGCTGTATGTTTAGTTGTTGTTATCATTAGTTTGGTCTTCTTTATATTTAATTTTAGTCCCATTTTTTTCACTGTGGTCATTGGCTTTCATTACTAGAACTTTCAGATCGCTTGTAACTTTAGCTATCAAAGTAGTGTCATCAGTATAGTGCAAGAGATTGATGTTTCTTCTTCCAGTTCAGCTTCATTCATATGTATTATATTATAATATAATATAATATAATATAATATAATATAATATAATATATAATATAATATGAATATTATAAATATTCAGTATAATTGAATACTCAGTAGGTAAGTTAAATAAATAAGGGAGAATATAGCCTTGTGTCTGTCCACTTGAAGCCAGTCATTTTTGCCTTGTTTCATGTGGACTGCATTCAAGTTTCACATGAGGACAATGAGATATTCTGTAGTTGATATTTTCTGAAACACATTCCAGATCATGATATGCTTAATGCAATCGAAATCCTTACTACAATGAAGCACATGCTAACTACTTTTGGGTATTCTGTTGCTTTCTCAGTTATCCAAAATCCATCAGCAATACTGTCTTAAATGGATCCAGGAAACTATAGACCAGTCAGCTTGACATCAGTAGCTGGGAAGATCCTGGAAAAAATAAGCAACAGATCTGTGAACACCTAGAGACAAGCAAAGTTATAACCAGAAGCCAACATGGATTTGTAAAAATCAGATCATGCCAGATAACCCTTATTGCATTCTTTGGCAAAGTAATTGAATTAATGGACCAGCAAAATGCCGTGGACTTAATTAACTTGGATTTCAATAAGGCATTTGAGAAAGTAGATTACAATCTATTACTTGGTAAGATAGAAAAATAGGGGTTAGACAGCATCACCATCAGATGGATTCATAACTGGCTGACCAACTGCACTCAATGTGTAGTCCTTAATGGAAACTACATCTACATGGAGGGGAAGGATGCAGTGGAGTACCTCAAGGTTCTGTCTTAGGCCCAATACTCTTTAATGTCTTCATAAAAAATTTAGATGAAGGGATATAAGGGGAACTTATCAAATGTGCAGACAACAAGCTAGTAGGAATGGCCAATGCTCCAGAAGATAGGATCAGGATACAGAAGGATCTTGACAGACTTGAACACTGGGTCCTATCTAACTAAATGAAATTCAATGGTGAGAAAAGGCAAGAAAAACCAAATGCAGAGGTATAGAATAGGTGATATTTGGCTCAAAAACAGTAACTGTGAAAGGGATATGAGAGTTCTAGTGGACAACCACATAAATATGAGCCAGCAGTGTGCTGCATCCACCAAGAAAGCCAACATAGTCCTAGGCTGCATTAACAGAGGGATAAAATCAAGCTCAAGTGAAGTGCTAGTACTGCTTTATAATGTTTTGGTACAATCACAGTTGGAGTATTGCATTCAGTTTTGGCTGCCATGATATAAAAAAAGATGTTGAGACTTTGGAAAGAGTTCAGAGAATAGCAACAAACATAATTAAGGGACTGAAGGCTAAAATATATGAAGAACAGTTGCAGGAACTGAGTATGTCTAGTCTAATGAAAAGAAGGACTGGGGGGGTGACATGATATCAGTCTTCCAATATATTATTATTATTATTATTTTATTATTTTATTAGACTTGTATGCCGCCTTCCCTGCCTAAGGACTCAGGAACAATAAAACCCAATACAAATTACAGTGAAAAGCCATTAAACAAATTCAAGCCTAATCAGTGATTATAAAATTTAAAAAATTAAAACAAAGACTAAAAAATCAACCCACAGCCCCGAAGTCAGTCCAGACCGGCTTGTTGAAACAACCAGGTCTTCAGGTCCCAGCGGAAGGAGCGGAGATCAGGGGCCAAATGGAGGTCTACGGGGAGTTGGTTCCATAGGGCGGGTGCTCCCACAGAGAAGGCCCTTCCCCTGGGCACCGCCAGTCGACAATGCCTAACCGATGGTACCCCAAGGAGGCCCTGTCTATGAGGGGCTGCCCAAAAAGAGGGGATCAACTTATTTTCTAAAGCACCTGAAGGCAAAACAAAACAATGGATGGAAACTAATCGAGGAGAGATCCAACCAAAAAATAAGGAGAAATGAGAAATTTCCTGACAGAATTACCAATCACTGGAACAGCTTGCCTTCAGAAGTTGAGGGTACACCATCAGTGGGGGTTTTAAAGAAGAGATTGGACAGCCATTTGTCTGAAATGGTATAGGGTCTCCTGCTTGAACAGGGGGTTGGATTAGAAGATCTCCCTTCCAACTCTGCTTTTCTGTTCTTTTCTAAACCCAGTCTGAACATTGGCATCTTCCTTTCTATGTAGGGTTTAATCTGTATTGGACGACCCTAAGTATTATTTTTCTAGGAGATGAAATTAAGTATATTGTGCAATAGTTTATATACTCCGTTAGGATTAGCTAGCTTTGAAATTTATATACCATGCATTCTTCCTCAAGATTTATAAGAATTTTATATTCTTATTCCTTACTCCTCCGTAACAGTTACATCTTCAAAGCTGGAGATAAAAGACTGACATTTGGGGCCTCTGCTGGAATATATGATTTGCTAATGAATAACTTTAATAACTTTAATAACTTTGTCTCCCCAAAGCAATGTAAAAGCAAATGTAAAAGACTAATCTGGGACAAATTTTGAAAGGGCAGGGCATTATTTAAATGAGAGCAATGCCATAAAAGTGATTGGCTGTTAGAAAAACAAATTATTTCTGCCAAGAGGGTAGCAGTGCTCCCTGATATGAAAAAATATAGCAACTATACCATATTACCATTAGTGTTCACACCTATATTACTTCAGTTATATAACAAGCACATTAATTTCTAACTGAATAATCTACTGAAATTAAATCCCTTGTTATATATGCATTCTCACTGGTAGTGAAATCCGTGCAAATTTGGGCTAATGTTTCTTTAAAAAAACATTCATTTTCTCCTAGTTCCCCTTTGGATATATTTGTGTTTGTTATAGTGAAACAATTTTGTATCTTTAAATTTCTCCTATTTGGCACCTGGAAAAAAATATTCTTGTGAAAAGTCATTATTTGACTGCATTGGTTGCCGGTTGCCTTCTGGGTGAGATTCAAGGTGTTGGTAACAACTTATAAAGTCCTACATAGCTTGGGTCCGGGGTACTTGTGGGAGCATCTCCTGCTGGCATCACGCTCCGATCGCCCGGAATGCTCCCACAGACAGGGCCTCCTTGGGATACCGTCGGCCAGATATTGTCGGTTGGCGGTGCCCAGTGGCAGGACCTTCTCTGTGGGAGCACCCACCCTGTGGAACCAACTCCCTTTGAGCCTTCATTTGGCCCCCGATCTCCTCTCCTTCCGCCATGACCTTAAGACCTGGCTTTTTCAACAGGCTGGTCTGGACTAACCAAGGGAAGGGGGGCGTTGTTTTAGGGGTTTTTTAAAATTTTAATTGAATTTTAATTGTTTAGGCTTGTATTTGGTTTAATTTCTTTTTATTGTAAATTTGTAGTGGGTTTTATATTGTTAGCCGCCCTGAGTCCTTAGGGAGAGAGGGTGGCATACAAGTCTAATAAATTATTATTATTATTATTATTATTATTATTATTATTATATCATTAATATGGATATTTTAGTGACATAAAGTAAAAAAAAATTAAGAAGAGCTAATATCCATTTTCTTCCAGAGATGAGAATACCCACTTTTATTACTGTCTCCCATTTAATTTCAAGAAAACCATTAAGAAAATAGAATAGAATAGAATAGAATAGAATAGAATAGAATGACAGAGCTGGAAGGAACCTTGGAGGTCTTCTAGTGACTAGTCCAAACCCTTGCTCCGGTTCCAGAAACTCCCTCGCCTCACGGCTGTCTGAGTCTGAAGGCAGCTGATGACTGCCAGCCTGCCCTGGCCCCATCCCTGCCTTCTATGCAGAGCCCTCATCTGAGTTCTCCTCAGCCTCCAAGACTGGCCCAGGTTCCTCCCCAACCTCCTCGCTACTGTCCAACTCTGCTGCCAGCTCCTTCAGCTGCTGGCGGGCCACAGCCCTGTATTTAAATAGATTTTTTTTCATCATTGTGAGCTGCCTTGAGTGCCCTGTGGACAGTAAACTGGGGTGTAAATAAAAGTATTTAAAACATAATATTGATTGATTTTTAGAAAAAAAGAATTCTTTCCTATAATAGCAGTACTTTCCCTTTTTAATCTTATGTTTTACTGTTTGCATAATATTCCTTTAATAATTTAATCTGTATTACATAGAAAGCAAAATGCAGAACTCATCCTGGTGCCTCTAGCTGGGTTGCAGTAATGTTCCTCTTTAAAGTAATCTATAATAATAATACTTCTTGGATGATGGGATTGGTATTACAGGCCTTTAGATCTGGAAAGGCAAAGTATAACTTTGGCAAAAGAAGTGTTTCCTATGTAATCTCTGTGCTGTTCAAAATTGTTTTGTTTTTCAAATAGAGTTTTGGGGAACAATAAAATCTTAGACATTATTCCATGAAATTATTTTCAAGATATAGCAGAAGACAGAAAATTGACATTAGCAAAATGTACAGTTTTTCATTGTAGCTATAAACATCTTCAATTAAACAATCCCCCATGGCAAAACATTTAGTATATTATTCTTTGGGTGAATTATTGTATGGGAAGGTTAACTGAGTGCTAATATACGATTGTACTGCAACTAAGGAAATATAGTATATCCTGTTTCCCCTCCAAGTGCCACTCTATAGTATTTTTATGGCTATAAATGAACAAAACTGCCTTTATTTTTAAAGGAATATTCTCTCTGCCTTTCGTAATTCATGATTCTCTTTTGAAAACCATTATAAGTTCACTCTTTTATCCATAAAACTGTAAAGTTAAGATTATGCTGGCTAGGATGTCGAATAGACATTTGATTCATGTGAAATATATAAGTTTCATGCTAAAAGGGGAACAATTATATCAGAAGGATATTTTTTGAAGAAAGGGATCATGATTAAGGGACTTGTAATTTTTACTCCAGTTGGATTTTTTTTCTCCATAACTAGGACTTTCATACATGACTTTCAGCACAAAATACCAAATAATTAAAACAGGTGTTCCCAGAATGTGTTTTCTTAAACAGCATGCTGGCAATCAAGGTCCATTTGACCTTGCTCTTTCCTAAGAAGCTGTCTGTTCTTGCAATGCTCAGACATCATTATCATAACATATAGGCACTGTGTTTTAAATGGTCCCAGATGAATAGGTCAGTTCTGGGTTGAACAGAAGACAAAGTGATCATGATCTTATTTTTGTCTGGATGACTTGAAAGAAGCTAAGGTCAACTGGGAGGGATTGGCCCTGTACTGTGAACACCATATTCTCAAAATCACTTCATTTGATTTGTATACAGACTGATTTTGGCTTGATCCTGGAGTCTTTTCTTATTAGATGCGCCTTGGATGGAGTCCAACCTTTTGGTAGAAGAAAGTGTAAAAAGAGAGAGAGAAAGAAATATTTTTCACAGCAGTCAATTCTTCTGATTTACTGCTAAGAATGATACTTAGTCAACTCTGTAGAATAACTTCTTCACTGTGTCTTGTGATACCAGACTTAAGTATTTATAACAGGTTGTGTCACAACACTAGTTGTATATATAACTAACAATGTTCACCATAACAGCACCTTTCCTATATTTTTATCAAGCAACTATATTTCCAAATTAACTTCAATAATCTCCATTCAGTACATCTGTAGAGTGCCAAGTTGGGGAAATCTAAATTAATAAATGGTATAATTAAAATAAAGTCCTCTTTGAGTTGAATTTAAGTCCTGGTGACTTCACAAATATGTACATGAAGGTTTTTTTTGGCTGTTCTAAATTATACTTCATGTTTTTAGAGAATCCTTGTAAAAGTTCACTTATAAGAAAGCCTTCTCATGTATGAAGGAGAGATTGAGAAAGCCTGTTCTTGGTGACATTTCACTAGCACATTAATGTGTTTTTTATGTATTACATTGTAAAGGAAGAGGTCAAGGGGGGAGGAAGAAGCATAGAGTTTCAGTTCAAACAAGAACTAATTGACTCCCAAAATTGTTCACAAAAATCCTCCTAAGTTTGCTTCTTAATTGTCATCTTTTGATCAAAGTACTTGTATGCTCTTTATCAGTGTAACATCTAAACATTTGGTAGTTATTAGTATATGCCCATGCCTTCCTATATAAAGCTGAAGCATTATTGCAGTATTTTACTGATTGTGACATACAGCAGAGTTTAAGTGAATTTTTCAGTGCTGCCTGAAATATTTGATTGATCGTTTTCTTCAGACTTGGATAGTTAACTATTTGCTGACAAAATGTAATTGTATTTATAAGTTACAGATACATTTATATATCTTGGTAGTCTAAGCTAATGGGCAATTTATGGAAATTTAGCATGTTGTATGAATCTGCCTCTACATTAAATCATAATACTTTTTATTTCTTCCAGCTTATTGAAAATAGGAATTGGTTTTGTTAATCCAGTTTGGATTTAGTATGTTGTATGAATTTAGCATAGGAGAATGAGCTGAAATGACCCCAGTTAAATTTCCAACTCTGCAAGGAATGTATCAAATGGCATTTTTCAAACTGTACAAAAGACTACCAAGAGAATGCTAGCACAGTAGGTGAAGAAGAAAAGTTGAAAACAAGGCAAACTACTTCCATACTGTTGCCAGAAAAACTTCATGTACATGTTTGTGAAGTCACCAGGAGTTAAACTCAACTCAAAGAGAACTTTATTTTATTTATTATACTGTTCATTATATTTCGATTCTCCAACCTAGTCCTCTTCAGATATACTGAATATCTGATATGCTGGAGTTCCTGCGAATGCTAGCCGGTAGTCAATGCTAGATACAAAAAGTATACTCGAACAAGCTGTAGTTGCAAGGTTGGGAGCAGTGGTGGGATTCAAATTTTTATACTACCGGTTCTATGGGCGTGGTTTGCTAGGCGTGGCAGTGGAAGGATACTGTAAAATCTTCAGTCAGAGGTGGTATTTGCCGGTTCTCTGAACTACTCAACATTTCCACTATCAGTTCTCCAGAACTGGTCAGAACCTGCTGAATACCACCTCTGGTTGGGAAGGGGTATTGTGACCCTAAGTATCACAAATGATCAACAGCCTGGAGTTACCAGACTTTCTTGGATGGATCTTCATCTGAGAAGGAAGTAGCAATCAAGCTTCATTCTTGGGAGTTTCAAAGGTGCTTTTTCAAAAGGCAATTGTGCTTTGTTTTTTCTTGAAGACATTTTCCTTCCAAGAAGCTTCTACAGAATTCAGGGAAAAACAAATGTCTGGTGACCTTTTGCAAAAGCACCTCTGAGACTTCCGTGACCTGGATGACTGAGAATTTCCATAGGTGCTTGATTCTATACCAGAGCCATGTCAGGATCAAGTTCCTTAGCACGTGGTTTTGCACTTGTGAAAGACTCAACCGCCAGTGTAAAAGAGATTTTCTTTAAAGTTTCTATTGCCCTTACTGCTCTACCTTTCGAGCCTTCAGCTCAGGTGTAGAGCTTACTGTATCTTAGTTTAACCTTTGACTGAACTGTGACTATGCCTTTTGCCCTGTGGTTTTATCATCAGTGCTTCTAGTAATATTAGAAGTCTTGGGTTGCTTGATTACTCCTCCAATCCTTTGGGACTTGTCTAACTAAGATTTCTAGAAATAGGTAGATAGTTTCCAAAAGAGTGGAATGTATGACCTAGGCATGTTACAGCCCAAGCCATGTTTGTTTAGCAATTCTGGATGCATTCCAATATTTTTTTTAAATTAACATTCATCTAGTATATTTTTTCGGTATGTTCCACAGTGCTTTCTAAAGAAGTTAGCAAATATTGGTAAATTCTGCAAAGCAAGATAGGTTTATTGCTCTGACAACCATTATTATCACAGTGAACGTTTATTTCTATTGCTATTCTACTGCCTGAACTCTTTCATTAAAAGGCAAAAACTGTGATTGATTTATCTTTGGAAGTTGCTATTTCCTGTGTATAAGGCTGTGGCATTTCAGTTCTCTCTATCCCTTTTTTATTCAATTATTAAATTGATATCAGACCTTATAATTTCTGTTTGATGGTCAAGATAGCTCATAGATTGATTACAATTGTAATACAAATTAAGTAACATCTAATAACATTATTGTAAACCATAAACTAGAGTAGCTTTCCCTAACCAGGTATTCTTCAGATGATTGAACATAACTGAGAATTCCAGGCTGGTATAAAAAATCTGGGAGTTATATCCCAATATATCTGACAGGTTAAATTAAATAATCACTGACTAGGACTTGGTTTTTCAAGTTGTTACTCTTTAAGAATGAGCTGGCATGGTCAATCTTTCTCCTATGATGGTTTGATGGTAATTTCAGTGTCAGGGTAGAAAATCCAAAGATACTGGCTCTGGAATTGTGTTTGTTCCTGATCCTTAAGCATGGGAAGATTTCTTTGCCTATAAAGGAGAACGGATATGACCTGAATTTTACAGTATTGAGCATAAATTAGGAAGAATGGGTTATTTCTTTCTCCATATGTCTACAGGGCATCTGCTACCATACCTTAATGCCAGACTCCTATGTCATATCTCCTTAATGGTCTTGTTTGTGTTTACTACTGAAGGATGGCTCTCCTTGCTTTCCTGTGCCATGGAAAAGATGGGGAAGGGTCATCTGTCAAGAGCTTGTACAGATAGTCTTTGACTAATGACCAGTCGCTTAATGACTGTTCAGAGTTATGATCGACCTGAAAAAGTGAACTTATGAGCTGGATTCAAAGTTCCAACAGTCATCCCAGCCACATGTACAACCATTTGCAACATCCTGTGATCACTTGATTTCCATTTTACGATGGTTTTGCTGAAAACCAGCACCTCCATACCCATAGTGAAACATTGGTTCACTTAACAACGGTGGCATTCTCTTTATGTCCACTGTATTTGCTTAATGACTGCTACAAAAAAGGCCATAAAATTGAGTCGGTTACATGACTGGCATACAATTGTGTTGGGCAGATGCCAGTTATGATCATTATACCGAGGACTGCATGCAGTGCTTTGACACTGTCCTTACTGCATTTCTTGCAATATTTTAGCTGCAAGACTGAGCTGGGTAAAAGACAAGCTTTTACTACTCTGCTACAAGCTATCTTAGTATTTAGACATTTATTTGATAAAAGCCAAAGATATGTATAATCCCCTTTTATTTCTTCCTCTCCCCTTTTGAATTTCTGGTTCCCATTATAGAGGCTCCTGTAGATCTTTCTCATAGTCCAGTTATCCTTTTTGCATTGTTATATCTGGATATAATATCTTTCCTCCTCCTACAAGAAGATTGGAGACTTGTTTTTTTATAGTCCTTTACTGTCCAGCCTACAGAAGAGCAGTAGGAATTCATCATTCAATATAGAATTTTGTTTCTCCATTGTAGAATAATGTCAGTATTGTTGACTCTTTCAAGGGAAAGAAAACTTCGCTTTTGTAGGCAGCAGTTCTCAACTTATGACTACAATAAAGCCTAAAATTCATAGAATAGAATAGAATAGAATAGAATAGAATAGAATAGAATTCTTTATTGGCCAAGTGTGATTGGACACACAAGGAATTTGTCTTGGTGCAAATGCTCTCAGTATACATAAAAGAAAAGATACATTCATCAAGAGTCAAGAGTCATAAGGTACAACACTTAATGATAGTCATAGGGTACAATAAGCAATCAAATCATACTAGGAAGCAGTCAATATAAATCGTAAGGATACAAGCGACAAAGTTACAGTCATATAGTCACAAGTGGGAGGGGATGGGTGATAAGGAGTGATGAGAAGATTAATAGTAATAGTGCAGACTTTGTAAATAGTTGGACAGTGTTGAGGGAATTATTTGTTTAGCAGAGTGATGGCTTTTGGGGGGAAAACTGTTCTTGTGTCTAGTTGTTCTGGTGTGCAGTGCTCTATAGCGTCTATAACATATTCATGTTGCTAAGTGAGAAATTTGGCCCATTTTATGACTTTTCTTGCCACATTTCTTAAATGAATCACTGCAGTTGTTAAATTAGTAACACAGTTGCCTGTCAGAAAATTGCAAAAGGGGACATGTGATCTTGGGACACTGCAACTATCACCAATGTGAGTCAGTTTTTAAGCCTCCGAATGTAAATCACGTGTCCATGGGGATGTTGCAATGGTCGTAAGTGTGAAAAATAGTCATAAGTCACTTTTTTCAGTGCTGTAACTTTTTCAGTGTTGTAACTTTGAACAGTCACTAAGCAAACTGTTGTAATGTCGAAGGTCTACCTGTAGTTTGAGATTGACTGCAGAAATCTAAGATTGGAAACGGATAGATTTGGGAAGTTCAAATTGGCCAGTAGATGGGGCATTCCTCTGACAGACCAGAAAGCTTATTGGCAGTAGTAAACCTCCTCAAAGATAGGAGGATCATTTCCTAAGGCAGAAGTCAGAGGATCCTAGTGATTCTGTCTAAGGCAGGGGTGTCAAACTCACGTTGTCATGGCGATGTTACATGACTATCAGAACTTTTTTCTCCTTTGCTAAACCAGGTGTGGATGTGGCCAATATGTGACACATCTGGCCCGGGGACCGGGAGTTTGACAGTCCTGGTCTAAGGCAATTGAAGAAGAGAAGCTACAGTATCTGAGGATTCCTTCAGACCGTGCTGATGCATTGGATTTCATTGAAGCATTGTAACATTTATAGTATAAAATCCCTACCTGAGGCCTTATGACGCATAGAACCGTGTATTATAGATGTCAACCTTTCTTAAGCTCTTTTCATACAGAGTAACTCTCTTTCCCTTGAGATTTTTGTTTCTGCCCAGTTAAGTGAACATTTTGTATAATTAAACAGGGGCGTGAGGGAGATGCTGTTTCAATACAGCTCTACAAACAACAGGCAACGAGTCTGCTTTTCTTTTTATCAGCAGCATTGGAAATGCCTTTTGCCACAAGTCATGGTGCCAATCATTGCCTTGCACTTCTTAACCCCTAGAGAGGCTATTACTAAGACGTCTATTGAAAAGAATAGGAATGATTGTTTACTTGAAAGAAAGAAAAAGGAACCTCACTTCTGAGCCAGAAGAGCCTCAGGTGGGAACTGCACAGCTTTGTGAAGTATGCAGCAAGGGCCTGAAAAATTTGCAGATCAAGGTGTAACAAATTGTGGGCTGCTATACTATAGGTAAACAATTGTATTTGGATTGGAATGCGATCAAAGTGCCCACATTCTAAAATGGCTGAAAAATGAGGAGGTCATAAAATAGAAAAATGAATAAATGAAAATTTCATCTTGGAATGTGAGTAGCAGCTGGCTTTTCCTCAAATTCCACCTGCTCAGCACAGAACTGAGTTTCTTATAGAAAGAATAGGCAAGAAATGGGACCTGAGCCAATAAGTAGCAGGCCCCTTTCAAAACTCTGCAATGCCAACACTTATACAAAATCTGATTTAAAATAAGAACCCAAGGACAAAAGGTTTGCTGTTAATCTTTAATACTTGTTTTCTTAGCAATGTTATGTATCATACTTGAATATCTTTCTTAATAAACCTGTTCATTGCCTGTATCTTTTGTCTGTAACACTGCTTCTGTTTTTTTATTGTTCCTTTTAAGAAATTGTTTATATTTTAAAAGAAGCAAGAATTATATTCTTTGCTTGCTTCCAAAATGCCTCAAGGAATAAGTTTTTTTTCCCCCAGTGCAAGTTGTGTTTTGAAGATACCTCAGTTGCTTCTTAAAAATGTACTGCATGAGAGTCCTACAATGTTTCCTACCTTCCTGAGATCAATTCTTAGTTGGCAGGTGCCTGTTGGAATTTGTTTATTTAAAGGATGGTGCTGTTGCAGTTCAAGTACTAAGCTCTCATGGGACTTTACAAAGATAAAACTCCATTTCTGTATCTAGAAAAACGTGAAAAAAGGAAAAGAAGCTAGAAAAGAAGAAGGAAAAAAGCCATACTTAGATATATTTTCAGTTATTATGTTTTTACAATGATCAGCTATTGTATTATGGAAAAGATGGACTGAGGATGGCTTCTTATTTTTACACTCCAACCATCCCCAAGTATAGAAGAGCTTTCTCCCTACCTCGTTTCAACGTCTTGCCCTCAGCACTACTGGACAGGCAATTCAAGAGGCTCCCGATTAGTGAGCGGCTATGCCCCTGTGATAGAGCTGAGGTTGAAACTGTAGAGCATGTCTTTTTATACTGCCTTATGTATAACACAGGCAGAACTAAGTTACTGTCTCTCCTTGAAATAGACCCAATGCTAGTAATTTGTTCTTATATTGCCTCTAGGGGACAGCTCCTCATACAGGTGAAACTCAAAAAATTAGAATATCATGCAAAAGTTCATTTATTTCCATAATGCAACTTAAAAGGTGAAACTAACATATGAGATAGACTCATTACACGCAAAACAAGATAGTTCAAGCTGTGATTTGTCATAATTGTGATGATTATGGCTTACAGCTCATGAAAACCCCAAATCCACAATCTCAGAAAATTAGAATATTGTGAAAAGGTGCAATATTCTAGGCTCAAAGTGTCCCACTCTAATCAGCTACTTAAGCCATAACACCTGCAAAGAGTTCCTGAGCCTTTAAATGGTCTCTCAGTCTGGTTCAGTAGGAATCACAATCATGGGAAAGACTGCTGACCTGACAGTTGTGCAGAAAACCATCATTGACACCCTCCATAAGGAGGGAAAGCCTCAAAAGGTAATTGCAAAAGAAGTTGGATGTTCCCAAAGTGCTGTATCAAAGCACATTAATAGAAAGTTACGTGGAAGGGAAAAGTGTGGAAGAAAAAGGTGCATAAGCAGCAGGGATGACCGCAGCCTGGAGAGGATTGTCAGGAAAAGGCCATTCAAAAGTGTTGGGGACTTTCACAAGGAGTGGACTGAGGCTGGAGTCAGTGCATCAAGAGACACCACACACAGACAGATCCTGGACATGGGCTTCAAATGTCATCAGAAGCGACTTATCTGGGCTAAAGAAAAACAGACCTGGTCTGTTGCTCAGTGGTCCAAAGTCCTCTTTTCTGATGAGAGCAACTTTTGCATCTCATTTGGAAACCAAGGACCCAGAGTATGGAGGAAGAATGGAGAGGCACACACTGCAAGATGCTTGAAGTCCAGTGTGAAGTTTCCACAGTCTGTGTTGATTTGGGGAGCCATGCCATCTGCTAGTGCTGTGGTCCACTGTGCTTCATTAAGTCCAGGGTCCACGCAGCGGTCTACCAGGAGATTTTAGAGCACTTCATGCTTCCTTCCGCAGACAAGCTTTATGGTGATGCTGACTTCATTTTCTAGCAGGACTTGGCACCTGCCCACACTGCCAAAAGCACCAAAACCTGGTTCAGTGACGGTGGGATTACTGTGCTTGATTGGCCAGCAAACTCGCCTGACCTGAACCCCATAGAGAATCTATGGGGCATTGCCAAGAGAAAGATGAGAGACATGAGACCGAACAATGCAGAAGAGCTGAAGGCTGCTATTGAAGCATTCTGGTCTTCCATAACACCTCAGCAGTGCCACAGGTGATAGCTTCCATGCCACGCCGCATTGAGGCAGTAATTGCTGTAAAAGGGGCCCAAACCAAGTACTGAGTACATATGCATACTTATACTTTTCAGAGGTCCAATATTGTTCTATGTACAATCCTTGTTTTATTGATTGCATGTCGTATTCTAATTTTCTGAGATTGTGGATTTGGGGTTTTCATGAGCTGTAAGCTATAATCATCACAATTATGGCAAATCACGGCTTGAACCATCTTGCTTTGCATGTAATGAGTCTATCTCATATATTAGTTTCACCTTTTGAGTTGCATTACGGAAATAAATGAACTTTTGCACAATATTCTAATTTTTCGAGTTTTACCTGTACATCACTTCTCAGGTTTCCATTTTTTTTTTAAGAGCTGTAACCATCAGAGGAGAACGCTGTAATTCCCCTCAGTCAAAGTTTCTGGTGACCATGATCTTATTTTTCTTATGTTTTTCTTTTGTTGTGTCTGTGTTTTGGTCTGTGACCGCAAATTAAATTAAGTATTATGCAAAAGAACTTTGAATTTGTCAGCCCTTCAAGCTAGGGCAGGTAAAGAAACACACACCAGAAGAAAATACTAGAATTCAACTGTATTGATATAGATCAGGGATGTCAAACTCAATTTCATTGAGGGCTGCATCAGAGTTGTTTGACCTTGGGGCCAGGGTGGGCATGATCAGGGTGGGTATGGCCAGCTTGATGTCATTTGTGTCGGGGCACCTGTGGAGGCCTGAATGCTCTGCCAGTGAAAACGGAGCTTCGTTTTTGCTGGCAGAAGGTTGTAGGAGGCTGTCGCGGCCAAAAACAGGGCCTGGGAGGGCTGTGCGTGGCCCTCCCGAACTCCATTTTCCCTGGCAAAGGCATTGAAAGCTGGTCCTTTGCTGTTTGCAGGGTGGCCTGATCAAAGTACCCCATGGGCTGGATCTGGCCTTGAGTTTGACAGCCCTGCTCTGTATTAATATTACTATATTATATACTAGCAATAGATGCTATGGCTGTGTATAGTGTTTACATTGCCTTTCTTGATCTAGAGGGCAATATTTTATTGTCTAAGAAAATACAATATATAATAGCTCCATTCATTGGAGAACATACCTCCTTTCCTTTACCTGTATGGGAAAATTATGCCTGAAAATACCTGTTGGTTTTTGATTCTGATACAACATCATAATGTCTTATCGATATATCTACAGTAAGCACCCCACGTGCTGGATCTGGCCCTCGGGCCTTGAGTTTGACACCCCTAATATAGATTATAATAACAGAATCTCAAAAGCCTTCTTTCCTATTTACATCAAAAAGAGTCAAGGTAGGACAGTTTTAATTTTTTTCTTATACTTTCTTTTTCTGGACTGAGTTTATGGTTTGCTAATAGTTTCCTCGTACTTCTCCAAGATCACCTCTACATTCATGGAATGGACTGTTTTTCTTCCCTGTTTCATGGGAACAAATGAAACTACATGGGACTTGGAGAGAACCTATTTGGGATGCCCAAATAATTATTTTTTGGTTGAGATATTAAGGATACCTTTCTCTGTATTACTTTATGTCCATAACATTTTCCTTTGAGTTGTAGAAGAATGTCCTGTGATGGCTTAGAAATTGCCTAGGTTTCAATGTTAACCTTTTAATTGTATAGGAACTCCACAGATGTGTAAGAAACATGGAGAATTTCATAAATTATAGCAAAACCTAGTGCTTTCCATACCGTCAATGGATCATTCTTTCTTTTTCTATAATGTTTAATGCATGTCTGATACGCTAAGTTAAACACTTGACTTAGAATTTCAATTGTGGCTTTTACTCCTTTCCTCACAAATTATTACTACTTCTCCTTAAGAACATTAAGTGCTTTTTAAAATAAGTAGTCAGACTTAATTTGTTTTCAAAGATTCTTTAAGATTGTTTAAAAAAATCTTAGCATGGATGTAGTAGCTATTATCATCTATTTGTTAAAATGGAGGTTAAAGTTAATGTCTCTGTTCAATAATTGATCAGTTTGAGAAATATTGATAAAAGATGTGCTTTGCAATATGTGTGTGTATGTATGTATGTATATGTATATATATATGTGTGTGTGTGTACATACACACACACACACACATATATAATCTAATGTAATCTTTACATTTGTCATGGCAGAAAATTAACAGAAGAGGCTTGCGAATAGCTTTGGTGAGATATCTGTGTGCATGAATACACATTGAATGATGTGTTATTAATTTTGACCAAGTTTTACCTAAATCAGGAAGTTATATGTTTTTCAAAAGATCCAATCTCAAATAATATTTGGGAAAGTTCAGTACTGTGCAAATGAGAGGCTCCTACAGCTTCTATTAACTCCATTGTCAAAAAGACAAAATTTCCTCATTCCAAAGCCTCTTTTATCATTCATCATTTCTAATACTGTCAACACATGTAACTTACAAGAGGCGCTAGGTTTGATAAAGGAGGTGTTTGTTGAATTTCTATTGGGGATACTGTTGCTTATGTTCCTTTAAAATATCTTTTAAAAAATAAATATTGCAAAAAGTCTTTTGAAAAGGAAAACTGCAGATTGCTTTGAAAGTTATGGAATGCACAGTATTTGTAGACAATCTGATGCATAAAAACACAAAATCTTACAGTTTGTTAAAGACTAACACATTGATGAGCCACAGTGACACAGTGGTTAGAGAGCAGTGATTCAGGCTACTTCTGCTGACCGCTGGCTGCCTGCAATCTGGCAGTTCAAATCTCACCAGGCTCAAGGTTGACTCAGGCTTCCATCCTTCTGAAGTTGGTAAAATGAGGATCCAAATTGTTGGGGGCGATATGCTGACTCTGTAAACTGCTTAGAAAGGGCAGTAAAGCGGTATATAAGTCTAAGTACTATTGCTATCAAGGAATAACACTGTCTCTTCATTAAAAGCTTATGTTTCAGTTTATGTATGTCCTTGATTAACCGGCGATAGAAAACCAGTTTTCTTTTTAACGTTTTTAAAATAACAAAAATAAGTTTTAGAATCTCTTTTCCCAAAATTTTAGAATAGCTCTGGTCCAGGGAAAAACCAACCAACAAGGAAACAAACAAGCAGCATGTTCTGGCTTTGCTAACAGGAAAATGGAATAGAAGCAGAATACTTTAGTTTTAAAAAGACAATTAAAAATGGTCAAATCATTCAAGATATCAAGTAGCAATTTATCTTCTATTCGGCTTTCCTACTAGGACCATTGGTCTCAAAAAGTGTTTCTGCTGTTTCCATAAGTGTCAGATATGCGGTTGAGCTTTGGATCTGCCTGGTGTTTGGTTAGGGATAAATAAATATTAAGGGCAAATGAATCTCAGGATGAACAAAGTGATAAAATAGAGGAAGGAAAAGAGTAGAAAATTCTGACCCTGGAATCAGAATAGCTACCAGAATAAAAAAGAAGCAGTTTTAGGTAAGAAAGAAGAGAAACATTTTGGCATCCCTCCAAACCCCAAATTGATTTCTTGCCTAATTAGTGTGCAGGATCCTAATTAAAGAAGTAAGATGGAAAATTACAGGATTTAGGGCAAGTACATCTTGAACAAGGGAGAGAAACCCAAGAGAACTAGAAAAGTTCTAGGCTATTTGATATCTTTTAAATCAGTTTACTGAAAGAAGCTTGCTAAGACAAAAATGGTAGTTGAGCATTGTAATATTACTAATTTGAACTTTTTTTTTTGACAATTTTAGGATTAACACATTTTTTTCTTGCCAGGCGTCTAGAATTGCCATTTCAAATGTTTCTCCTATGGGTTGTTCTGTATGTACTAATATCTCTGGGAAATTCCCTTGAATCCAATTAGAAATGGAAATATGTACTCCTACTTCACTCAGACAGTAACCAAGGCTCATGAATAATAATACAGCCTTGGCTTCTAACAGTATCACATACTTAATTAGTTTAGTTTCTTTTCCAGAAAAAAATGGAGAGTTCTAAGATGCTGGATAAATCTTAATACGTGTGAACTCAAGAACTACTACGACTGGTTTTCTCTGTAGTTCTCCAGGCTTAGCTATGCTAAGACTCAGGAAATTCAGTCCAAAATATGTTTTTGATACCATAGTATCAAAATGGCTAACTTCTAGAGCATATTATTATGAATGCTTCTTAAAGTAAAAATTTCAGGGTAGTCATCAACTATTAAAAAGATAGCATTAAATTAAACAAAATGAGACATTAAAAAAACCCCACTGAAACTCCAGCTGCCTGCAATTATTGCAGGCTCGAATCCCACCAGGCTCAAGGTTGGCTCAGCCTTCCATCCTCTCGGGGTAGGTAAATTGAGGACCCAGATTGTTGGGGGCAATAAGCTGACTTTGTAAAAATACTGCTTAGTAATAAGCAGGCATATACAGTGGAATGAAGGCTATTACTGAGCACATTGGGTTGTATCCCAAAAATTGTAAGCCGCCCTGAGTCTTCGGAGAAGGGCGGCATATAAATGTAATAAAAAAAAACAAAAAACTCGTATGCACAATTCCAGTATCTAACAAGAGAAAGTTAACAAAGGAATAATAAAAATAAGACATTCTTGGATAGGATTCTTAAAGGAAGGATCTCCACTGGTAGAGATTTTCAGAATCTGTGCATCACTCAGGGAAGGTCTATCTTCTCCATTTGCCAGGTTTGTCTCAGATGGCAGCGAAACAAGGAAAAAATAAAAGTTTGGATCTGATTTATGTGGGCAATAGCATTTAGAATTTTAACAGAACAACTATCATTTTTCAGTTGGATCTAGAGACTAGCTGTTGAAAATGATGGCTGTCTATTAATTCTTTCAAATCAATTGCTTTATATGCAGCAGTCTGGATTTGAAAGGAGAAAGATGTTTTAAAGTGAACATGGCAATGCCCTTTGAATTGTTGATACCTCCTTAAATCAACCATGAACCCAAGAAAAGATGCAACATTTTTAAGCAGTTGCCAGAGGTATGATGTCTAAACCTAGTGTGTTGTGCTTTTGAAGTTTTCAGAAATTACTGAAAGGCAATCTCCATGATAACTGTAATCTAGTATGAATATGAAAAGGAATACCTTTGAATATGTGAGGGAGATCTTTTCCAGGTCAAATGTCTTCCAGGTCAAATGTCTGCAGGTAAACCAACTCAAATAGAATTTAGGAGTAAGTTGTCTCTGTACATAGGCTTAGTCTGTCCTGTGTTCCTAAAATCCTTTTCCTCCATTTAAAATGTTTTGCTGATTCTATCTCAAAATTGTAGAGATAGTGTAAGATAAGCTAAAACTCAAAATGGTTTGAGTTGATGAAGAAAATAATAAAAAGGGCATCTTCAGAAATATTCAAGTTCAAGACAAAAGAATAGCATACTAACAAAAACTAGAGGCTTAGGGACTAACTTCTGTGCCCCACTAACTGGATCCAGCACCCAAAGGAAGGAAGTGAACCACCGTAAAATGGTAATCCCAACTCTCAACTGCTGGAACGGATCCAAAGAATAAACATAGTCCATGACTGCACAACACACAGGCCACCCACCCCATATAGCTTAGCAGACAGCCTTGTGCAGCCCACTGGTGTTTTTTTTTAAGTAGCACATTTAGTGCTTCTGCCAGCCCAGCAGTTTTGCTGCTCCACTAGCTTTGGAATAGCTGATAGACACTCCAGATATTCCTTTATTGCCCACAAGAATTGTTAATTTATCAATATAGGCCAGGGGTGTCAAACTGGATTTCTTTGAGGGCTGGATCAGCACTGTAATTCTCCGTGAAGCAGGGAGCAGGGGGAAGATGGGGCGCCTCCTGCAGTACCCTGCTGGCCAAAACGCTATGTGGGGAGCCACCCGCACTCTCCTGTGCCCCATTTTCAGCCTGGATGGACTCCTGCAGCACTCTCCTGGCCAAGAACAGGTCCCATGGAAGTCCCACAAGGCCCCCGCACAGCCTGCTTTTAGCATCCAGCAGCACTCTGCCGGCCAAAAATGGGCCCTGCGAGGCCTCCGCGTGGCCCGTTTTTGGCTGGCAGGGTTTTACTGGAGGCTGAAAATGGGCTGCAGGCCAGTCTTTTGATATTTTTAGGCCAGCCCCGTGGGCCAGATTTAAGCACCCCATGGGCCAAATGTGGCCCACAGGCCTTGAGTTTGACACCCCTGATGTAGGCCTTTCCTCTCAATGATTTTTGCAGGACAGCTATAGTTGATAGTATTGAAAACTGTCAAGAGATGAAGAAGCACAAGAATGGATACATTATTATTATTATTATTATTATTATTATTATTATTATTATTATTATTTATTGTATGTCACCCTATTCCCTAAGGACTCAGGGCGGCGAACATTAAAACAGAGAAAATTTACAATAAAACAGAATTAAACAAGTAAACAAGCCAAATAAAGTTAAAATAAAACCCAACCCCCCGGTCATTCGAGGCGGCCTGTTGGAACAACCAAGTCTTCAGGTCCCGGCGGAAGGAGTGGAGGTCAGGGGCCAAACGGAGATCCACGGGAGCTGATTCCAAGGGCAGGAGCTCCCACAGAGAAGGCCCTAGCCCTGGGGACCGCCAGCCTACAATGTCTGACTGACGGCACCCCAAGGAGGCCCCTCCTGAGAGCGAACAGGGCGATCGGAGAATGATGCTGGCAGGAGGCGTTCCGCAAGTACCCTGGACCCAAGCCATTAAGGGCTTTATAAGTTGTAACTAATACCTTGAAGGCGACCGAGGCAACCGGCAACCAATGCAAGCCGCGCAGGAGGGGTGTAACATGGGAGTATCGGGATACCCCATCACAGCCCACGCTGCTGCATTCTGCACCAGCTGAAGCCTCCGGATCGTCCGCAAGGGAGCCCCATGTAGAGAGCATTGCAGTAGTCAATCCTAGAGGTGACAAGCGCATGAGTAACCGTCAAGGGCATCTCGGTCCAAATAAGGGCGAAGCTGGCGAACCAGCCGAACCTGGGCAAAAGCCCCCTGGCCACAGCTCCCACATGCTCCTCCAAACCGAGCTGTGAGTCCAGGAGAACACCAGGTTTCTCGCCCTATCCACGGGGCAACACTCTCCCCATGACCAAAGATGGTACATTCAATAAAGACCGAGATGCCGGTAAGAACAGCCACTCCGTCTTGGTGGGGTTGAGCTGAAGCCTGTTACTACCCATCCAGACCCGCATCGCCTCCAGGCACCGGGACATCACGGAGAGAGCCACTGATCTGGCCTGGGGTGGAGATATAGCTGGGTATCATCAGCATACTGATGATACTCACCCCAAAACCTTGGATGATCTCACCCAGCGGTTTCATGTAGATATTGAACAGGAGAGGCGAAAGGACAGACCCCTGTGGCACCCCACAAGTGAGGGGTCTCGGGCCCACCTCTGCCCCCTGCCAACACCGATCATGAAGGCCCAAAGGAAGGAGGAGAACCAACGCAGAACGGTTCCCCCCATCCCAATCCTCTAAGCCGCTGCAGAAGGATACCATGGTCGATGGTATCGAAAGCCGCTGAGAGATCTAAAAGGACCAGGACAGAGGAAAAGCCCCTGTCCCGAGCCCTCCAGAGATCATCCATCAGTGCGACCAATGCTGTCTCCGTGCTGTGTCCGGCCCTGAAGCCCTATTCTCACTCCACCATAGGTCATCTACAAGCAGAATCAGATTACTGAACTAAATCCCACCCTCAAGCTTGACTGAGTCAGACCTAGATAATCACGATAAGCTATCCTGAAATGGTTCTAGACAATTTCCTTAAAAAGGAAGGTTGGAAACAAATGATAGTTATATTTATTAGGTCCAAAGATAGCTTTTTGAAGGGGCACTACACTACCACAGTGAATGAAGGAATGAACAAACAAACAAACAAACAAGCTTCAGTGTTGCAGTTATATATAATTGCTTTCTCTTAAAAATCATGGATATTTTAATGAGGGGTAGAATTATAGTTACTTTCTTGTACCATACTTAAACTTTCACACATCACTTATTATTGAAAGATTTTTAAAAATATTTTCCCTTTAAAATACATAAGTTGATGTGAATTAAAGCGGCTTGCAGTACATACTGTAGCCTCATCTACCATGTCAAATTTTACCTATTCCTTGGTAGCACAAATTACGTTGTAAGTCATTTTTGTGCCTGCAGGAATAGTGCTCATGGTCTCTGCAGACGTCACCATCCGTGCAGATTTCACCAAGTCTAGACAAGCCCTCAGGTTGTTTCAGTATACTGCTGTGGAAAATCTCCCTTAGCTCTCAGACAGGCATTGAACAGGAGACATTCAGTCTGCAAATTATCTTTTTCTCCTCTAAACCATTTTGCCACAAAACAATGATAGCAACCAGATAACCCGATAGAAATTTGCTTTTGCTTTGGTTAATTGATGGAGGTTGTGTTTAGCAGTACACTGTTTATTGTCACTGACTTGTGCTGGTTTTGTGAACTGAAGATTGTCAGGGGTTGAGTATTTCTTTGCTTTGATCTTCCTATTAAACATGAAGTTTGTTGTTCCCTAATGAAGTGGTTTGTCAGTTGGCTTTATTCTTTAAAAAGCTTTTATAACTCTTATGTCATTCTGTCGCAATGCTAACATAGCAAATGAAGAAATGAAAGGGTTTTTTTTCCTTTGCATTCAAGTTTTAATGCAGGTTAAATTGGCAGTAATTAATTGGAAATATTTTTAGTTTGTCTTTTAGGACAAAATGCATGAGCCCAAAGAACAGCAAATAGCAAATGCCTAAGCATGATTAATGTACCCTACTGGGGTATTTTTTAAATTATGGTTTGAATCCATTCCTTTTCATTAGCCAGTGAAGTACCCTATCCAGGAATGGGCCTCAGATACTATATTAAAACAATTGAAGCAAATTTAACAGTAGAAATGTTTTTGAATAAAAGTTCACAGGAAATTTTAGTTTTTAAATGAGAAGACATTGAAAGTCCTATCTTTGGGCTTAATGACAAAGCATTTTCTTTAGAAAGAAAAAGTTAAACAGCACTCCAACCACTGATTTAAAAAGCTGCCATGCTCCTGTTTTGCATTAAAATTGCCAGTTGATAGGGCATCAGATGGAACCCTGACAGGAATATTATTGTGACATACAAGTAGTCCTAATTTAGCAACTGCGTTTTAGTGACCATTCATAGTTATAAGGATAATGAAAAAATAACGTTATGACCACATCTGTAAAGCAAAGAAAAGCTGAAGTAAAATAGTTACCGTTTCACTTAATGACCGCTTTGCTTACTGACCAAGTTTCTGGTCCCAATAGCGGTCATTAAATGAGGACTACCTGTATTTTTATTTCAATATTTTGTCAAAGAGTTTTGGCTTTGGTTTCCATTCTCTTTATGAAATAGTGCTTCTCACTAGCAATATGGATTGTATTTTATGAACTTATCTAGTTTAAGAGACATCCTTTCTCTTCAGAATGGTCTTACAGGCACCATGCAGTGGTAACCTACAGCAGAGTTCATTGATGATCTCCATACATATTTTTTTGGGTGCAGCATTTTTGTTGAACCAGAAAAATCCTAGAAAGCCAGTGTATATCAAAAACTACACTGTCTTTAAGCTTCTGTCAGAGTAAGGCCTGCAGCATTGCTCTTAGGTAGAGGGTGATAGATTGGTAGCCAATCAGGCTAATTCTGGTTTTCCTTTCTGGGTGAGATCTTTTCACCTTCAGTCCTGACCCTCAGGCTGGCATAGACAAAAGAAGCACTTTTGTCACAACACTTTGCTGGAGGGTCTGTAGACTGCTTGGCTCAGCCCAGCCATTGACATGGAGTTACCTTCCTCCCTTGTGTACTATTTCTTTCCTTTTGCTGGCCCTTATTTGCTCAATGTCTCTTGCTGGTTTCCCTTGGATTTCTGCTCACCTGCAGGCTGTTTGTCTTATCAGGGAACTCCAGTGAACCCATCTGAAAGTCCTGTCTCTGTATGAACCTTCTCAGTAGGTTCATGTCACCAGACACTCCCCATATTCTCCAAATAGTCTCAGGCTCTTTTCTGAGTAACATAAATACTTGTCACATTTGAATTAGCAATGACCTTTTCCATTTGTTTCACAGGCCTTGCTCTGATTAGCAGTTTCTCCATTTCAGAAACTAATTTTCTCACCCTTAAGTGGCGGTTGGGGGGGGGGATAAATTGTCCCTGCCGATAGGGAAAATGCCATTTTTAATTGCTGGAAACTGTATGCAGTGCTGTCAAAGTTGCATAAAGAAAAATGGAGTTCCTAACCTTACGGGTATATAACTTATTTTTTTTATGGTAAAAGTAAAACAAAAAGAGGTGCAGATGATTATGTGCACATGCTGTTACAGAATTGTAGAAACATCATATTGAGCTATAAACACATGAGTTGCATTAGGATTTTCTTTGCAGAAGAGAATCTGGAATACTTTACTGTACGGTTTCAAGGGCTGTAATAGATTTTTCATCTGCTGCAGCAAAAGCCTTAGGCTTGCTACATTAGACACATAAGAATATTCTACTTACCTGGTTCTGGCTTCCTCTGAATTTGCTTATGAAATTCAAAGAGTTTTCTGAAGTCTGAGAGGGATATCAATCACATTCCATATTATGTTAGTAGTCAAAGAGGGCCATTAGCTTTAATACGTAATAACTCTGCCGTGAAGATAATAACATAAAATCCAAGGAATGTAATTTAGACAGTCTTTCTGCTGCAGCCTTGTGACTCCTGAAAATCTTTTATAATCCTATCCCCAGAGTCACAGAAAATTGTATTTGCTATATTATTATTATTATTTTAAAAATTTGGCCGGCCAGTGGATGGTGGAATGGGAGGAGGAGGAGTGGTGTACCTCAGACTCATCATCTGTCTCAATCTATCCTATAGAAGACTTCTTAAGTAGATAGGCCTTCCAGGAGAACCTTAAATCCCATTACAGCATTATCTTTTATAGTGGGAGAACTGCTGAGTAACATTTACTGTGCTGTATTTGTAATACATTTGCAGATACAATATATTTTGCGTGCTGGTTTTTATATCCAGTGGTTTATGTATCCTCATTATAAGCCTTCAAATAAATTCAAAGAGTTGTTTATTCACAAGGGTTTTTTTGGTGAGGTGCATTCTTAGTTATTGCATCATCTTGTGTCAAATTGTTTTTACCTAGTCCTGAGTAATATTAAGCTGGGCTGATTAAATTCATTGCTGATCCACTGTTATTGCCACTCTGTTACTATGGATTTTTATTCCCTTCTTTTTGATATTTAATGCTGATCATGTATTTCATTAAACATTGTGGATATATTTAATAAAATACATTCTTCATAGGATGCTAATCATTTCTTGAATGTTCAATTGAAATGGCAGTTTAAAAATATCTAAGCAATGAATAAATTAATAAGGGTTTCCTGCAATTTTTAAAGAAGAAGGTAAATAATTTGGCTTCTATATTTTATAATTACATAATAGGAGCTAGGTACATTTCAGCAATGATGTTCACATAGATAAGTGATAAAAGTGTCAATCATAATGCAAACTCTGCTCTTAAATAGTTGCATGTAGTTTTGGGATAAGTAGGTTTACATCATTAACTGGTGAGATCTAGTGACAGGAGGTACAAAAGCAGTTAAATATTACTTTTTGCATCATTATGATCAAGAATAGGTCACTAGTCATAATTCATAATTTACTGGGAAGTTTTCTAGCAAGTATGGGTCATATACCGTCTTGGAAATAAGTTTTATAGATTAATAATGAAATATTAGGAAACTTGGTTGTATGTTGTTCGGAATTGCTTTGGGTGAGATGCTGTATTATTATTTATTTATTTACATTTATATGCTGCCCTTCTCCGGAGACTCAGGGGGGCTTACAATCTTTAGAGCACAATCCAATGTGCTCAGCAATAGCCTTCATTCTATTGTATATGCTTGCTTATTACTAGGGCTTTTTTTGGGGGGGGCTCAAGCGTCATTTTTACAAAGTCATCTTATTGCCCCCAACAATCTTGGGTCCTCAATTTATTTATTTAAATTAAATAAATAAAAAGTTGGTATACAATGCTAACAATGTAATATAAATTTACATATAGATCATTTGTATACTTATCTCAGTGCTTTCCACACCTGTGTAAATTATCCAAATTGGGTAAAAGTGGTTTTTCTTTGGGTAGCTACACATGAACCCATTATTCAATCACAAAAGGGATATTTAAGTAGGGATTTTTTTAAGTGGTAAGGACTCTCTCATAAGCATTAGGGTAATGAAAAACTTTAGGAAGCCCTACCTTAGCTGGTATATACACCTCCAATTAACAAGATAAATGCAGCATTCCTGTTTTCACATATAGCATGTGAAGCCTGAAAAGAAGTCCTTCCTTTTTAGACATGCCATCTTTGCTTTCCTTGTTGCAGGAGAAAGTCACAAACAATTGCCTTTTGCCTTCCGTTGAGCTCAAAACAATGCACTTTGTGTGCAGGAAAAGTCTGGGAATAATTGTCATCTTTTCTTCTGAGGGAAAGATCGTCATTCTCCCTTCAGAGGCCTACAGCAATCATTTCAAGATTCCTCCAGAGCAAGGGAAGGAAGGTGGAGGGTTCATTAAAGATCCCTTTTCTGATAGGATTTGGCCTGCCAGATTGTATGATGAGGGAGAGAAGTGCCTTTGTGCCAGCTGCATTTTCCCATTCTTGGTATACACAGGATTTAATTTCCTTTCATCAGCTGACACCAGACTCCCCTTCTACTTACAAAAACTATTATAATAAGCTATCCTGTTAAAAGATGACACTTACGTAACTAGCCCCTTTAATTTTCCTGTTGAAGATGCCAAAGAACATGTAGACATTTGCAGAGACTGAGTAAGAGCATGAAAGTATTGGTACCAGTATGAGGCAATAAATATTCATTCATTCATTCATTCATTCATTCATTCATTCATCAAACTTACGTGCTGCCAATTTTAACAGAATAATAGAGTTTGAAGGGACTTTAGAGGTCTTCTAGTCCAATCCTCTGTCAAGCAGGAAACCCCATATCATTTCAGACAAATAGTTGCCCAATATCTTCTTAAAAACCTCCAGTGTTGAAGCACCCACAATTTCTGGAGACAAATCATGCCACTGATCAATTGTTCTTACTGTTAGGACATTTCTTCTTAGTTCTGGGTTGGTTCTCTCCTTACTTCTTGCTTCTTATTCAAATAAAAACTCAATATTTTTTCTTGTCAGTGAATAGGCAATCACATCTTAATAGTATGGGAATTTGGGAGAAGAAGGATATGTCTTATAATTATTAGAAGATGTGGATGGAACAGTTCTGCTTATACATTAGCATATAGGTTTATATCCTAAATGAGCCTGCTTAAGCTTCCTATCAAGATTTGCATCTCTTTCTCTCTGCAAATAACTTGACTCAGGTGGACATGGTATGCTGTATATTAATATTACTATGTTATATACTAGCCATAGATGCTATGGCTGTGTACAGTATTTGCATTGCCTTACTTGATCTAAAGGAGAGGGCTCCATAATTGCTCCATTCATTGGAAAACATACCTTCCTTTCCTTTACCCGTATGGGTAAATTATACCTTAAAATACCTGTTGGATTTTGATTCTGATTATTGATAAATGCATGGCAATTGTGTAGAGGGCATCAGTCAGGGTAATGATGTTGTGAAAAGCAAGTTTGAGATGATTTGCCCCTGAATGGATTACTACAATACAAGTCCAAGTGAGCAGAAATCCAGAAATTATTGTCTACATTCTAATCTGAATTGAAAAACCATAAACTGTTTTAGACCTGTAAAATTTCTGAGACATTTTAATGCAACCCACAAATCTGCTTTTGCATTCATGTTACATATTTCTGTTCCAGCCAAATATATTTCATAAGTTTCTATATACCTGAAAATAATTTAAAAAATGTTACTCTAATATTTCAGTTTATAATGAGAAATTGTTGCCTTAGGTATTTTATAATACGGTATATATTTCACATTTTGTCTAATGGCCAGTTTATACAGAATGCATTTTTCTTAGTATTGGGAAATAGTTGTAGTTTCCATATACTGAATGTGTGGTATTTCTTAAAAAGATACAATAAAATGTCATAAGAGTCCAAATCTTAAAAAAGACAGTCTTACTATACATGATCCTTAACTTCTGTATCATGCAGGTTTTATTTCCATTTCAGCAGGCAATTTGATATATTCTTTTAGTTCTGATAGGAGCTTTGTTGGAATCAAATATCATATTATGCCAAATGTGTGTTCAGTGTTTTTTAGACTTGACAACTTAAGCTTGGCTGAGCAATGCTGAATATTGCAGTCCATACATCCTAAAGTTGCTGAGTTTAAAACCATTGCTATAGAGAGAGGACAGAGGGAGGAGGGGGAGGAAGATGATGTGGAACCAGCTGCAGCTTCTCTCTCAAGGCAAATAGCTTCGAGAAACATTTTCTGTGTCTGGAACACAAGACTCTTGCTCTATGCAGGTCATGATAGATCTAATTCTGACTGCACTTATCCTGTGTGCCTAATTTTTAAAAACTCAAATTAGACATGTTACATTTTTAATGAATTTACTTTAAACATTTTAAAGGGTAAGGGAGATTTAATAATTTAATCATAAACTGTAAGTCATCGTTATTAATATTTTAGAATTGTGGTTTCAGTTTTGAATTGTATTTTATGACATATTTCCTGTTTTATTTCCTGAATATTGATATCTAGAGAGAGTTGTTTTAGCAGTTAGCTCTTTTTTTTCATTGCTTAGAGTGAAATATCAATATAGAATATACAAACACAAAATTATCAATTAGGGTAGTTGTTCTGTTGCAATTTTGTTTCTTAATTTCCCCCCATAGTGATTTTTAATTATTATTTGAGATGACTGTTAATGTACTTTTATAAATAACTAATCTCATAATCCATGCTGCCTTCTAAAACCTTGCCCCCAAAATAACTGTTGTGTCTGTGACTCCCAGAATTCTATTACTGTGGAGGTGCTGGGACAGCTGGAATTCTGAGTACAAGTTATATCCCCAATTTCTTCAGCACTGTTGTAATTTTGAGTAGTCACTTGATGAATGGTCTTAAATCAAGGACTATCTGTAAAATTTAAAGGGCCTTGGTGGTGCAGGCTGTTAATAGCCTAGCACTTAGCTCCAGCTGCCTGTAATTATTGCAGGCTCGAATCCCACCAGGCTCAAGGTTGACTCAGCCTTCCATCCTCTCGGGGTAGGTAAACTGAGGACCCAAGATTGTTCGGGGCAATAGCTGACTTTGTAAAAATGCCGCTTAGTAATAAGCAGGCATATACAATGGAATGAAGGCTATTGCTGAGCACATTGGGTTGTATCCCAAAAATTGTAAGCCACCCTGAGTCTCCAGAGAAGGGCAGGATATAAATATGAATTTTAAAAAAAATTAGAATGACTGAACACATGGATACATGGAAATTCCATTCAACCAATGTAAAGTTGCTTCTTAAGTTTTATGGACTATTATTGTTCTTGTTTTACTGCCTGTTAATCTCTCCAATGTTGTTGCCACCTGGGTGAAGTTGTGACATTCTCTGAAACTGCTACCATACAGATCTAGGAACAAACATATTGATAGCCATTAAAAACAAAACACCAGTACCTAAGAAACTGATGTTCAAGTCCACCTTCAGAGATGGAAGCTCACTAGATCATTTTCTTTCAGTCCATAAACCCCTTGTGGGTTATTAAATGTATGCTGCCTTGAGTCCTGGAGACAAAGCAAGGCACTCGTTCACTTAAACACTCATGTTACTTAGTTCAGTAATGAAATGTCTGCAAGCAAGCAACCAAGCTCAAAGAGCACCAAACATTCCACAGCTCAACCCCGAGCTATATATATTCTCTTCTATTGAAAAAGCAGAATCTTAAGCAATAAATACATTAAAGCAGTATTCAGTTTTTGATCCAATCCTCTGAAGATCTGGGTGCACCAAGGTCTTCATACAGGCTCACTATTAAGAGTCTACAGTATGTACAGGTGAAACTCGAAAAATTAGAATATCATGCAAAAGTTCATTTATTTCAGTAATGCAACTTAAAAGGTGAAACTAATATATGAGATAGACTCATTACATGCAAAGCAAGATAGTTCAAGCCGCGATTTGTCATAATTGTGATGATTATGGTTTACAGCTCATGAAAACCCCAAATCCACAATCTCAGAAAATTAGAATATGACATGCAATCAATAAAACAAGGATTGTACATAGAACAATATCGGACCTCTGAAAAGTATAAGCATGCATATGTACTCAGTACTTGGTTTGGGCCCCTTTTACAGCAATTACTGCCTCAATGCGGCATGGCATGGAAGCTGTCAGCCCGTGGCACTGCTGAGGTGTTATGGAAGACCAGGATGCTTCAATAGCAGCCTTCAGCTCTTCTGCATTGTTTGGTCTCATGTCTCTCATCTTTCTCTTGGCAATGCCCCATAGATTCTCTATGGGGTTCAGGTCAGGCGAGTTTGCTGGCCAATCAAGCACAGTAATCCCATGGTCATTGAACCAGCTTTTGGTGCTTTTGGCAGTGTGGGCAGGTGCCAAGTCCTGCTGGAAAATGAAGTCAGCATCACCATAAAGCTCGTCTGCGGAAGGAAGCATGAAGTGCTCTAAAATCTCCTGGTAGATGGCTGTGTTGACCCTGGACTTAATGAAGCACAGTGGACCAACACCAGCAGATGACATGGTTCCCCAAATCAGCACAGACTGTGGAAACTTCACACTGGACTTTAAGCATCTTGCAGTGTGTGCCTCTCCATTCTTCCTCCATACTCTGGGTCCTTGGTTTCCAAATGAGATGCAAAAGTTGCTCTCATCAGAAAAGAGGACTTTGGACCACTGAGCAACAGACCAGGTCTGTTTTTCTTTAGCCCAGGTAAAGAACAACATTTGAAGCCCATGTCCAGGATCCGTCTGTGTGTGGTGTCTCTTGATGCACTGACTCCAGCCTCGGTCTACTCCTTGTGAAAGTCCCCAACACTTTTGAATGGCCTTTTCCTGACAATCCTCTCCAGGCTGCGGTCATCCCTGCTGCTTGTGTACCTTTTTCTTCCACACTTTTCCCTTCCACATACAGTGGGGCAAAAAAAAATTTAGTCAGCCACCAATTGTGCAAATTCTCCCACTTAAAAAGATGAGAGAGGCCTGTAATTGTCATCCTAGGTAGACTTCAACCATGAGAGACAAAATGTGAAAACAAATCCAGACAATCACATTGGCTGATTTGGAAAGAATTTATTTGCAAATTATGGTGGAAAATAAGTGTTTGGTCACCTACAAACAAGCAAGATTTCTGGCTCTCACAGACCTGTAACTTCTTCTTTAAGAGGCTCCTCTGTCCTCCAGTCATTACCTGTATTAATGGCACCTTTTTGAACTTGTTATCAGTATAAAAGACACCTGTCCACAACTTCAAACAATCACACTCCAAACTCCACTATGGTGAAGACCAAAGAGCTGTCGAAGGACACCAGAAACAAAATTGTAGACCTGCACCAGGCTGGGAAGACTGAATCTGCAATAGGCAAGCAACTTGGTGTGAAGAACTCAACTGTGGGATCAATAATTAGAAAATGGAAGACATACAAGACCACTGATAATCTCCCTTGATCTGGGGCTCCACGCAAGATCTCACCCCATGGGGTCAAAATGGTCACAAGAATGGTGAGCAAAAATCCCAGAACCACACGGGGGGACCTAGTGAATGACCTGCAGAGAGCTGGGAGCAACATAACAAAGGCTACCATCAGTAACACACTATGCCACCAGGGACTCAGATCCTGCAGTGCCAGACGTGTCCCCCTGCTTAAGCCAGTACATGTCCGGGCCCGTCTGAAGTTTGCTAGAGAGCATTTGGATGATCCAAAAGAGGATTGGGAGAATGTCATATGGTCAGATGAAACCAAAGTAGAACTGTTTGGTGAAAACATAACTCGTCGTGTTTGGAGGAGAGAGAATGCAGAGTTGCAACCAAAGAACACCATACCTACTGTGAAGCATGGGGGTGGAAACATCATGCAAACCTCCTTCCATCAGCAAGGGCATTGAAGATGAAACATGGCTGGGTCTTTCAGCATGGCAATGATTCCAAACACACCGCCCGGGCAACAAAGGAGTGGCTTCGTAAGAAGCATTTCAAGGTCCTGGAGTGGCCTAGCCAGTCTCCAGATCTCAACCCCATAGAAAACCTTTGGAGGGAGTTGAAAGTCCGTGTTGCCCAGCGACATCCCCAAAACATCACTGCTCTAAAGGAGATCTGCATGGAGGAATGGGCCAACATACCAGCAACAGTGTGTGACAACCTTGTGAAGACTTACAGAAAACGTTTGACCTCTGTCATTGCCAACAAAGGATATATAACGAAGTATTGAGATGAACTTTTGATATTGACCAAATACTTATTTTCCACCATAATTTGCAAATAAATTTTTTCCAAATCAGCCAATGTGATTGTCTGGATTTGTTTTCACATTTTCTCTCTCATAGTTGAGGTCTATCTATGATGACAATTACAGGCCTCTCTCATCTTTTTAAGTGGGAGAACTTGCACAATTGGTGGCTGACTAAATACTTTTTGCCCCACTGTAACTTTCTATTAATGTGCTTTGATACAGCACTTTGGGAACATCCAACTTCTTTTGCAATTACCTTTTGAGGCTTTCCCTCCTTATGGAGGGTGTCAATGATGGTTTTCTGCCCAACTGTCAGGTCAGCAGTCTTTCCCATGATTGTGATTCCTACTGAACCAGACTGAGAGACCATTTAAAGGCTCAGGAACCCTTTGCAGGTGTTATGGCTTAATCAGCTGATTAGAGTGGGACACTTTGAGCCTAGAATATTGCACCTTTTCACAATATTCTAATTTTCTGAGATTGTGGATTTGGGGTTTTCATGAGCTGTAAACCATAATCATCACAGTTATGGCAAATCACAGCTTGAACTATCTTGCTTTGCATGTAATGAGTCTATCTCATATATTAGTTTCACCTTACTGAAATGAACTTTTGCACGATATTCTAATTTTTCAAGTTTCACCTGTATATTTATATTCTGTCTTCAAACAGTCATCCTTGTAACTTTCCCCAGAACTTTATATATAGGAGCTGTGCCTACTCCTTCATTAATTATAGCAAATATGGAAAGATACATTTTGCCATCGTTATAGAAGAGAGCAAGAACTGAACTGATGTTGACCTTCACTGCTTTTTTGTTCAGTTGTGTTAAAATCTCAGTGTGTGCCCATTTCCAAAGACAAACTAAATGAGGATGGCTAATTTATCACCTGTGGTTTTCCACTTGTGGTTCTCAAAACCTCCTGGAGTAATTGTTTGTTTCACATATCAAAGGAAACAAGATAAAATCTTATTACGGGTGTTATGTTTGTATTAACATTTCTATTAACGCTTTTCCACTGGTGCAGCTTCAGATTAATTAGCTCTTCAAAGATCCTGAACAGTCTAAAAAGAATCTTATCATGAAGAAACATATAATCTATTCCCCTTTCTAATCTTATCTCTCATTAAGTATATATAGGTATTTAACTCAACTTACAACCATAATTGAATCCAAAATTTCTGTTGTTAAGTGAGACAGTTGTGAAGTGAGTTTTGCCCGGTTTTACGACCTTTTTTTGACACAATTGAACCAGTTGCCCAGCGTCTGCATTTTGATCACATGATTATGGGGATGCTGCAAAGGTTGTATGTAACTCTGAAAAATGGTCCTAAGTCACATTTTTCAGTTCCATTGTAATTTTGAATGGTCACTAAATGAACTGTTGTAAGTTGAGGCCTACATATATAGAGTTGGAAGGGACTATTTAGCATGCTGGCTGGACAACTCTCATCTTAAAGTCAGTGTTTGAAAAACACAGAATTAGTCCATCATATTCCATCTCCTGCTGATTGAACCTTCCTGAAAAAAGTTATCTGTCTCATGCAACTTAATTTTTCCCTTTGTTGAATTAGGAAAGCTGTATATGTACCGTAGAGAAACAGAAGGCCTTATTATGATATGTACATTTTTCAATTAGGTGTAGGTTGAGGGTTGTTCTGATATTGCAACCAGATTATAAAGACCGGTATGATACAAAACTAGTACAGGTAGTCCTCAACTTGCAACAGTTCATTTAATGACCATTTGAAGTTACAACGGCACTGAATAAAATGACTTATAACTGTTTTTCACAGGACTACTACAGCATCTCCATGTGATCAGAACTCAGACCCTTCGCAACTGATTTATATTTATGACGGTTGCAGTGTCCTAGGGTCATATGATCACATTTTGCATCCTTCTGACAAGCAAAGTCAATGGGGACTTAACAACTGTGTTACTCATTCAACAAGTAACAGAATAACAAGGTTGGAAGGGACTTTGGACGTGTTATAGTCCAACCCCCTGATCAAACAGGAAACCCTCTACCATTTTCAGACAAATGGTCATTCAGTTAACAACTGTGGTGAGTAGGGTCGTAACATGGGGCCCAACTCACTTCACAAATGTCTCACTTAGCAACAGAAATTTTAGTCTCAATTGTGGTCGTAAGTCGAGGATTACCCTGTAATTTATTTGAATTGAAAATAGGCAATCCATTTAATTGCTGGCTAAATCTATATATATAAAAGCGAAATACCACTCATGCATCATCACAATATCTCCAGAACTGTAAAGTCTACAAACTTGAAATTTGGCACCTATGTTCCTCTTGGCTTCTAGGTGCTCACTAAGAAAGGATTTTTTAAAATGACCATCAGAGCATTAGTATTTCGTATATTATTATTATTAACACACTCTGATGCTAAGGAGTTCTACTCCCCCTCCCCACCTGAAAACAAATCTATTCCAAATGCAAAACACAAACAGAGGAGAAGAGTTTCAGTTTTAGTTTCACAGCAGCAAGCAGCTTTAGTACAAAACAGTTGAGCTAAGCCATGGGCTCCTTACTGTCCCCTTCTTGCTCACACAGCAAATGCTCTTTCAGTTTCCAAACAGCCTTCAACTCACACAATGACAGGACACTATCCAGATGAATACTGATGGATGCTGGTAGGCAGAATTTTCCCCCTTATTTTCCGCCCCCAAAACTAAGCTCCACTACATAGTTTTGTAGCAAAGCATGGGTATGGAGCTAGTCATAATATATTTTTTCATAAGGGTTTTTAGTTAGTTTGTTCTCCTGAGGACCAGGCTGTTTCAATGAAGTTCATATGGGAAAGGTCTATTGAGACCTTAGGTCAGAATGATAATTGCTACCATACTATTTTTTTTTACTGCATTCTACTTAAATTATGTAACAAGTATTTTAGCTAATTATTTTTATTACCTTAAGTGAAAAATATTGTTTCAGCCAATGCTTCCAAATGCACAGATAATACAAAGCGTTGCTTAAAAATACTGTTGATTCAAAATACTGCAGGCAGACTGCAGATGGGAGTGGCTTGATGGAGTTATAGTATAAAAACAGTTAACAGTACTTTTAGGGCCATTTCTGAGATAGTTTGATATGCTGGTTTAACCTTTCACATTTTCCATAGCTCGGAAGCTGGCTGTCTAAACTACCTTCTTCCCTGTATGAACCTCTTTAAATATTTTTCTGTGTCAAAGTGCTGACTGCCACTGAAAATGAAAATATATGCACTCAAATCTACATAACATCTTACGCAAAAGATTAATGCTCCCATCTTTAACTTTTCCAGTTTAGATTTTGCAACATTTCATACTCCGGTTTCATGGAAATTAGAAGCTTTCTTATGTGAACTCTGGGCAGAAGAGAATCTGATTGTAGGTAATAGCTCCATTAGTTGGACAGTACAGGACAAACCAATCATGTCATTGGAGGTCTGCCCATCTCATTACAAAGATCTTTTAAAATCACACACACAACATTTTCTAATGTTCAGATGAAGCATTTTTCTCCATGGAAACAGAAGCACATTAAAAAAAATCAATCCAGGAATATATCCTATGCTTGTTAAGGCAGAAATGACCACAGAATTAACCTTTAATCATGCTATATGGGAGATGATTGTGAATTAGAACAAAAGTATATTATTTTTATAGTTCTTAAGGTCCTTTATTGCCAGGAAGTGCTATTTTGAGACGCTGCAGAAAAATCCATCACAGATATAGATTGAAATATAGGCTTTTAGTTTTAAATGGAAAACACCTGCTGATATCAATATTGGACTCTAATTGCAGACTTTGGTTACATAGTATGGGAAAGAATTTTAACACCCCTTAATGCTTTTTTTCCTTCAGTCTATTCCGTGACCAGATACACAGTAATATGTCTGGAATTCATATGAATAATTAGTTCAAATATAGGTGCTACTATCTGTTGTATAATATCATAGACGAGTGGTGGCAAACCTTTTTCGGCTCCCATGCCGATAATTGCATGTGCGCTCGCTTGCGTGCGCTTGTGTGCCAGCACCAAGAAGGCAATGCGTGCTGGGCCCGCCCACGCCCCGTGCGCATGTGTGCATGAACCCCCCTCGCGTTGCGCACCTGCACATGCATGTGCAATTCCCCCCTCATGTGCCGTATGTCTTTGCACATGTGCGCGTGACTCCCTCATGTGCTGTGCATCTGCACATGCGTGCACGATCCCCTCGTGTGCAGCGCATCCCTGCGCATGTGCAGGCATCTCCCATGCACCCCCCCGCCCCCTGCGCATACACACCAGATACCCAACAATCAGCTGTCGGGCGGTGGCGCACACATGTGCAGTGGGGCTTTTCCGAGTGACCTCTCGCGTCCCGGGGGAAATGGCTCTGTATGCCACTTCCGGCATGCGTGGCATAGGTTCGCCAACACGGTCATAGACCAACCCCCTATTCTGAGGGTTTTTTGTATACCTACAATGTTTGGGTATGTAAATTAAAAAACTTTCTGGTCCAAGTTGTGACTCCCATACAGAGTTGTTTAGTTGCCTCTGACCATTTGTGACCCCCACTGTTGTTCATGGCTGACATTCTTTCATAGCATTAAATCTGAATTGGACCCAGTGATATATGTTTGGTTGATTCTGCTATTTCTTCTTACTCTGTTGTTCCGTTTTCTGTTCTGAATGTTTGTTGTATTTTTTTGGACAGCCAAATAAATCAGACAGAAAAACATATTTTTTTAAAAAACACTGATTGTCTATCAATAAAATCATGTTTAAGATAAAGAAAGTGGATAACGATACAGTTTGTCTCTGTCAAAATATTAGTGGTTATCCAGTGAGGTGACTGGAAGAGATTAAAATTTATGTATAAGCTTATAGATATAAAACTATTCAGTTGCTGCTGAGAAGGAAGTTTAATTACTGTTTAACGTTAAAATTGAGCATAGTAGGAAAATTAAAAGTTTCAGACCAAATCTTGGAAATGCTACAGAGTAAATACATCTGTTTACATTTAGTCACATCTTTAAAGTAACACTGAAAATGCCTAGAGCCTTTAGTCTGCAACTTAAGACTCATCTATATGCCCTACTTGGAAGAAACATTTTAAATTCAAAATTCCTGAATTTCAGTATTGAATACAAAATCTGTCCTTTCCCACCAATGAATTTGAAGCTTGTGTTTTCAGTAAAATCAGTTAATGTTACAGCAATACCAAACATGTTTTTTTTAAATCTCAAATGTAGTACTGGGATACTGGGTCTTTATGGATAGCAGAAATGATCAACATTGGTTCATTGGTGTAGTTAGTTGAAGCATAAAGTATCTAACGGATGTTCTAGAAAACGTTATGTGATGAATGCAGTCAGTCAATGAATGAATGTCTGACGGATGTTCTAGAAAACGTTAGGTGATGAATGCAGTCAGTCAATGAATGAATGAGTGTTATTCATATTTTGAAAAAAGAACATAAAGGAGGCCAAGAACCAAATAGCCAAAGGACCTCAGTGTTAACAAACTTATAGCCAACACAGGATCAATGGAGGGGCCATACTTAAAAGAACCTCAAGTATGTAGTTATAGATAGAGAAAAAAATTTAAGAGGTAACCCATTCTTTGAAAATCCATCCAGAATGCTGAATAATGTTATGTGATTATGGATGGACTGAAATTAATTAAACAGAAGGAAATTAGTATCTTGAAAAGAGTGTGTAGCTCTTGAGACTATGCACATGCCTTCAACAAAATCCATTTGTGCCTTTCATGTTGGAATGGGCAGCTCCGTTTTTCAAAAGACCTGCAGGTTATATGCTGCCTATTGGCAACTGATTTTAGTAAGAGCTTTACAATCTCAGTGTATCTGAGGAGAGCCAGGTTGGAGAAGGCTGACTTTTGACTGAACCTAAGTTATATTAAGCACATTGCTATTTTACAAAAATTCTAATTATGACATACTTTTTATTATGAAAAATGCTGTAGTTCACCTGCATTTTACTCTTGCATTGTTTTTCCTCTGAAAATCGTCTTTCAAGGTTCCTGTTTGTTATTGAAATAGCTGCCTTGGGGAAACAGTGAGCAGGTGAGATGGTAAAAGAACAGTGTAAACAAATCTTTCTGATTATTTATCAAATGATTTTCACTACTCTACATTTTTCCTCTTCTACTCTATTTGCCTTCCTTTTTTAATTGTTCCTAGTTATTCCTATATTTGTGTTTTTTTCCTCCAATCCTCTTCCTGATGATTGTTTACTCACTTATTTATGAATCAAATTTATAAGGCCACCCATCTATGCAATAAAACTCTGGGCAGCCATATAAATTATGGATCATATGCCCCTGAAGGCATGCTCAGAAAGTATATTAGCAAACTGCTTCCTATAGATAGGGACCTCTAAATCTAATCTGCCTTGGAGAGGACAAAAAAGTTGACACTTGCCTCATTTGCTTTCAGAAGCAGTTTAAATGCAATTGCCTCTCTAAATTGAAGCACTTTTTTAGAGCAGGTATTATAGTCTTCTGCTTTCTGTCTTTCAGAAAGGATGTGCCCATTCCTCTCTCACCACTGATGAAATCTATGCCTTAATGGAGCTAATCCTAATTCCATCCATATACTTGGTTCTCAGGACAGAGGAAGGGACAACAGATCTATTCCTTGGTGGGACTGGAGATTTTGAATCTATTTGATCACTGCCTCCACCTCCACCCCCAGATTACTTTTGCTGTCCTGACATGATTAGAATAGGGAAGACAGAAATATTTGAACCAGCAGGTCAAACAAAGAAAACAAGAAATGTAAGAGTAAAACATATTTATCATAAACTCATTTCCATTTTACTATCTTCTATGAGCCAGGAGTTCCAGAAAATTTCCCTTGAGAGATCATCTGCTTCAGACATGGATTCAGCCAGCACTTCTTTCTGCATAGCGTAGCCATGTTGCTAGCTGATTTGTGGTTCACAGTTCCTTGGGAACGATTGCAAATTGTACTTATATATGTAATGTAGATAGTGCTTGAGAACATTTTCATAAAATCATTGCATATTAGTGGTCTGTCCAGATCCTAAATGTAAATGCAGATGCTGTTATATCTTCTAAGATAATACAGAATGATATCTTTTCTTCACTTAGTGACATCCTAAGCACAGAATCAGTGCAAATCAATAGGAACCTAATGCTTACAAAGGGCATCACAAAGTACCTTCTTTTGCTATTATTTTTTATCCATAAAAATGTCTTCATTTTGGTGCTTTTGCTAGTGATAAAGTTGGGTACCAATTTTTTTAATTAGCAGGTCTGTTGAAGATAGGTGGTACCACCTGAATATAAAGTATGGTTGTTTGATTACTTACAGAGTAGGTAAGGTACAGAATGTATGGGTACATTCAGTGTGTAAGCATACATTAGAACTCAAAATTATGCCTTTTGACAATCAGTGTCCTTTGAGCTGTTGACTTCTCTCTTCTAGCTACTCCTTTCTCCCTGGAGTAGATATGTTTCTCTTGAAAAAGAGTTTTGGAGTATCTTCCAGGTTTCTTAGTGACTTTCTTACCTGATTGATTAGAAATTTTTTTCCATGACTTTATAATCCAAGCAAGGATATATTTTGATTTGAGGCCTAAGCTGCTAAGATTGCCAACTACACTACAAACATTTCTTCTAATTCATTCATCCATCTCATACCCCAGTAGCCTGGAGCAGAGAGAGGGGCACTTGGGAATACTTGGGAGAGATTTGTAATCTTAGTCCTCATTCATTGGACCACACAAGTGAAGCTGTTTCTTCATTCATGCTTGTCAGCAATTGACTTAATCAGGCAGGGATGGTATATTTTTAGCCCATGGCTAATGATAAGTGCCAAAGGGTTCGTAAGAGTGCAGCATTTAGTAACAGGAGCTCATTTTGAGTGTCCTGCTTTCCTTTCCCACAAAACTGTGATATATTTCATCTAAGTGGGAGAAAAACTGTAAAGATGCATGCAGCTTTCAATGGTCTCTTTCAGCCCTGCTAAAGAAGGCTTACCAACTGCAGTCTTTCATGCCCTGAATTATTCAAACTAAAGGTTTAACTGTTTTTAAAATGAATTAATAAAGGGTACTGGCAATTGTCCTAAGAGGTATGCTTGCACATTTACACTGAATTTTCTGCTGTATAAACCTCCCCTTCCCAGCATAACGTAAGTAATCATATATTCTGCAGAGAATCCTTAATTATTGCAGTTTGAACGAATAAAGAGCATTATGCAATAATTTAAGAAAAGAACTGTGAGCCAATTCTGTTGGCAGTATTATATACCTAAAAATAGAATAGAGGAGATACTTCCTCTCATTATCATAGTTGGTTCAAGAGGAATTCTGGCAACATAAGATTCTTAAATAAATTTATGGTTTGCTTCAGCAAAATGTTTAAAAATCAGTGGGAAATGGATAGTGTTATTATTATATAACGTGGCTTCTATTTCCAGTATATTCCAAACGAACATTTTGCAGAGATAAACCATGACTATTAATTTGTGGTGCAGGGATAGAGAGAATTTTGAAAGATAGTGTTGCACCAAGATAGATCACTTCATGTTTGATAAAGAGGGTGGGTAAGCAAGTATACTGTTTTAGGGAAAGAAATCCTATACAATTTCAGCAATAGTTAGTCATCCTTTCAGCTTCTTGTTTAGTAGAGAGAGATAATTTGCTAGTAGCATGTTTGCTAATTTGTATTCACCAGACTAGAAACCACAGGCCCTGTTGGCACAAAACTCCCGTGGATTTCAGTTTATTCGAGCATTTTGTTATTTTAACAGAAATGGTGCTATTTTAACAGTTGGAAGCTTTGGCTTTTCAACAGTCAAATGGGGAAAGTCGTATGTCTCAGCAGTTAATTCAGTTTTAGAGAATGGTAGCCAGGCTGGAATCATCCAGATGTGGTGAGACTGCAATTCCCAGAATCCCCAGTCATGAAGAAATAAAGCTAAAATAATGTAGTTTCTCATACTGTTTCCTGAAAAGTGACAGAGACTTTGCTTAAGAAAATAGCTTCTGTGCCACCAAGTTAAAGCAGGGAATAAAATCATAAAAAGAAGCCTTAAATGTGTGTAGTTTCTATCACAGAAACAGCTTTTGTTCCCATTAGTGTATCTTAATTAGTTGTTTTGCTTCACACTGGGAGTGATAGTCTGGAAGTCACACTTATGTTAGGGTAGAGTCATGCAGCCTTTGATCTCCCATCCGAATATTTGGTGAGAGCTGATGGATCACCTAACCAAATTTTTTGTTACGCTTTCCCACTAAGAAGCTATGTTTCTGTGCAGCATGTGTACAAATAAGTGGCTCAGTGTTGCTCAAAGATACCTTTTACTGCTTTTTTAAAGTTTCTTCTGACCTCCATCTGCAAGCTTTATTTCTTTTTATTTGCATTTAGATGTAGTTTTTCCAATCTGAGCCTTGAAGAAAGGTACAGAATAAAAAAACCCTAACTAAAAAACATTAATCAATCATCACTATAAAAACAAGGTGGAAATAAATCATGAAAAAATATAGACGCTCTCAAATAAACTCACAGTAATAGCTAGTAAAGCAGACTCAAGACAGCAATTCAGGCAATATCTATATCTCTATAGAGTAACATGTGTTTTTTGCCCTTGCAGTATGCATGCATAGAGAAAACTCTTAAGTGCTGCAACTTAGCCCTGATATCTATATGACCTGAGTAGTATCAGAAAATATATCTGATTTGATAGTTTGTGTATGTTGCTGTATTTTATGCATCACCTACCTACAGAGAAATGGAAAAATGAGAACAATAATTTTGCTTTCTTGAAATTGGACTTATGTAAGGCATTGTAGAGGTAAAGCAGCTTTGAGGTAAATGAAGATGACAGACTGAATCCTAATCCACGGAAGATAGCAATGCTGTGTTGGAAAAATAGGTGATGGATGAAAGGTGGCTTCTGATTTTAAATAGGGTTCCAAAACAAACAACAATGAGGACTGAGCATGGGAGTTGTCCTGGACAAATGCTAATTGAAGAGTGTCAGATACAAATGTAGGAGCATGTGTATGCGCGTGTGTGCGTGCATGTGCATGCGTGTAGGAGTATGTATGTATATAAGTGTGGGTGGGTGGATGAATGGATAGTTGGGTGGGTAGGTGTTTAGGCCTGTCATGCTCTGTCTGAGTCTGAATTCAAGGAGGAAGACAAACAGCTGACAGGGAGTGGGAGTGTGGCTCTGTTGGCTGTGGAGGAAACTGGGAAAGGGCAAAGTCCGGCTGGGCAGAGCAGGGGAGAGAGAGAACAAGGGAGAGGGTGTTCAGAGGAAGACCTAGGCCCACCCCCTCTTCATCCTAGGGCACGCAGGAAGGAACGGAGAAGGGAGCAACGTGGGTTGCGTGGCTTGCGGGGGAGGAAAAGGCCCTGATTCCATTCATTAGCCACACCTGGGAATAAGAGTTTAAAAGAAATGCATGCTGAGTGCGGCAGCTGCTGGGAGCAAACGTGAGTTTATCTTGTGTTGACTTCGGTTATCTTGTGTTGACTTTGGTTATCTGACTTTGGTTTCTGGAGTCTTCCCAGCTGTGTGGAGTTATTGCTGTGCCTTCATGTTTGGAATTCTTGCTCCTGCCCTGCCGAACTAATTACCTCATTTTGCCTTGATTGGACTTATAGTTACAGTTTTGTTGACCACGTTTTGGACTTGATTCTTTGCAGCCAAAGGCTATTCCTGGGAGAGTTTTTCTCCAGCTAGAAGGTAACCAGGACATTGGGGGCAAATAAAGGGACTCTTATTGATTATCTGACTGTGTTGCCTTTGTGCCACACCCCAGGTCATCACAAGGTCACTATCCTATCTGGGGAGGGCTGATCTTGCCTGTTCATGTACTAATAACTTGTGATCTGTGTAAGGCTGTCTTGAAAGATTTTTGAGAAAGTTGCAATTCAACTGGTATATAGTTCCTTCTCCTAAGATCCATCTAGCAAGACTAAGAAGAAGAGCCTTCTCTGTAGTGGCATCCTCCTTGTGGAACATCATCCATGAAAAGATAGGATTGCCCCCACCCCCCACTTTAAATACTCTTTTGTAAGGCCCTGAAGGCCTGGTTCTGCCAACAGGCATTGGCAGAACCAAGGAAACCCCAGAGATATATGTAGCCCATCAAGTGGCTCGCCTGATTGTTGTCACCAGGGGGGTGGGGGCAGGGGTGGGATTCAAATTTCTTAACAACCGGTTCTGTGGGTGTGGCTTAATTTGTGGGTGTGGCTTGGTGGTCACATGACTGGCTGGGCATGACCAACTCAATGTCACTCACGTCAAGGGGTGCCTTGACTGGCCCCTCCCCTCCCAGCCATTCATTGTCACACCCAGCCTCAACTTACCTATAGTTCTGTAAAAATGTTGTTCACCTTTTTTTTGACTTTATTATCTACATACTATAGATGTACTTTCATGGACCACTGAAAGGAGGAAATGGCTCACATGCTTTGCCCAAGAGTGATAGGCAACAGGCTTTTAAGGGGCTGCCAGAAAGAAGGGGGGGCAATGTATTTTCCAAAGCACCAGAAGGCAAAGAAGAAGCAATGAATGGAAACTGAACAAAGAGAGAAGCAACCTAAAACTAAGGAGAAACTTCCTGACAGAACAATTAACCAGTGGAACTGCTTGTCTCCAGAAGTTCTGGGTGCTCAATCACTGGAAGTTTTAAAGAAAAGACTAGACAGACATTTCTCTGAAATGGTATAGGGTTCCCCCCCAAGGTCCCTTCTAAGTGTTATTCTGACACCTTTCCGCAGGACCTCCACTCAGATCCAAAATGTGGCTGTGATAGTTGATCAGAGCTCTTCTGTTTTTTATATGTAGCAGCTTTAGCATTTAGGACAGAGGTCTCCAAACTTGGCAACTTTAAGACTTGTGGACTTCAACTCCTAGAATTCTGGGAGTTGAAGTCCACAAGTCTTAAAGTTGCCAAATTTGGGGACCCCTGGTTTAGGATCAGAGCTAAATTAGTTGCTTTTCTATTAATACATAATCCTTTAAAGGGTCTAATTCAGAGATCCCCAATCTTAGGCACACACACGCACACACGCACACGCACGGGTTGGAGAGGTGAGCTGAGAGTCACACAGAGGTCCGTCAGGCACAGAGGCCACAACGGGAAGGGAATCAAAATGGGAAGCCTTTGCCTACTTTGCCTGGTGCGTGCCCTCAGACAGGGCCTCCTTGGGGTACCGTCGGCCAGACAGTGTCGGCCGGCGGTCCCTAGGGAGAGGGCCTTCTCTGTGGGGGCACCCACTTTGTGGAACCAGCTTCCCCTGGAGCTACGATTGGCCCCTGACATTCGCTCCTTTCAGCGCGGCCTAAAGACTTGGCTATTTGAACAAGCCGGCCTGGACTGAGGGGGATGGTTGTTTTAAATGTTTTGTGGTAGGGTTTTAAATATTTATTTGGTCCAATTGATTTAATATTTTTTAATTCCTTTTAACTTTTGTATTCGTTGTTTTTTATGTGAGCCGCCCTGAGTCCTTCGGGAGATAGGGCGGCATATAAGACCAAATAATAAAATAAATAAATAAATACTTTAAAAAAAAAAAACACCACGGAGCTTCCCTTTTTGTCCACCTCTCCGTTGCCTCCATGCCTAATGCCAAAGGACAGTTCTGCTTCCGCCCCCTCCTCCCTGCAATACCAGAAGCTGCACGTCACCACCGTTTGCTTTCCGCTCTTTCCCCCCCCAGACCCATTGCAGCTTGTGATCTCCTGTGGCTACCACTGCCCATGGCACGCTGGCAGGCAGAAGGCCCCTGGATCCCCCATGCCTTCTCCTTCCTACCTCTCCTCCACGCACAGGTAGTGATGTTGCTTTCCCTTGTGGGGGTGGGACAGTCCCAGGGAAAAGGCCAGTGAGTGGGGCATGGAGGCACTGGTGCCACTTGCGCCCAGCCTTAGATCCATGCTGCTGCCTCGGCCCCGCCCCATGGGCGTGAGCACAGGAGGCTCCAAGCGCAAGAGGGCTGGGCTGGCAATGCACCCTGGGTGAAGGGCAGCGCTTAGCAAGCAGTCCCCAGGGACGCCAGGTCCTGCGCGCTCGCCACCTCCTGTGTGCACATTCAGGGGGTGGGGCCAAGGCGGCACTGCAGATCTAAGGCTGGGCCTAGGTGAGGAACTAGAGATCAGCCTGGGCTGCGGTCATAACTCTAGGCGAGCAGCCAAGGCAAGATAAAAAGTGGCTGGGAGGGGCCAGGCGCGGTGGGCAGGGCCAGCCAGTGGCATGATTTGCCGGTTCTCCGAACTGCACAGAATCATAACAAGGGGTTCTCCAGAACCAGTCCGAACTGGTAGAATCCCACCCCTGGGTGGGGGGGCTTATTGGTCTTTATATTGGGACTGTCATAAGCCACCCAGAGTCATTGAAAATGAGTTGAGTGGCCATAAAAATTTTCTTAATAAATAAAAAAATATATACTGACAACTGTACAAGGTTTCCAGCCAAATTTAGAGTTCTAGTTTTAACTACAGGATAAGAAATACTTTCAATATTTCAATGCTGTATTCATTACAAGCTTTTCTCCTTCATAGTGTTCAGCAATTAAATGCCTATGAAAAGCTCCCAAATAATATTTTGGAAGCAGTAAATAAATGTCATGGCTTAAGTGCATTGATAGCCTCATTTCCATAAATTTAAAGCTCCCTAAACTGTTTGGTAATATTAACATACTAAGTTCCATAATGTGTCTCTGTGATATGTGAAAACATTTCTTTTTATCTTTCTGATCTTTTCTAATTTACTTGTCATTCATATTCCTTGGATGGCTTCAAATTCTAGCATTAAGAGATGTTTATCTCCCCACTCATTTTTTCCACGCTGTGTAGAATTTGAAATACCTTTGGCATATTTCTCCTTAACTATATTTTTTTCAGTTATAACATTTCCTTATCAGGGAGTTGCAAGACGCATTAATTTAGTATATGTGAAGCATTTCAGGTTCTCTTCATCTTATCAAGTTCCTTTTTACAACAACAGGCTCCACCGTATTTTAGAGCCTCCAAGCACTGTCCAGGAAACATCACTTCCCAAATAATTTTTGCATGTGCACTGTTTCTTACGATGATTTGATCTCTTTTAGTAGCTGTAATATTTTTCTTTACTCTTGTGTCCTATTTCCAAGCCATTCCTATATCTTCTACCCCTATGCATAATTCAAACCAACTTGGAAACTCTTTAGCTCCAGTCAGTTTTTCTTTAGGATTCAGTTTAAGAGCATTTTAATGTCAAACGCTTAGAGTTTGTATCTGCTTTAAATGTAACCTACTCCATATGTAATTTAAATCTCTGTATCTTATGCTTTCAGAGAAAATTTCTAGATGTACAGTATACAGAGTCACATAGATCAGTGGATGCTAGTTGCTTTCTCAAAAGAACATGTTAAGTTCAGTCTTCAGTTAGGATCTCAGACATAACTATAGGAATAATCCTTTGATGATTGAGGGATCCAGTCCTCATGATCACAATTTTTTGATTAAGCCTAAAGACCAACCAATAATTATATCCCTTGCTGAACTGAAGGGTTTGAGGACAGGAAAAATTGTGCATATAAAATCTAGAAAACCCTTTGGTAGTACAAACATCAGAATTGAATCTTTAAATTTGTGAACTATCCAGACTGATTTCTGCCTAACATGTGATCTGCCACTTTGAATGCCAACCAATAGGCATGTATTATAGTCTACTGGGCACTTAAAAATATTTTGTGGTACCAGAGATCCCATTGCTATTTTCTTCTCCAACCAACCATGATAAGTCTAAATTTGTTAAATCATTTAGGCAGAAATTACTCCTAGTACAGATTTCCCAAACCATCCTGGCTTTACCGATCAGCAGGGGGAAGAGAGGGAATGGTTCCTTGCAAGTGTTGGCAAGCTCGCACGTGCACACCTCTATTTTGCATGAGGGGTGTGCATGTGTACCTGCTGCTCAGGCAAACGGAACATGTGTGCTTGCACACGCATGCGCTCGCCCAGCCTTTCCATGGCTTGGTTGCAAATAGCTCACGGCCCACTAGTGGCCCATGGCCCAGAGGTTGTGGAGCCCTATCCTAATGCCCTATTTCCTGGAGTAAAGGTAGCAGAAGCCAGTCAGTGCTGCCTTTTGATAGCATCACAGATTCTTTGGAGGAATCTCCCACAGTGAAGAACAGACTGTCATCAATTGCTGCCTGCATTCAGAGCGATATTGAAGAATGAAGTATCCCTGGAGAACCTTCTAACTAGATCAGGCTATATTCTGTTTTATTCTTCTTGAGTTGTCATTGTTTTCACCATGACTTTTGATTTTATGTCTTTTTATGCCTCTTGTGGATTGTTTGAAAAGATTTTTTTTATATCTTGCAAACTGCTGATGGTCAAATTGATTGAAGTGAGGTACAAATGCAATAAATAAATAGATTAAATAAATAAATAAATAAATAGAATAAATAAATAGATTTATTTATTGCATTTGTAAACAAATAGAGGGTTTTTGGTGCCTTTGAGTGTCTCTGTCTCACCCTTGTTATTTTTAGATTCTTTTGATTTAGAAAAATGGAAAAGTGACATGTGGATTAATGGAAAAACCCTCAAACACTCTGCCTGTCTATGTTACATAAGCCTTGTAAAGTTAATGGCCTTTAGAAGTATGTCCATATGGCTAGAAAAATGCAAGAATAAATTGCGATGTGAAGGATATCCCAAGAGACTATAAAGGAGATGATAGGGAGCAATTCCCAGTAGTTTGCCTTCTGTTAAATGCATGTTTTATTATAGGGCATAGAATAATGGATGCTGCTTTGTGAGATTTTGCATAACATTTTCTCAAAATTCCAAATGTGTTTCCAAAAATCAGAGGACTCCTGCTTTGGATAGAGAGATCTATAAATAATTGATATAATACTTCATGCTTAACATTTTTATCAGTCCTTCAGTGTAGACCAAATTAAGAAACAGGCACAACAGGGATTCTAGGAAAGCTTTTTATTATCGCAAAGTAGAATAGCAAAATCTTGGAAGCCCATCCAAGATCTTCTCTGACCTAGCTTATGTTAAACCAAATCACTGCAAGGTTATTTTGAATCTCTTTCCCATGCTTCCCTCTGTCTCAGGACAATCTCTTCCCCTTAATGTCTCTCATAGTTTGCCCTGTTCTATTATAAACTCCTTTTACATGTTTGCTTTGTGGACCCTAATTTGAATAGGCATGTTCATTAACTTTATTAATAGCTGCCTGATAATCTACCAAGAATACAACATTTACAGGCACTTTACATGGAGTGGGATGTGAAAATGACCTTAGGAGACAGGAAGAAGAGATGCAGCCTAGACAGCTATCTGATAAGAGGACAAGTCCAAAGCAGGAATGATGATGGAGAAAGCATCTCAGAATTGACTGTCCAGCATCTCAGAATTGATCCTCTCTAGTTCTCTGGAACATAAAGTCAAGACTGATGTCTGTCCTTCAGGGTAGTCCAAATCAGGAAACCAAAACCCAAAATATTAATAGGTTTTTTTGTAAGGTTACAGTAACAGAATCTTGCAAATCTAAAAGCACTTCCCTCTTCCCCTGCCTTTTCATCCCAGAGAACTAGGAAGAACTAGAAAGGTCAGTTCTGAAATGCTGTCTTTATCCCCATTCCTGCTTTGAACTTTTTCTCTTATCAGACAATTGTCTAGTCTGCAGCTCTTCCTCCTGCTTCTCAAGGTCATTCTCATAGCCCAGCAGAGAAAAGTACTAAAAAATGGCCATAGTTAGGGGGCTAGGTTGCTTTATATATTATATTAAAAGGTGTCTTTTGAGATTTTGGTCTGAGAAATGCCTTCCAATGAATTAAAAGAGCTTCAGTTTTACTCAGCAATAAGCTGACATAGGTGAATGACACAAACAATGGAATAAGTACAAGACAATATATGGGTGGTATATTTCACATATCCAACTATATAGACAATATATAGTTCACCACCTGCCTAATCCTTTTTTAACTTTGTAATTCTATGTGATCCTTGAAATTGGGGTCATCTGACTCTTTTCATATATTCTATTATATTAGCTTACAGTGCAGTGAGGATACAAGTTTGGTAGCTTTCCATTAAACCTCTGCCTGAAACACAACCAAACTTTCTTTATCAGAAAAGGAACATGTAATTATAATCTTGAATAACCAATTGAGTTTTGAAAAGCTCTGAGTTCCCGTCCCCAGCTGGACTTTTAGAAAGACTACCAAAATACCATAGACTTTTCAAGTTGACAGTAAGCCTCACAAACAGACCTATTTCTCTGATGTTTCCTGCTGAGTTTTAAAGCCTAAGAAGCTCAAACAGTGTGTGCAACTTGGCATCCTCCTGCTACTTACACTATGCAACTCAGATTATACATAGCTTGAATTCCTTCTTCCAGTTTTATGCACACCTATAGGACTAATAAACTTGCTGCTCATTAAATTCACCAGTAGCCCCCCTGGAACTGTACAGAAAGTAAACTAATGCCAAAACATTGCAGTTATTCTATTCCAGCAATCAGTTTGAAAGCTTTGATGTAAATAATAGTAATCTGTTTTGCCCCTGTGTGATCTGTAGTGGCCATTCTGGTTTTTTTGTTTTGTTTTGCAGAATTATAAAGTACTTGTTTCAGGGATAACATTGGAATGTTATTTATACATTGATTATTAAGATAGGCTTATTATTAGGAAAGTTGATAACCATTCTATTTTGGTTCATATATTTGATTTCTTATTTATGTTCCTGAAGTTTCTTTTAGGGATTGAATAAGATAAACTCAGTTTTCTAGTAACGCTTTTTCCACTTTTTGAAAAAAAATAAGCCCTAGAAATTTAAACTCATAAACTGGTTTAAATTCTACAATTGTTTTAGAATAGATCTAGATAGCCCCGTCAGGGCTTTTTCTTTTGCTCTGAGATAAAGATTTCTGCTAGATTGTACTACTTTTTTTGTCTGCAAAGAGTCAATATTCCAAAGACAGAAATGGGCCAAAAAGATTCCTATATAATAATCTACCCAAAGTGAACCTGACTATGGGTACATGGGTATATGGGTACCAGTGTATTGGTGCTTTGCTTACATTCAGTGTTCCTAGGCCAGCACAAGTAGTTCATCCAAAATGCAAGGTGAGAGTTTTCTTTAAGAATTGTAATATTAAACATTTCTGTTGACAAGGAAATGCACATTCCTGATGCTCTTATAGTAGTCAGAATTAGATAATGCTTTCTTACTGTTATTCAGGTTTCTCTTGTCTTCTGTTGGCAAATTTTTTGCGGGTTTGACATAAGAGATACCATGATTCATTAATCATTTAATCTCCACATGTTGAATAACTATGGACTTTAGTGAAAACAGAGATGTGTCATCAAATTGTAAAGATGATGTGATTTCTCAGCACTGAATAGTCTTTATTCCTTCTGTCTGAGCTTGGTAGTTATTTTCCTGATATATTAATTTTAGCATTATCAAATACTGTTTTCATTTATTCTTGTTTTAAACTTACCTCACTTCTCCATATCTAAAAAAAATACATGTTTGAAAATAGAGGAAGCAATATTGAGACCACCCTCTTTGAATATAGAAGCCTGTAAGTGAGTTTGAATATAGAAGCCTGTAAGTGAGTTCCACCTGTAGTTTCTAGAAGTTGATCCTTTTGCACAAAACAATCAGTAGACACTGAGGAATGGATAACATCAAATTTTAAAGTACAAATTTTAATTAAAAAATCTGAGTAAATGGGATCTAATTAATAATGGGAGACATCTCTAATTTTGTCAGTGTTGAAATGATATCGTTGTGAGTAACCATAATGCAAATGAAGTTGCATTTAGTGAAGCAACTCGCAAATCTATCTCCAGGTGGTAATCAAGACCATGATGTCCAATTTAGTTTTAGCAGAAATATGAAGGTTTTTGCATTCTATTTTTTTAATCCACACTATGGTAAATACAATAAAGTTGATTTCTTTTTGTCCTCTTAGTTTAATGGTTTCCTCTTTTTGATTTTTAGGATCCAGCATTTTCTTCAGTGATTCATGACAAACTACAGGTTCCCAATAGTACCCGGAAAGCATGGAATGACAGAGACAACCGATGTGATGTGTGTGCCACTCACTTGAACCAGTTGAAGCAGGAGGCTATTCAGATGGTCTTAACACTTGAGCAAGCAGCCAACGCAGAACATTGTGATGCTTCTCCTGGCTCTCCTCCTCCCCTTCCCAATATTCCCACCTTAGTGGGCTCTCGACATATGGGCAGTCTACAACCCAGAGACTGGGCATACCTGTCTGCTCCTTATGCTACTTCCAATTATGCTGGCTTTCTGCCTAACAAACTCAGTGGAAAAGTGAACAGCATAGGAATCGTTAATGGGATAGAGAAGAAAAATGGTTCCTTGGGACACCAGACAAAGGTCAGTGTACAGATGGCTACCAGTCCCAGCAATGGTAACATCCTGAATTCTGTGGCTATCCAGGCTCATCAGTACCTAGACGGCACCTGGTCCTTGTCAAGAACAAATGGTATTACTCTGTATCCCTATCAAGTAAGTGGCGTTAGAAAGGATTTTCCCTCATTGATTCATACCTACAGAGTACTCTGTGGCTCTAAGAAATACATGTGTACTAACTAATTCTGTGATAGTTATTTAATATAGAATGGTTGATCTCATCTGTAATGACAGGAATTCATGACCTTAAAATAAACCAAACATGCTGCCTTATTTTTGCAGTCTTCAACTCTTGTCAACTATTCTGTGGATTGCTAAATTAGCAGTGCAAATAATAGATCTTTAGGATGAAGCAGTAACTTGATCTCAGATAGGTTCAGTTTGCTAAACATGTTTGATAAATACAACTGGTGCTGCAGAACTCTAAACATAAAATAATGGTTTCTTTGCATGTTGAGTGGGCATTTTTTTCCTGGAAAATCTAATGGGGAGAAATGCAAATGCTGAATCTTTTTTGTTCTCTGCCTAGAAAACTTTTAGAAAGGAATTTCAGCATGTTATAAAGCTATTAAAAGCTTAAGAAGGTAAACTTCTAGGAGCTGTCGTGACCTTGAATATAAGCAAGGTAACAGTAGTCCTTTAAAATTTTCTTCCTTCTATATTTCCAGCTGCAAGAGATGAGAAATTGAACTGGATTCAGTGGTTGAGATCACCATCCACACAGTGGGAAGGGATGTTCTAAAGCAGAGATACTCAAACGTGGCAACTTTAAGACTTGTGGACTTCAACTTGCAGAATTCTAGGAGTTGAAGTCCACAAGTCTTAAAGTTGCCAAGTTTGGAGACCTCTGTTCTAAAGGATACATAGTCCCTACACAAGATTCAAACTCTTGCAGAGTCAGCCTTCAAAGCCATGTTGAAGAATCAATGTACAAAAGAAGTCTAGCATGGCTATAGCCTGCCAAGACATGTTAGCAAAGCCAGAGAATGTGGTGTTACTGTACTTATGTGATTGTAAGCAGGTGTGACATCACCTTTAAAGAGCTAATGTTATTTTGCGCTCCCTTTTGTTTGCTTTACTGATTCTCCATTTCAGTGTAATGAAGGCTAAATTACAATCAGACTAAAACATTTGTTGAATAATGGCCACGTTCCTTAACTGCAGGACTGGTAATTTATGTTATCGTCTGAGATTTTTTTCCCATTAAAGGTACAAGGAGATGCTTTTTCCCTAAACCAAACAGCACAGAGGGACATGGAGATTATCAGAGACTATACAGAATCAGGCTGTTTCCACTAGTAGGTATTTTTCAGAAGTGCTGATCTAATAAGTCAGGCGGGGGAAATCACTGGATAAAGAGTATTATAAATCTAGCAGTGGGATTCATTGCCTTGTTCATCATCTTTTTATCAGTCTTACGTCCTGGAACAAGAGCTATGGGATAGCTAGACTTAATGGCTCCTGAGGTGGGCATATCACCACTGCAGTTAGCTTTCCTGGCAGAATTGATAGCCTGCCTGGCAGAATCGGTTGACTGTTACGAAGGTGGATCTTATTTTATTCTGTAGACTCTGTGCATCTCAAATAAGAAACAGTACTGTCTTGGGCACGCATCTCAGGAAATCTTAACAAAGAAAATCTGCCAAGAAGAGGAACTCATAATTTATATTTAACATGTAAGAAAGTTTGGCCCCAGCCTTTAAAATCACTGGGATTAAATAGATAGAGGAGAAGAAATAGTGAGAATTTCTTCACTCTATGCAGGCTGGCCATACTTTGATTGAATGAGATGGTTCCCTTCAGGTTTTGAGATATCATAAAAAGAGCAGGAAATGGTTGTTACCTTATTATATATGTAAAGCCAGGTGCTAGAAGAATGGAATTTTCTGTCTTGTGTGCTCTAGATCAGGAGTCTCCAACCTTGACAACTTTAAGACTTGTGGACTTCAACTCCCAGAATTCCTCAGCCAGCTATGCTTTGCTGGCTGAGGAATTCTGGGAGTTGAAGTCCACAAGTCTTAAAAGTTGCCAAGGTTGGAGACCCCTGCCCTAGATACTGTGCATCTTGTCCTATGTGTGAGGTTGCCATTTACTATTTATTTTTATTGTAGGTGGTAAATTATACAGGTGGTCCTTGACTTACAATAGTTCATTGAGTGACTGTTCAAAGTTACGTCACTGAAAAAACGTGACTTATGACTGTTTTCATACTTGCAACATTGCAGCATCCCCATGTTCACATGATCAAGCTGGATGCTTGGCAACTGGTTCATATTTATGATGGTTGGAGTGTCCCAGGATCCCTTTTTGCAGCTTTCTGATAAGCAAAGTCAATAGGGAAGCTGGATTCACTTAACAACCATGTTTCTAACTTAACAACTGCAGCAATTCACTTAATAACTCTAGCAAGAAAGGTAGGGCTAAAATCACTTAACAAATATCTCACTTAGCAACAGAAATTTAGGGCTCAATTGTGATTGTTAAGTCAAGGACTACCTGTATAGAGCCAGTCCTGTATTAACGGTTTATACAACTTTATAGAAGAATGGTTATATAACAATTACAGAGTCCTCATCTAATGATTGCACTCATGCAGTGACTGTTCACAGTTATGAAACTGATGAAAATTTCATAACTGGTGATTAATTACTGGTAACCAATCCTTGCGTTTATAATCTCCTCAAGTCTCTAAAACAGTTGAAAGCTGAAGTAAGTCATGAGCAGAGTTGCTGTTTCACTTAGCAACCACTTTGCTTAACAACCAAGTTGCCAGTTCCAGTTGCAGTCACTAATGAAGACTATCTGAACTTACATGTGTGGGTATAGTTTTATATATGTACTCTGGAATAAGTAAAGATTAATATTTGATTTATTGTTACTTTAGTTGCTGATTGCTTAAAATGAAGTTGTTTTTAAAGATACAACAGTGGGATAGATTGCCTTTCTTCCCCATTAGTAAATTGGCAATCATATTGCTTGGATTGAGAGTTTGAAAAGATAGGACAAGCACAAAAGCATTGCTTCTTATTTATTATTTATTTATTTATTATTTGAACTTATATGCCGCCCCATCTCCGAAGACTCGGGGCGGCTTACAACTAAAAACAAGAGACAATAAATACATTAAAAAACAATTAAATTAAATTATAAGTCCAAACATTTATAAAATAATTAAAAGCAACCCTCCCCAAAGGGTCACAGCCCTTTGTAAGAATAACAGGCATAACATTCTCAATAATGATGTTCCATGATTATATTTGGATTGGATGATCTTGTGTTAACACAGGATCACATGCAATATTTTTGGGATGGCCTGAAGACTGTAAATCAGTGACACAAAGTGACTCTTGTGTTTACTTTTTCCTCCATGGGTTTTTGATGCAGTTTAAAAAGATGATGATGATGATGATATTAAGTCTGATTCAAGGTTGACATTAATGTTTTCAGGTAAGTTTTAATTTGTGGAATTGACCAGTTTTCCACAATTGTGGTTTGAGGATGCTCCAAGAGTCATTAAAAGAGGTTTTAGAGGACCCCATGTGGTTCTGAGACCTTAGGTTCCAACTTCCAACCAGTCATATACATGACAAAAGCAGAAATTTAACTTTGGAAAAATAATACTTTGTTTCTTAAGAAAATTTCAAACATAGATTTTTATATATATAAAAAATTGGAAGTGGTTTTTAAAAAATAAGATCTGATGTACAACCTAAAATACAGCGATAAGAAATAGGAAATAAAGCTTCTAGTTATATCTCTTAGATGGCTATCACCAAATGTCAATTAGGTATCTTTTTATATTTATGTGACCACTAAAGATAAAAATAGTGTGGGGTTTTTTTTTTGTTAAAATACAATGCATTCATAAATCATTTTAGAACCTATGCGAGTCTGTGTGATGGCGGGGGAAGGAAATACTGAATTCTTCCTTTATCTCTCTTTTATTTTAACAAAAAAAAATTGGAGAAAGATTGGGGATCCAACCTTGGATCCTTCTTTGAAGAAAAACTCTCAAAATCATGCCTCACACCTGGTGGGTGCCATTTACATTTTTCTCCCCATGTATGGGGAGAATCCTAACAGTCACATATGTTTCTGATCAGACGTATATTGTTACAATAAACTACAAATGGATAGGCATAGACCACAGGAGCTCTGATATCTCTTTACTGAGGGGTGGCTCCAGGGGTGGGATACAAATATTTTTACTACCGGTTCTGTGGACGTGGCTAAGTGGGCATGGCCATGTGACTGGGTGGGGCATGATTTCTTTTTTTCTGCAGCACGCACACACACACACACACACACACACACACTGCGCTCTGTGGGTTTTTTTTGTCTCCTGGGCCTCAGGAAAGCCTCCTGAGCGAAGCAGTAAGACAGTGATGAGGATACCGGCACAGCTGAACATCGGGAGGAATTTTTAAAAAAAGAGATACTCTCTTACTACGGGTTTGGCCGAACGATAGCATTTTTTAACTTTCGGTTCGTGTGAACTGGGCTGAACCAGTAGAATCCCACCCACTGGGTGGCTCAGCTACTAATGAACTAATCTTGAAGGGTGTCCCAGAATAGACAACTGTCCTGCCAAAAATTGAAGTAGCAGTTCACCCCAGAATGCTAGTAAGGTCTTGCTGTAGTGCACAAAATTTTGAAATTTTGAAAGGAAGTAAGGTCAAGATGAACATCCTATTTTGCCTTTGATTTTTGCTCATGGCCATCTGTTTTATACTTGTCCACAGCAAGGATTAGCTGTCCAACTTGTTTTAGCAGACAATCAAGTACTTTCCAAGCAAAGGGAATTTGGTTCTTTGAACCAGTCTAGGGAATTTGGTTCTTTGAATTTTTCAACAGCTTTCTATGGAATACAGTCTATAATAAGAGGGGTAAAGTAATAAAGAGCAATAAGGGAAGGGACTAGACCAGGGGTGTCAAACTCATGTCATCACAATGGTGTCACATGACATACTAGGACTTTTTCCCCCTTCACTAAATCGGGCATGTGCGTGATGCATCTGACCTGTGGGCCAGGAGTTTGACAGCCCTGGACTAGACCCATGGTCACTAGCCCACATCTTTATAAGACCAGAAGAAATTTTTTGTCCCCCGTGCCCACATATTTGTATATTTGTTTGAGTTTTCATACTCACCCTTTAGCTGAGTAATTTTGCATAGCTATTAGGTTGAAAGCATTAAAAATTCAAAGAAGAAAATTCATTCTTTCAAAGAAGAGAAAGGTCTTCAGATTTTTTTAAAGCCAGCAAAATTAGGGATCATCCATATTTTGAAGTGGATGTTTTTTTTCCAAAGGGCAGCCATAGGCACAGAAAAGTCATCTTTCCTGGGTCTCGTAAGATGGCACTGTTTAATATTCAGGAACTGGAGCATCCCAGAGTTTTCAGATCTTATTGAATAGAAACAGATATTCACATATTGGTAATCCTGCAAGTAACCAGGCCCTATGCTATGAGAATTTTATTTTTGGTCCTGCCTTCCTTCTAAGTCTCAGAAAGATCAGTAGATGCTGGTTTGAGCCTTGCTTCTTCCCTGCCATCCAGAGATCAACTAATCATCATGTCTCAAAAGCAATACCCTCAGGATTCTCACAGATTTCCTGACATCCAGTTTTTGGTGTATTGCAGTATGGATGTAGAGAACAATAGATTTTTATCTAGTCATAATTGAACAATGCAATCATGCTTGTGAAGCAAGATCAAGAGATGTCATCTGCTGCTACACCTTCTTGAAAACTGAAAAACTTCTAAGAGAAGCACCTGCATACCCAGTGGTGATTTTTTCCACTTTGGTAATACAGAATGGAATCATTATATGAAGGAAAAGCCAGGACTTACCTGGGTCTGCCTAAGAAGCGGTATGTTTTCTCAAGGATATGGTGAACTGTTAACAATACAGTAACATTTTTTATTAGTTATTTCCAAAGATAGTGGCAGTTTACTCGATATTGATTGATTGATTGATTGATTGCCCAATTTATACTTTAGGCGGTCCTCAACCCACCCATTTTATTATAGCTGTATTATTGTTCTGCATCTTACTCTCAGAAAGTAGGTTGAAGTCTGTATTGAACTGTTTTTTCTCATGGAAGGGTAGGGTCCTATTTTTGTAGGGTCCTATCTAGAAGGACACTTCATGCAAGTCCAGCTTTCCCTTCATACAATGAGAGGATTTTTGTAAATACTCCTCCATCTTCAATTTCATGCTTGCTGTTGAGGCAATTGCTGTGGATATGAATGATGTTCTTTTCATAGAAAGAAATTTAGGATGCTAATAAATGTTTTCTTAAGGACCATAGTTCTGGCAGTTAGTCTTTAAATGCCAAGTAAACAAGCAATCAGAAAAGAGGTGTGATTGTGTGTGCATGTCCCAGCTTAGTCAAAACATCTGATTTCATTATTAGACTTTTTTCAACAACAGAAACAATGAAAGAGATTGAGAATGAACAACATCTAGCCAATCTCTGTTGGATTCTGTGCTAATTGTAAGTTTTTCTTACAATTATTCTGGTACGATTTGATCTGACATTACATTTTTATGCATGGCTTAATGACTTGGGAATCACTTGATTATCCTTCATGATAGCAGGAAAAAAAACTGAAATTGAGAGTAAAAGTACATTCCAGCAACTAAAAACAGCTAAGGAGGCTTATCCTGTGAGTCTAAGAACCCCATGACACAGCTGTGATGTGAAGAGTCATTTAAAAGTGTGAGATAATCTTACAATTAGTAAGGATTTGGATACTTGATTTTTTTTCAGTCTAGTTAGTTTGTTCAGATATGGGACATCTCTTTTCTGACAAGCAATCTAGGATAATCTGGGCCTGGGAAAGCTAGGATAAGGGTAAAAAATTCTCAAAAAAGTTTAATAAAGGTGATATCTTTCCGTGGCAAAATATGCTATCAATGCATTTTTAAAGAAACTTATCATAGAAACTTTCAAGTAAAGGTTACCTTTAATATAGAAATTAAGTTTATAAATACATTTTAAACTAATTCTGCTTTTATGGGAAAGTATATTTTGGAAAGTAACTAAAGTTGCTCCTTCTTAGAGTAAGGAATTAAAGCTGTGATGAATGAACAAGGAGCCAGAGGCTCTGAAGATAATTAAGGGAGTTTCCTTGTTTCATTTTGAGACAAGGGCATCCTATTTAAAGATCCACAGTAAAATATATAAAAAAGATGGGGAGGGGAAATGCTTCTGAATGATACAAACAACGCACAAATAAATATTCTAAGATCCTCTTTTCACATTAACAAAAGTGCAGACCAAATCAGGGTTTGAGGAAAACTTAATGCTTATTTTACACCTGCACTGTAACAATGATCTTTATGTCTGCACATATGAAAAATAATGTGAAGTCTGACGGAGACTCCTTAGCCTAATAGAATTCAGCTGAGATGACTACCAGTTGACTTTCCGTCTGAATGAAGAATGCTGTTGATTAGCTGCTTCTGAATGATGTGCTGAATGATTGGAAAAGAATGGTTATCCATTGACCAAAGTCATGGAGAAACACTCCTAGATAATGGAATAATTTTAATTGTAATAACTCTCTGGAAAGCTGAATGAGGGACTGCAGAATTTTTCACAATCAGTGCACATAGTTGGTTATTCCCAGGTGATTTCAAGAATTCAGGAATAAAGGTAATGACCTGTCACCTTCCAAAGTGCTGAACTGTCTATCATGCTTAAGATTACTAGGGGTTCTTGGCTGAACATCAGTAAGCTTGTTTCATAAAGAAGCGCAATTTTAATAATTCATGCCCTTCGTGTATTTTAATAAATATTTTTAAAGGAATTCCATTTTACAAAGATTCTTCTAGCCAATCCAGTAAGGCCTTATTTACAATCTAAGCAAATGTTCTTAAACAATTCTTTACTTTGTCAAATAATTTAATTTTTTTAATTAAAAAATAATAATATTGAGAAGGACAGTACTGAAGGGGATATTAGAAAACTTTAAAAGGTAAGATTTTGTCCCAGTTGATAAATATATTAATATTAGATTGATTGGGTTAATTTCCATTGGATGAAATAGGATAACGATATGAAAGTTTGATGCATTTTAAACTATTCTTTCCTGATCTGGTTCCTTCTATCGTCATAGGAGATGATAGAAATTGGAGTCCCATCATGTGGAGAAAGCTGTTAAACAACCTGGCAAGAAGAAAGGTTTTTTTTTTCTAGATAAACTTCTTACTTTCCTTTAGAGAGGTCATTAAAATAATCATGAATCTTGGGTTTCAAAGACAACATCCGTATATAATGAGAATAATCCATCGAAATCTCCCAGTTGCAGATGCCCATGGATCCTCAGCAGGTGATACAGTATTTTGGATTCTTTTGGAGCAGACTGGCAGGAAAGTTATGGAGAAAGAAGAGAGTGCTTTTTGTGTGAACTGACTTCTTCTTGGGAGATAGTGGATTGCAGCATGTTATGAGCAGCGGAAGCACATTTTATAGCTAACAGGCAGGAAAAAAATGGATTACAGGCTATTCAGAATAATGTATGAAGATACGAAATGGTTCCTGCTGCAAGACCTTAAGGAGGAAATAATACAGAAAGTTTACCTATTTTTGCTTCGAAATGTGCTTGATTTGCACAAACTAGAACTATTATTTCAGGAAAGATCCCATTCTGGAATGCTGCTTTAAGAGGATATAAAATATTTTGAGAATCAGCTCTCCTTGTCCACTTACTCCTTTTGATAGTAAAACTTTTGCTCCCAACATTATGCAACAGTTGGTTAGATATGTGAATAAGAAATTTAGTGGCTTTGGTCATGTTTTATTTGGCCCAAGATAAAGAGCAGCTGCTACACAGAGTTGCTTTCCTTTCCTTGGTTATCTCTTTTGTCAGAATGACCACCCCAGTACAACTTCTAGTTGTCCTCAACATGTAAAAACAATGGGGGACTATACACTCCATCCCACTGTACCAGGCTAGAAAAGTTGATGAGATAGAGAAGAATTGCATTAATTCTAATGAAGAAGAAATTATTGGTAGGGAAAGATCAGACTTTTCTAGCTGTATATAATATGTAATAATAATGATAATAATTTGCCTGACTATTCCAAGTTGTACCCATCAGTTTGCAACTTGCCATTTGATTCTGTTTTGTCCAGCTGTAATCTTTTTACTTTTTTTTCCTTCTCTACTTTTTTTAGACTATAAATGCAAAACAGGCAAGACCAATTCCTTTTCCCTTTATAAAATTAATGTGAATCACTTTGTGAAATAATAAGTACTTGTGTAGGGGGGATATAGTGCAGTGCAACATACCATGATATATAAGGCAGTTTAAAATTATTTTCACATTTCTGGAAGGAAGATTTTCATCCCTGTTTTGATTTAAGAAGTAATTTACAAAGATATATGTTTCTCTGCTGGCCTAGCTGTGCTGAACAGGGTAGTTCAAAGCAGCTGGTTTTAAATTTAACTTGCCATATCAAGACATCTTCCTTTGAGTGTCCCTGATGAGTTTTTAAAAGTAGCGTAGTTTGTGCACTTAAGCCAAGAATGATTGTTATGGGATTAGATACTAAATCCAGAGATTAAGTTGTTGGTGTCAGATAAAGGAGGCTTTTGAAATAAAAAAAAGAAAAGGGCCCTTTTTTCAACCTATTGCCTTATTTGGTAACGTTGTCAGTAAGTATCAATAATTGATAGGTAGATAAAAATGCCAAATCCAGTCTAAACATCTAACTGACAAACATAATAATAATAATAACAGCACTCTGAGAGAATTTCCATCTGTCAGTTGCAAAAGGCCCCATGGCATGGATCCACACCTATATTGCACAGACACCCTAGGTTCTTAAGATGGCCTAGGTTCTTGACATGAAGACCAACACCACCTAAAGAACTGGCAGCTGTGATTTCACATTTATAAATATAATAATAATAATCACCATCAGTCAATTGCAAAGGGAAGCTTTACTTGGAAGAGCATATATCCTGTGACAATACTTTAATACAATAACATCTGCCTATCCCAAGTCTTTGGAAAGGACTCAATAAGTGGATAAAAATGCCAAATCCAGCCTAACATCTGGCCGACTGTGACTCATCATCATCATCATCATCTTAAATGCTTTCAAGCGGCGTGAGACTCCAAGCCTTAACTGGATCTCCAATTGTTTCCTGAGACACATATTTGGAGCCTGCTTTAAACATTGGAGGGCAGTTTATCTGAATCAATTTGTGCTGGAGGGCAGAGACTTTCTGCACTCCAAAGATCTAGTTTTAGGGAACTGAAGTGTACTTCTTGAGGACATCAGCTTTTTTGGAGGAGGGTGATATAAATAGTAGTATTTAATATCAAATAATCGTTTGGAAATCAGAAGAACAAGACTTTGAAGAGGGCATAGGAAGACATAGGAAAATAGTTATAAATGATGAATTATATGACTTGGTTGTAATGTTTTCACAGCCAGTAAATTTCTTGTTCAATTTCATCAAATAAGTTTTATCCTTTTATATATATATATATATGTATATGTTTTCGTAGATTTTCACGGGTAAAGGTATGTAGGTCTTGGTGTATTCGGGTCTTGTCCCGTGTAAGATTGAGAATACCTTGGCAACGTTTCGACGAAATCTCATCCGTCATCTTCAGGCTGGTGTCTTCAGCTTCGTTCTCGGATGAGATTTCGTCGAAACGTTGCCAAGGTATTCTCAATCTTACACGGGACAAGACCCGAATACACCAAGACCTACATATATGTATATGTATATATGTATACACTCACACACACACACACACACACACATATACAATAAATGGCAGTATGCACAGCTACAAATTCATTCTCCCAATAATAGGAATATGCACCCTTCTTTAGGTAAAGAGAAACAAACCCAACTATATTCTTTTCTCCTGTCTCTATATCCTTATCTATGCTTACATTTTAAACATGTATAAGTAATAGAAACCTTTTCAAATTAATTTGTCATTTGTAACACATATTTTGGTGGTTTTTTTAGAGTTTCTCTGATAGTCAAATTTTATTTATGTCTGAGATTTTTGGATCATGGTGGATTATGGAGGATTTCTCAGGTGGATATATCGTCGTGTATCTTTTCCAGTTGTTTTCCCCAGTTACTTGATGTATAGGAACCCTTTAAATGAAACCTATGTTCCTCCATTGTATACTTTTGACCGAAGAATCACTGATGTCTTTGAAGGCTTCCTGCTTGAGAGATCAGTTCTTAATAGCCACTTCAGATTTTTATTATACCATTGTGGGAAGAACAATGGTTGGACATTGCTACTTCAGCAATTAATATGAATTAGATCTTATTAGTAAAATTTAAGCATTGCTTCTGATAAGAAGTCTCCTTGCTATCATAACTAGATTGTGCTGGAATCATTTTAATTATGTCTGTCATAAATCTCTTGCATATTCCTGGTTGGCTAATTAATTTAATCTTCTTGTTTACTTAGGAAAGTATCAACCAAATCAGAACTGATTTAAATAGATGCTGCGGACCAATTGTATTAGTTATTGAAGCTATTTAATTGGGCTTTTTTTAAAAAAAATAAGTTATTTGAAAAATGACTGGATACATGAGCTATGTCTAGAAGTGTTCCTATGTTTAAGTTTGTAAATATCTTTTCATAAGAAGTACATGAGTTTGACAAGGATTGAAGAAGAACTTTAGATTCCATCATTAAATAATAGGAGAAATGGAAACGCTTATGAAACAAACACATGAAATTTAAAACGAATTAGACATAAGTACACACACATACATGTGCGTTAACTAAATTTGGGTAGTTTAAACCAGCTTTTAAACTACCAAAATAAACTAAACCAGTTGCCCTACAGGTGTCTTACATAGCTCCTAGTCAATTTAAATGTTAGGCTCTCCTTCTAGCTGTTGTTGATTGTGTTGAGCCTCAGGCAATTTCACAAGATTTTAGATTGATGCTGTAGATGGATGGAACCAAGTAATGATATTTTAGTCCTGAGTGTTAAACATTTCCTCCCTGTTGTGTGTCTCTTTGTATTTGCCATGGAAAAGTTATTTGCTCTGACTCTTTTCATCAGTAAATAATACATTCTAGTTAATAGGATATAGAGTCACTGTCCTTAAAATTCTCAGAAGAACCAGGGCCCTAAGGCAAAGAGCAGAAATGCAGTATGTCTGACGTCCCGATATTTTAGTGAAGATGGATTATGAGGCTTTAGGCAGATACATTCACAAGAGCTTATGTACTATGAAATGAAACTATACTCTCTACTTCAGTCAAACTGTATCAGTTTCAGCTAAGGTTCAATAGCTACAATTCCATTTTGGGGGGATACATAACTAGGTAAATTAGTAGTGAGCAATTATTTTCTGAAATTAGAAGTGCCTTCTGGATCCTGAGATGGTGATCCATGGAATATTTGTGCTTTGTAAGAATTTTTCAGATATTGCCTCTGCTTCTAATCTGCTGCAACATTTAAGGGTGAATAATTTTTTGAGTTTCAAATCTACATTTCAAATAAAAAAAATAAGGTTACGCAAAAGAGCATTTAGTGGGTGCTAGCAATTTTTAATGTTATTCCGCAGTGTCTTTTTTTTGCAGAGTGCAGCTCAAGTCATGTCTTTCAAAAATTACCTCTATAGTAGATCAAGGAGAGACTGGATTTAATTCTTTTATTTTGTTTAACTTAATCAGTTTTGTAATGTGCCCCAAAAGTATGGATTGTGTCAGGGTATAAATAGGAAAAACATAAAAATATAAAATCCAATAAATTTCTTTAATAGACACCACTGCTTAATCAGTTGCTGGGACACAAAAACACATTGAAATTAAATAGTTCAAATTGTTTCTGAAAGGCTCAGAGTGGGGGATTACATAACCCCATGGGAGAAGTGTCCTGAAGGGTTATGACTGGCACCCTGACTGAACTTGGGCAAAGAGTCTTTTATTTACAGCTCCATCTGCTGCTTGAGCAAGAACTGAGTCATGAAAGACCCACCAAGTCATGAACCACCTTTAAATACATTGATCGATTGATTGGCTATCATTGGATTGTTCATGTTATTTACTTATGGCCAGTAGTTCTGTCTTGGAAGGATTTAATCCAAGATTATTTTCCCCATACTGACACGCACAACCTTCAAACACCAATTAAAGACGTCCATAGAATCCTTAGCATTTCAAAACAGAACTAATTGTAGAGAATAAGAAAGATAATTTTGACAGAGGTATGCAAACTCCTTTACCAAAGTGATGAGGGGTGAAACATGTTTTAAATCCACAACAAACAGATAATATTTGAAAGACACTCAATACCTCCTTTCCCCCCAAGATTATAAGGAAAGAGAAGTACAGCACAAACATGCAAGATTCTGTTATTATAGCCAATCTCAATAAAAGCAGTTTTAGCCTTCCTGTGGAATTATTTCCTAGTCTGGTCCACTTTGTGGGACTGACACTAATGAAGACCAGGTAGATATTTCAATGCTAGGTTTACCTGGGAAAAGAACAGTTACCCTTTAGCTTTCCATTGTAAGAAAAAGAGGTTCAACTGACTCACAGAGACCTAGTCTTAATGAATTCATTCCTAAAGGAATGCAGGAATTTTGCTTGTACAGTTTCCAAGAGTTTGTTTCCTAATTTATTATCTTTTGATACTAAGCCTGATTAGTGAAACTGAGCGTATATCTTGTTTCTCTGGCTGTTTTGCGCTGTTAGGAATTTGGCAATAATCCACCAGAGTCCCCATTGTCATTCCCACCCCTTGGCTGGGCTTATTTTCATTCCGACTAACAACAATCCAGACAATCCATTTCCGCTTGGATTGTAGTTGATGTATCACAACTTTCTGAATAACCTTATCTAAAATGAGGTTAGAGACTGGTTGAAACACATGTTGGTCAAGGGAGGGGGCACAATGATCTTTTTCAAGGAAGGTAGTACTATCCTCATATAACATTTATTACCTTTAAACAGAATTCAGACTTCAGAAAACCCTAACCACTCCTTTAGGTTTTACAAATTCAGAAGAATCCCAGCATGAAAATCATCTTGCTAACCACCATAGGTTTAATCTAATTGGCATTTTAATTGTCCAAATCAAAGTAGGTACAAACAACTTTTTCTGCCCTAGAATCTATAGATTCTAGTCATTTGCCATGCCCATTTTCTCCTGAAAGGATCCAAATAATCTGAAACAGGTTGCCAAAAGGGAATATGAGAATGCAAGAAGCATAAAGAAGATAATTCTCTGCAATAATTAATTTTCTTCTCCAGAATAAGCTTGGAGGAGATAATTAATAAACAGGCAAGCTAAAGACCGAATTAATTAATAAATACATAACAGATGATTTGCCCTGTGAACTACATAGAGGACCGTCATAGTTAATTCCTGACGTTCATTCCTGTTGCAATTTTGCACTCCTCAGTTTGGTAGCATCTTCCATGGGATTTATTTCTGAATATGCTTGTATAAGTTTGCATGATAAGGATTATGCACTCTAGCTATGTAATCAACACTCTTCAGTAGTGCTGGAAAGGTAGCAATTGTGCTTTTGAAGCTTCCTCTTGTTTTCCCTAGATCCTCCCCTCCCCCCCAAAAAATTACCTAACATCAGTCATACTATGCAATTTCTCATAGATTGAATATGGAATGAGGAGAAGGAACAGGAGTAAAGAAAGATAACCACCTCTTCTTGTTGTATCTTACTGTGGCATTGTTAGGAAGTGTGAAGTTCTTGGTACTTGGTACTGCAAGCTTGATTGTTTGCTTGCAGATGATTCATTACCCAACTGGGTAATATCATTAGTGTTACTGAGTGTAGGGTTTACTCCCTGTTTATAAGGAGGGAGCAAATTATTGTATATGGCAAGCTATTGTATACAAACAGGGAGCAAAGCTCACATTCACTCGCCCTGATGTTACCTAGTTGGATAATTAAATGTCTGCAAGCAAACAAACTCAGAGTACCCCAAGGACTCCATTGTTCAGTCCTGAGCTTACAGATATTCTCTTCTATTGATAGTTAGGAAGTATCAGTAATTCTGTCACAGAAGAATTTTACCTCTCCCACTCAGCCCTATTATTTTTGTAATAATAGACAATACTGTAGGTAAGCATGTATGCAATCAAAATGAACCTCTTCTGATTTAAATGATTGAGATTTTTATCTGAGCATTTCTTGAATCCTTCGTGAAAGAAAAGGAAAATCTATGTGGAAAAGACCACTGCTTAAACCAAAAGACTTTGGATTTAAAAGATAAAGAATTTCAATTCCTAGCATCTTCAAATAGACAAGGAAACACTGCCTGAAGCCTAGGGAGATACTGCCTGTCAAGGTAAACAGTTTGGAGTGATAATAATTCCATATAGGAATTCTATTGAGGTTCCATATAAGGCAGCTTTCTTTGTGGAATTCATTTATTTGAAGAGATCATCAGATTGAACTATACAGCTAGTTGACTTTATGGCCACAAATTAGTTCTATAGTTAAACAATATAGCAAACACGGACAGTGATAAGGATAGTTAAACTTTTAGAGCAAATCATACAATAACCTTTGAGGTCAGGAAGGATTTTTTAAAAATCTTGAATATGTCCACATTGTTTATTATTCCTTTTGAACCTTATTTCTATGCTATACTCATCATCATACTTGATGGTGTCATAAAACAGATACTCAATAGGTAACTTATTATCTCAATAAGAGTATTCTGAGTGTTAAGGGGATTGCACTACTAGAATATCTAAATGCAAATCTAAATAAATAGTAATGGTTCAGGTGAGATATTGAATTATAACATCTATCCTATTTCAATTCTCCATATTGTGGTGATTAACATTATACCTTCTATATTGTATATCTATATATATCTATCATCTATTTATCGTCTGTCTGTCTGTCTGTCTGTCTGTCTGTCTGTCTGTCTATCTATCTGTCTATCTATCTGACACTTTATTTAAATGAAATTTCTATATCAGTGATTTCATGACCTCTGTAGATTCCATACGCTAAATAAATAAGAGGTGAGTGTTAACTTTTTTATACTTTTATTCAAATATATCTCAATAGATTGAATATATGCTTCTTAGTCAAAGAGCCTACTTACTGCTCATAAGTCACTTTCTGCAGTATTGTCATAACTTCAAATTGTCATGAAGCTAATTTCATAAGTTGAAGTTAATTTCATAAGTTGAAGACCGCCTGTGCTGGAATGATCTAATTCAGATCCGATATTATGCAAATCTTGGTTGCATAATACACTAGTTCTCTGTTACTACTAATATGGAGACAGGCTGTGTTTAATCATGGTGGGATCCTGGGGATTCATTTGACGCATTTGGTAGCAGTGACACTTTAGTCATTATTAATGCACCAGTCATTTTCCCCATTGTGACAAAAATGCTTCCCTGAATCAGTAATTTACAGTACATTTATCTACTATTCCTGGAATATATTGCTTGTACTCAACTTGGAATGAGAAAAATTTAAAGGAAAGAAAAGCTAAACTTGCTTTGTCTGCAAGGATACCTTAGTGAAAAACAAGTGTCAACCTGCGCTTGTTTACTGAGGGGTGAAATTTATTATCGCTAATGGAGGTTACTCTTCAATAATTAAACTTAGAATTGCAGCCAAAGGTACTGAGAGAAAAGGCTTCCATGGGGGGCAAACAAGTCAACATGGACAGCCACGTCCATATTTTGATGTTTTTGATACACACACCTGCCAGATGCACCTCTCTGAAAAAATCTAGTAGCACTCTAAAAGTTGGCCTGTTTGATCTAAAGTTGGCCTATTTTCAATGGAAAAACAGGGCTTTTTTTTCTTCCTAAACAGCTTCATTTTTATACATAAGAGATGAGAAATATCCATTGCTCAGAAAAAGAGCTTTCCTTTCTATTATATGAAGCTAATTCAGAAAATTGCAGTTCCCTGCTCTCAGTTCTGAGTGGCTGTTTTTTTATATTTGTTTGGAACATGGAGAAAAATCATTTTCTGTTTGCCATTCCCTCTGCAGCAGATGCTTGTCATGGATCTTTCGAAAGAAGATGAATGATGAAGTTAAAATATTGTCAGTATGAAGAGGCGCTTATTTTTTTTGCTGACTTGTTTGCCGCAATTGAAAAGGAGGGTGCTCTCTGCCTCAATAATGCTATTTAAAAGTATGAACTCTGGGGTTCATTTGACATTTTGAAGCCTTATTGGAGAAGATGAGCTCATCATTGTATATTTAAGAACCACATTCTGGATTTCATCAATACAGACTTTATTGATTAGCCCTTGGGCCATATCAAAGTGCAAAGTTCCAGCAATAAATTGTTGTTAAAATTTGATAAAAACAATTCAAAATGGAATTTAGTAAAATACAATTTAAAATGGAATTGGATAAAATACAATTTAAAATGGAATCAGAATAAAATACAATTTAGATAAAATAATAATAAAATACAATTTAAAATGAAGTTGTAATAATGTAGAATAATTTAAGATATAGATAAAATATGACAGCATCATACTGAGTCCCTACAATCCACCCCAATCAGTCCCACATATGCAGATCTCAACCAGATCATTTTGTTTAAATACTGTGCTACGTTAAATGTTATTTTCAAGTTCTGGCCGGACATAAGGTAAGTTATTTTGATATGGGGATCCCAATGGTCATTTGTCTGGTATATAGACCAAGATACCTGTCTCTCACCCTCTTATATATGCAATAGTCAAATAGGATGTGAGCCAGGTCCTCTACCTCCGCCGCTTCGCAAATGCAGAGATCCTCATTGTACGGTATAGCATGAAATCTCCCGTATCTGACCATTGTGTCAAGCTGTTCGAATCTCGCTAGGATTTTATCAATTCTTAGATAATAATTATTATATAAACTATATAGATGTGATCATTATAGTCATCATGCTCACATTGATCATAAAAGCAAAGGAACATATGTATGTATGTACATATGTATGTGTGTACGTGTGTATGTATGTATGTATGTGTATATATATATATATATATATATATATATATATATATATATATATTTGTAGATTTTCATGGGTAAAGGTATGTAGGTCTTGGTGTATTCAGGTCTTGTCCCGTGTAAGATTGAGAATACCTTGGCGACGTTTCAACGAGATCCCACTCGCCATCTTCAGGCTGGTGTCTTCGGCTTTGTGCTTATGCCAGCAAAGCGTGATCTGAGCTTCCCTCTCTCTATAAATACTGGAGGGGAGGTGTGGTGTGCTGGCTCTGCTGTAAGCGGGTTGGTTGGCTGTGTTTTGGCTGTGTTGTCGCTTCTTGATTGGTTGATGGAGTTGATGTTTGCTGATTGGTTGGCTTTTTCATAAGAGCCTGTGTGGCTGAGGTAGTGGCTGTGTGTCCTTCAGCCTTTTGTGTTTTAGCTACCTGGGTAGTGGGCTGTGTGATGACCTTCTGAGTTTTATTGTTGTGACATCCTGGGTCTTGTGCTGTTATCTCCTGGGTCATTGTCTGTGTTGCAACCTCCTGGGGTTTTGTGTTGTAATCTCCTGAGTTCCATGATGTAGTATCCTGGGTGGAAGGCTGTGATGTGACATTCGGGCCTTGGTTTGGCTCGAGTTTGAGGTCTGGCTATGTGTTTATAGCGTGTGTCAGTTTGCTTAGTTTGGGGTCGGAGGGGTGTAGCAGCTGGAGTTGCAGCTATGGTCTGGTTTCTGGATGGTGGTTGCCTTTTGTCTGTAGGGTGGGCTTGGGTTTGAGTCTGGTGAAGGAGATTGGTGGTGGCATCGTGTGTTATTTTGGGTCCGGTGTTGGTTTTCGTGGCTGGGACTCGTTTGTTGATTAGGGCTAGTTTCCAGATGTCTGGTAGGCGGGAAGTATCATCCCGTTTATTCATGTTATGGGGGTGTTTCTCTATTTCGATGGCTTCCCTAATTATTCTCTTGTTGAAGTGTTCAGTGTTGGAGATAAGTTTGGATCCCTCAAAATCAATTTCATGTCCTGTGGCTTTAAGGTGCTGGAAAAGGGAGGAAGCAAGAGTGGATTTTGTCCTGCTTGTGTTTGCCCCCCACCTCCCATTAGCAAGGGGAAGAAGGTAAGTGGCAAGCCAGAGAAGATTCTCTCGCTTGCCATTTTCTTTTGTTGCGAGGAGGGAAGGCTAGCATCTAATGATGAAAGAAAAATAGAGAGCTTCACTCATATCTCAGGAAAAGATGGCACTCGTTCTTCCACATGGCCCAGCAATGGATCAGCCTGTCCTCCTTCTGTATCCTGATATCCTGAGCTATGGAGATTTTTGAAAGGTAAGTGAGCATTCAATGATGGGGTGGGTAAGTCCCAAGTGGCTGTGGAGATCTGAAGGCGGAAAACATAGCATGGGGTAAGTGAAAGGGGGGAGGCATTGTCCTTGTGCCTGCACTAGGATCTCCTCAACTTGTGAGGCACCCCATATTCCGCTTAACAATCTGTGTATTCATTTAATGAATGTATTGGGGGAGAGCAGGGATGGGGAGTCATTAAGTGATGTTTTCACTTAATATCCTCCTGACCTTCTTCTGTAATAGGCAGACTCCATTATGGTCATAACTCAAGGATTACCTGTATGGAGGTCATCTTGCAGGGTAGTTCTTGATTTTCTGACCATACATTATATACGTTTGTGTTTAAAGGAGCTTGTCTGTTAGAAAAGAAAGTGCTTTACCAAAATGAAACTTTCCATTGTTTTTGTTGTAAAAGTACTTAAAAAGTACTTACTGTCAGTTTGATGGATTTTGGTGATCTTTTTTAACACACCTTGGATTTGTGCAACAGCATGCTTCTTACATTGTGCACAGCTACTTTTATTTCTTGCAATAACGTCTCCTACCCCCACTCATCTTTTCTTCCTCACCAGAGTGATTTGGTTTTGTTGACCCTCTGTGGAGTTGAGAATCTTTTCCCTTGTCTTAAAGATGTTGGGATGGTAGAACTATTTTGGGTGGGTGGAGTTCACCTGCCACATTTAGAGTTTTAAACGTATTGGTTGACAATGGCTTGCCTGTGCTTACTGTTTAACATGCTTCCAAGTACTCACTCTTTCCCCATTGAAACCTAACCTTTCTCTTGGTGTCCAACTCCTGCCCCTCTCTGCTCCTGGATATATCTTGTACCCTTTCTTCTTTGGAAGTTTCTTTCTGCTGTTCTTCACTGAGTTTCTCATGTTATTGCCCTGTTCACCTTTCAAAATAACCCATAAAGAGAAAAGGCTGGCCTACGGTCCTTACATGTTCTCCTCCAGCAGCAAGCTTTCCGCAGAAGTAATTAGGACACATCTGGCATTGCTTTCTCAGTTCTGTCCTTTTGCAAGGCCTGATGCTTATTTGTTCTTTTCCCCTCACTTCCCTCACAACACTCTCTTGTTCCTATTTGCTCTTTTGTTTGCTTGCTTTTGTTGTAAGCTCATAGTTGCTTATTTGCTTTCTCAAGAGTGCTGACTGAGGCTGAGCTCCTGGCTCAAGAATGCTGCTCTGTGCAGAAGTTAATCAGAGAGTCTCCTGAAGCTATGTTTTTTTCCCTGTTAGCTCTGATCATTAGTTTGGCAAACAAACAAACATAAACTCACTTGGCCAGAAGAACACCCAGACCTTGTACAATCAGCTGAACAACTTTCCCAAAAGCTCATCCAAAAACTCAGCACGTGTCAGTCCAGGTTAGGAACAATTGGAAATTCTGGTTTTACTTCTAAATACCAGAAGCTTTTTCCAGCCTTTAATTTCCTGAGTGAGCTTATAACAGGGACATTAATTCAGAATGAAATGTGAAAGCTAGTGTGTATGTACATGTGTGCCTGCATTTGGGTTGGCATTTTTTCCACACAACCTCCTTCCTCTCCATTGCCTCATGTCCCAGCTAAACCAGTGAGGAAACAAGATCAGATCAGCTAATTTCACTGTCAGAGTTAGAGACCCAGCATCGTGCAACATGTTGAGTGCCTGTCTTCGCCTAACTCCTGCCCACCTAGAAATTCAGAAGCATGCAAATGTGAGTAAATAAATAGGTACCACTTCAGTGGGGAAGAAATAGCACTGTGTCTTGCTGGCCACATGACTATGGAAACGTCTTTGGACAATGTTGGCTCATTGCCTCAAAACAGAGTTGAGCACCATACTTATAGTTGGCAGCGATTAGCAGAGTAAAATCTGCGGGGACTCCAAGAATCAAAGAGCATTTATAACTATGAGCCTGTGTTTTTTTCATCAATCCTACCTAAAATCAGTGGAAGTGCCATTCACAACTTCAGGTTTACCTACAACCTCTCATTTTTCTTTAGATTTAATTTTAGTTTGTCCAGCCTGTTATTAGATACTACAAAGTGGTCTTATTGCTTCCCTGCAATTCAATAAAAGGAATAATTTAGTTTTGGCACTTGATAAGAGCCATGGTGGTGCAGTGGTTAGAATACAGTACTGCAGGTTACTTCTGCTGACTGCCAGGTGCCAGTAGTTCGGTGTTCAATTCTCACCAGATCAAAGCTGACTCAGTCTTCCATCCTTCCAAGGTGGGTAAAATGAGAGCATAGTTGGAGGAAATATGCTGACTCTAAACTGTCTAGCAAGGGCTATAAAGCACTATGAAGTGGTATATAAGTCTTATTGCTATAGCTATTCCAAAACTTGGTGCTCTTCCCAGCAGTTTCCTGTGAGTATTGAACATGATAGGGACAAGACAGAACCTTGTGGGACACCATTGGTTCATGAAAGAGAAAGCTAGGGTAATCTGGAATTTTAGAATTCAAACAGAGAGGCAAGTGCCATACAATGTCTCAGACTTAACAACTGTTGATAAGAAAGACAAAAAAGTGTGGATGATGAACTGTGGCAAAGAAAGCAAAGATAGTATCAATAGTAATAGGTGCTTTGGAACAATTCCAAAACACCTGGAGCATTGTTTGAATATCATTGGCACTGACAAATTCACCATCAGTCAGTTGCAAAAGGCAGCTTTACTTGGAACACTTTACATCCTGCAACTATATCATTAATATTATTAACAACATCTGCCTGTCCCAGGTTCTTGGAAAGGACTCAGGTGAACAAAAATGCCACTTCCAGTCTAAACATCTGGCTGACAATGCGCCAACATACTAATCTAGAAGCTCTTGTACATGCTTGTATCTAGCTCGTGACCAATATAATAATTGGTTAAAGCCTTGGGAGGCAGAATGTTAATTATTAAGGTTTTTAGACTGCGTTACTGCAAATAAAGATGTGAAATTATGGTGGTGCTTTGTGCCTTGAAGCATCTTTCCCAAATAGAACTAAACCATTTTAAATATTCCACATTGAGATGCTTCTCTTTGTGAGTTCCATTCCTCCTGTTCAATAGAAAACCATTTCAAATTCAGCAGACCTACTTAGGATATATTAGATGAGTTTGGGGATAAATAACATTCATTTAAAAAAAAAATTTCACTGTACAACACTTTGGTATATACTTCTAGTAGTACGTTAGCAAATTCTCATTGCATCTCATTAATCTTAAAAGAGACCAATTTTCAATGGCTGCTGGAGAAGGGCTACATGGTTTTGTAACTTTATGGTTCAGAACAAAGAATAGAAATTTAAAAAAGAATGTATTTGTGCTGCCCACTTGCACTTAAAAGTGTTGTAATGTATATAGCATAAAGATTGCATTGGCTGTTGTTGCTGGGCTAGGCAGTGATATCCTGTGACTATATTGACAAAAGACCCACTCAGAATTTATCCCATTAACCCAGAGGTGGTATTCAGCAGGTTCTGACCAGTTCTGGAGGACCAGTAGCGGAAATTTTGAATAGTTTGGAGAATCGGCAAATACCACCTCTGACTGGAGATTTTACAGTATCCTTCCCCTGCCACGCTCACCAAGCCACGCCCACAAAACTGGTAGTAAAAAGTTTGAATCCCACCACTGCATTAACCTATCCTAAACCTCTATCCACAAAAGAATTAGCTTCCTGGTGGAACATACGAGTAAGGGAAGAGGGCAACTATTGTATTTGTCAGATTTTTCCTTTTGAACTAGGCATTTTCAGAAAAAGAAGCAGCAATTCTTTATGAAAAATCCATGCTGTGTATGTGTTTTATTTTCTTGGTGTGTTAGAGGATTATAAGCACACATTCAGTGGTAGGCTTCTACCGGTTTCACAACAGGTTTGGTGAGTGTGTGCTTTGCACGCATGCACGCCAGACATGTGCTTCATGCACGCGCAGCACATTATAAAACCACCATTTTACAGCTTTAAAACTTACTTTCCACTGCAATGCTGGTGAGTAAAACAGCTGATGCACAGTAATCCACTGTGGCACGCCTCAGCTGAGCTTCAAAACTGCAGAAATAAAGGACAGCCTAAAGCAGGGGCAGGTGGGCGGGCCCAACTGATCGTTAGAGCAAAGAATATGGTTGAAACTATAATCCACTATTAGAATAGAATAAATATTGAATACAGAGAGAGACCTCCCTTATTGATTTATGACTTCAATTAGTCAGTTCTTCCTGTAGTTGTTAAGCAAATCACTCACAGTCATTAATAACAATAGCAACAGCATTTAGACTTATATACCGCCCCATAGTGCTTTACAGCACTCTCTGGGTGGTTTACAAATGTAGAAACATTATTTGCATATTGCCCCCAAACAATCTGGGTCCTTATTTTACTGACTTTGAAAGAATGGAAGGTTGACCTTGAGTTCTGTCAGGATAGAATTCCAGGCTGTGGGCAGAGTTTTGCCTGCAATACTGCACTTTAACTACTGAGGCACCAGGGATCTCTGATTAAGCACAATGTCACATGACTATAACTTTCTTCCTACTTCGCCATTGACTTTGCTTGTCAGAAGCTGGTTGTGAAGCTTGCAAATGATGGTCACATGATCATGGGATGTTCTGACCATTATAAACACATGCTGGATGCTAAGCACCCAAATCACAATCATATGAGTGCTGATATGCTGTGATAGCCCCATGTTTGAGGACTGCTTATTAATTTCCTGTTGCTGAATGAGCGATTGGTAATGAAGGACTAAATGTAAAGTAATTTACAAATTCCCACTGAAGGCTTGATCAGTGATCATCATAAGCTCTCCTTAGCCCTCTGTTACTCAGGAATATGTATGTGTGATTTTTTCCACTCAAGAAAAATTGACCTGTTATTGGAAAGACAACTGCTGAATTATCATAGGGTATGATAATTGCCTACTAAAATTAATAAACTATTTTCTCTGGAACGGCCATTCTGATTGGAATTTGTGTCTGGCAGCGTCTTTGTGTGGAAATGTTAGAATCACACAAAAACATCCTGATGGTTATAAAAATATTCAATCTCAGTGACATCTGATATAAATTATGACAAACATGACTGACAAATCTCATGGAGAATGGTATGGATCTTCTTCCTAGAACCAGGGCCTTGGAAGATCCTTAATCCTCTTTGTACTCAGGTCAGTAGTCAAACATCTACATAGTCAAACAGGAGTGTTTCACTGGATCACAGATGAAACACATTATGAAAGAAGTAGATCCTTCAAAATTTCCCTCTTTGTCATTTCTTAGGAGCAGTTTCACACTTTAGGACCTCACTGAGGTCAACTCATGAGCAAAGAAATATGACTTGATGGATGAACACAAGAAAAAAAGACGAGATCATGTCATGTGATATTGCAGTTTGTTGCAGTGCTGTGTTGGCTCATTTGTAGCTTCACTTAACTCTCCTTTGTTCAGTTAGAAGATATATCAATTTTTGAACTTTATGTATAATGATTTGTTATTTAATAGTGGCTTCTGCCCAGCTTGAATTAGCTTAGGAAAATGCTATCCTCAGTCATTTTTAGGAATCACCTTTTCTTCCTTAGAGAATTTGATTATTTTTCCGTCTACATATTTTATTATAGCAGACTAGCATGAAAATTAGATTGCATAATTTATATTATGTTAAGCTGAATACCACCCAGTCCCCAACCATTTTGTTTTGTCTTGTGTTTGATGACCCATATCCAATTGTGTGTGTGAGGGAGGGAGGGAGGGAGAGGGAGAGAGAGATCAGAAGGTGGTAATTAAATAGTGGTGTTAGTGCTGTTTACTTAGAAATAAAATCAGTTAAATCCACATGAGGATTTCCCCATTAAATGTTTAGGATCAAATTACTAAGTAAATGTCAAAGAAATAATTGAACAAGTTAAAATGGGGAATGCCAGTTATGGGTATTCTGCATCTACCAAAATAATGGTGTGATGAGAAGCACAATTTACTCACAAATAGTTCACAAGTTTTTATTTGTTCTATATACTATTTTGATAGGTTGTGATCTGTCAATAGTAAAGCTTGCTGGGAGCCAAATTTTTTCTTAAGGAATTTAAAGGAATAATGTAAGAGGTGAAGTTTGATCTTAGACTAGAGAATATGGATGTATTAAAATACCTAATTAAATTACCAGGAATAAAATGTTTCCATGAAAATTGTACTTTTTGATGTGCGGGACACCATTCATATAACCTTGAATTTCAGTAGAACAGGTTACGTATGATGTCAAGATAAATATGTAGAACAGTTTGTTTCGTATGAGGAAAAATGTGGAGGCAAGAGAAATGCAAATGTAACAGATGGTAACAAGGTCATTTAATATCTTCCTTCCTCGGGAAATGTAAGAAGAGGTTAAAAACCTAAGACTGAATTTCATCCTAAGTACAGTATCTGTATTTTTTACATTTGACATTTTATAGTTGTAACTATGAATGTTGCTGCTGTTTGTTTATTTTTAATTATAATTTGCAATGATGTTTTAGTGCATTTTAGAAATTATGATTTTAGTTTCAATGGTATTTTAGATTGACCTTATTGTTAGCCATTGCAAGCTGGTTTGATGACGAGTTGAATGGGAGAAGAGAGAAAGAAAGGTTTTGTGTTATGAACAGCACAGTAGCAGAATAAAAATTCCTACTTTGACTGTACTTTTTGATCTGTACATTTTCTACCTTTAATATTTAATATTACATAAGTTGGAGCATAACATGACAAACAGATTCTAACATCTTAACCTTGTTTGTAATCATCTAATTTTGAAGCTCAGAATAGTTATTTGCTTGATATTCCTTGTAGTCATCAAGCCATTTCAACCTGTATTGAGTGAAGTTATGCTGCAGCATTCATAAACATGTATAGAAGTTACTTTTAATAAATAGGCTTTGACTAATATCTTCCAAGTCCACAAATTGCTTGAGAGGTGCAAAAGTAATCCTTTAGACTTTCTTCTTTAATCCAAAGGAATACCAATGCCATAATGAAAACTTAACAGGGTCAGAATATTATTTTAGCTCATTACTTCCAACAAAAATGAAGTGAAGTTCTAGTAAGAAATTTCACAATGGGATTATAAAAGATGTAAATGAATTTAAATATCATGATGGACATCATGTACATCAGTACATGTTGGAGGACATGTACTGTTTTTTTTAGACAAATTTACTCATACCTTGCACAGCATAGTGGTGAATATAATACATTCTAAGAGTTCATTGGAGTGGAATAACCAATACATTTAAATAAAACAAAATAAATGAAGTAACTGTTTTGTGTTTAGATTTCCCAGTTGATTACCGAGTCTGGCCGCGATGGACTGACTGAAGCTGTGCTGAACCATTACAATGCAGATAAACCTTCCTTATATAGCTTCCCCAGTTCCCAGAGCACCTGTGTTGCTAGTGATACCTCAACTGGTACCTCAGTGGCAGCTTCCTTTTTTGCCAGGTAAGACTAAAAGTTCTGCTTTGGATTATTTTAAATTGTCAAATACCCTTATAAAGAAAGCATGCTTGAAGACTTGATGGAAGGGTATGGTAACATAAATAACACTACATGCTGCAATTTTACATAGAATTATTTGTTGGGTAGGGAATAACATGAGGTAATCATTTTTGACTAATTTAATTGGGAAGAAATGCTTTTAAATGCATAGGAGCATGAAAGCAACATTCTCTGGGACACAATCCTTTATTCAAGAGAGAGTGGCTGCTGAATTGAGGCTCTTATCATTTGTTGACTGCCACCGTATATATATATTCCTGTCACTCTAGTAATTTTTACAAGTGATCCTTTGTCACTAGTCGATAGTCTTAATTCTATTTACAGTGTAATGTGTTTCCAAGGTGAAGGCAATTGAATTACTCCAAACTAGGGAGTTTTGTTGAAAATAACCACCTGTATGATGAGTTAGTTTTTTTCTTTGGAAAAATCATTATGGAAATAATAGTAATTCTTGTCCCTGATTTGATATGTTAGAAAATCCTACAGATATGTCTAGACTGAATCAAAACAACCCCATCATTTTCTTTTGCACACTTTACCAGAATCATAGAGACCTTCTGACAGTAGCATAATCAAAACAATGCCCACAAATCAAAATACTATTGATTTTCATTGAACAGTTTGGCACAAATTACTGAAATCTTGAGTCAATACTACATGAGGTACTTAGGAAGTGGGTGACCTTTCAAGGGATACCTGCAAGGCTCCAATTAATGATTTTAGGTAAATCAATCTCCTAACATTTTTATTACAAATTGGACAACATTTACTGTACAGTGCATCAGTCTGGTTATCCTATATGTTTTAAGCATTATATTGAAAGTAATGGATGTTGCAGTAAAAGACCAAAGTATAAGATCCAGTCTGCTGTTGATTTATCAGAATCTTTATCCAAGAGAAAAAATTGAAATGCCTTCTTTTACCTCAGAGCTAGATTACTTTCTACTGTACATGAATAGGCTGCTCACATATGTTCAGGTGTTTTTTACACACACACACACACACACACACACACGCACAAGTTCAAATGATTATATCTCTGGTGTTTTCATTTTTGAACTATCTGGAAATCTATAATGGATCTACCTTCTGGTTCATATTTACATTTAAATATGTTGGAGTTGGAGGTTGGATCTGCTAAAATAATTGCTAACACAAAAGTTTAAATCAGCCCTCAGTATCTCTGTCTTTTATTCTGGAGATTTGTAGATTAGAATAAAAGAAATTGGGTAGCAAGTACATCACAGCAATTGTTATCCTTTGTCAAGTTAGACAGATAAAATTGATGTTTGGATTGCAGAATTTTTGTTTAAGTTTCTAAAAATATTTGAGTAACAAGAAATTGTATCTGTAGATGAGTAAAGAAATTACATTGAAGAAATGAATAATTATTGCTACCTATTCATTACAAATATAAGTGATATACTTTGACTTTCAGGATGCAAAATAAAAATTCAGGACATTAACATTATTTTAGAGTAGAAAATACAAGATTTAAGACACTGATGAATCTAGCATAAAAGAGTTGCTCTTGCAATTTTTATAAAAGAATTAGAAGGAAACCTGTAAAATCTTAATGATAATCATTTGCTTTGCAAACTTTCTTCCAGTTATAACTAACTAACAGGCTAACACAGTTGCTAAAGCATAGCTGTAACACTTTTAACACTCCAGCCACACAATTATTATGTCTTCTGAGTACTGTTGACAAGGCTGGTAAAAGAAATAGTGTTTTGTTAAGAAGGCAATTCATTCAGCCAACTTTCCCAATGGAAGTTAACATAATGGCTATTTGTATATAGGTTTATACATATTCCTCTTAGGTAAATCTTTTTGTGTATTGACATGAAATGATTATTTTATAAAGGAACATGTGTGCTTCTAAATGGAGCTACTTTTTCACCCAAAGGCACTGCATTCCTGAAAAATAAAAACTCATTTGTGATGTGATACAAGAAATTGATCTTGTCGACTGTTAATCTTCAAAATCAGTGTAAATGAATTGGCCAATTAGAAATATTTCTGGTTTCTACTGTGCTTTGTATGAGTGTGAACATATTTGTCCCTTTCCCCATGGAAGATTTACATAATAGCTCTATTTGTAGGATAGTCTTGGATATACTATATAAAAAGAAGAATCACTGACCCATGTCAACCAATATATGCAGGAGGTAACTATGGAGGAGGCAGAGCCATTACAGATAGTCCTTGACTTACAACAGTTTGTTTAGTGATCATTCAAAGTTAAAACGGCACTGAAACCACTTTTCATACCATTGCAGCATCCTTATGGTCACATCAGTGGTGGGGTTCAATTTTTTTTACTATTTGTTCTGTGGGTATGGCTTGGTGGGCGTGGCAGGGAAAGGATACTGTAAAATCTCCAGTCAGAGGTGGTATTTGCTGGTTTGCAACACTACTCAAAATTTCCGCTACTGGTTCTCCAGAACTGGTCAGAACTTGCTGAATACCACCTCTGAGTCACATGATCAAAATTCAGAAACATGGCAACCGACTCATATTTATGACAGTTGCAGTGTCCCGTGGTCATGTGATCCCCTTTTGCCACATTCTGACAAGCAAAGTCAACAGGGAAGCCATGAACAACCATTTTGCTAACTTAATCACTGCAGTGATTCACTTAACAACCATGGCAAGAAAGGTTGCAAAATGGGACAAAATTCATTTAAACATTTCACTTAGCCACAGAAGTTTGAAGCTCAGTTGTGGTCGTAAGTTGAGGATATGTTGACAGTTTTGCTTTCCACCCATGGACACAAACATCTGAACAAAAGAACTTGGTGCCTTCCACATGGGTTCAACTATAACTCCAATAATTATCAACTAGCATAGCACGAGGAAAAGAAAACTTATTGTGTAGTTGTGCTTGCTGATTCTCATTTAACTTTTGCCACAGAGTTGTTTTGCAGATCAAATAAACTAATCCTCTTTATCATGCCAGGGGCTCCAAAGGTAGGATGTTTATGGGATAAATAAACAATATGATAGAAGCAGATAGACATTTATTTTGTAGCAGAATGCCCAAAGACACTCTTATGTAAAGCACTAGCAATAAATGATGCAAAATTGCTATGGACATATGTGTGTGTGTGTGTATTTATTTATTTCACATTTTTTAAAAAAAGAAATTCTGCAATAGATAAAAGATGCACTTTTAAATTAGCACATATTGTATGAAGCTCCAAAGTGTTGCTAACTCCTAAGAATAAGAAAAGCTTATATGCTTATATATCTATGGTATTATGTAGGTCTTCACAACTATGTGAAAGTTTGACAAGCTCAGTCAACATAAAGGATGGGGATCTGGGTACAAAAGCCTTCAGAAAGATTTGCTTTGATCACCCGTGTGAAGAGCCCTCACTGATAGGGAATGTCCACCTGAGTCAATAGAATTAAACAGTTCCCTGATTCTAAAATTGTAAAATGACTTGGGTAGAATGGCTAGTTATCTCCCCCTCTGCCAAATAAAAATTAAATTCTGGAATTAGAGATGCGTTTATGCCTAAAGTTCATATTGAAGCATGTTATTCCATAGTTCAGTACTCTTGTTCTGAACTTAAATAAACTAAAAATACTTCATATTATTCCATTTTGCAGTATCTATTTTCAGGAATGGGTGATTGCAAGAAGGATGTCCTGGTGCAGAAAAGAGTGCAGATAAATCCAGGCAAAGGACCTCCTAGCCACATCTGGTACCTGCACTAGGGGGACCTCCAAAGTTTACACCTGTTCCATTTGGAGAAGTGCAACACATCCAGAAATAAAGATAATAGATCCCTCATATTGGAAGAGCCAATCACTCCATTTTGGTCTTGACAGTATTGCTAGCCCAACCCAGGGTTGAGATATACAATCTAGTATCATCAGCATACTGATGGTTTTGGGTCCTATACTTGCTAGCAAATGATTACACTAAGTGCTTTCATGCAGGTATTAAATGAAGGGAATGAGAATGTTGAGCTCCAAGACCCACCGTATGTAATGGATTAAAGGCTCGACTCTCCCCATCCTAACAGTGACTGGAGCTAACCTGAGAGAAAAGAAACACCATGTATTGCTATGTTTCCCACTCCTAATCCCATGGTCAGCCCAGAAATTTATTGATTTATTTATTTACCTAATTCACACAGATAAACTCAGGGCATCTTACAACATTAAAAATCATGAAAATATAAAACTCATAAAACCCCATCTCCCTCCATTATGAAAACCGCAGAGACATCAAGAACTAGAAAAATCTGGCTATTCTCTTCTATACTCTGCTAACAATCATTTTCAAACATAGCCAATGCTTTCTCTATGCTATGGGTTTAAAACCCTACTAGAAATGATTTAGAGGATCTGTTTTATCTGGGGTTTTTCTAAAGTTATAAGCTAATCATATTTCCAAGAAAGGGAAGGTTGGATCTATCAGTGGCTTTATAGGAAGAAGTAAACATTGACCAATGCAGAGAGTCATATCTCTGAGAGAGGCCTATCTTCTTCTGGGATTCAGATTTTGGTAATACATATTATGTCAATCTCTTATCCTCATTGAGGATAAGAGCTCAAAATGTCCTTTCCTAAAATCTCTTGCTTTATTTGCATTGTGGTCAATAACACAAGGCATTCTTTAGTTCTGAAATGAACAATATGTGGTCTTTCAGATGCTGTTGTATTTTCTCTGATTATTGGCATGTTCACTACAGCTGATGGAAACCAGAGTCAACAATATCTGGAGGGGCACATATTGTCCAACCTTGTTTTAGTTTATACTTAGTTTACTTTCTGTTGGATTATTCCAATTATGTTCCTGTTTTAGTCTTCTTTATATTTATCTTGGACAATTGGTTTTTTTTGCTGTGTTTATCTTAGTTTATGGCCTGTTAATTTAATAGTTTAATTATATCCCCTGAATTGGATGTTTTGGCTCTCTTATTTGCCGATGCAGACTTGCATCTGTATATCTCCCACATTATTTAGTAAACCAACTCTTTCCTATATGTCCCTGTGTACAAATAGCACAGCACAGCATTTTATTTTTTTTCAAGATAGCCTAAATGGAATAAAAAATAGTGGAAGCAAAAATCTTAATCTTACATATGTCCTAATTATAACTGTAAATGGCATGAGATTACCATTTATTTTCTAAAATTGGATCAAAATGGAAATCAGGGTCATGGATTTTAGGGTCATGGATTTTAGGTAATCTGTAAATTTTATAGCAATGAAGAGATTTGCAGATTTAAAAAAAATCACTGATTTACATTTTTGTTTATATATTATTATATGTGGAAATAGAAAAGGATGTTATTCTGCCATGAAGCTATGTACCCTCTAGAGTTCAGGGGATTTTTTTGAAGGTCCCTCTAGATGAGAATTTGCGAGCTCACTATATTATATGAAGGAAGAAGAAAATGAGCGAACAGGATAATGTTTACATTTGAACTGAGATTGGACCCCATGTCATTCTTTTCTGTTTATTTTTAATCTTATTTTAGACTGCTTCCAAATTTAGAGGAACATTTTGTATTTTTGGGAAAGAGTAATCCTTTCTGATCTTTTAAAAATAAAGCCAACCTATCCCACTGTTCCTTGTCAACAAAAGCACAATATATACAGTAATACTTCAACTCCAAGGAAGAAATAATGTTCTAAATGAAAGCAGATCTTTTCCTTTCTCCCTGTGCCAGCTCTTTGTTTAAGCAGTGAGCAGGCAGCTTACATTCATCCCAGATGTTCATGAAAAATATCCTTAATATATAACAGAATTTATTTTTAACCACTTCATTGTAACGTGTAAAAATATCAAGATCTTAAAGTGCTCTACCGATATTGTATGTGTTGTCCAAAGAAGCATTTAGTCCCAATAATGTGAGTAAAATTATAATACTTTACTTTCTTCAAGCTTTTTTCAGGAACTAAGGTTCTTTGGACTTTTGAATAATAGCAAACAAAAGCCAGAAGATAAGAAGATAGGAGAGATTAGAAGAATAAAGGGGAACAGTGATCACATATGGCATCTGTCCTAGAGGGATGGAGCTCCCATTATTACTTGCCATGCAAATATCTGGATAGGAACCAACCAGCTGAACTAGGTAATGTCTGAAGATTGGAAGCTTTTTCTTGGCTAGGTCCATGGTCTTGATATACACTGTAGTAAGATAAGGACAAATGTCTGATATCAGAGAGATAGTTTGCATCAGGGATAGGCAGGTTTATTTTGGGGAAATAGAGCAGAAAGAAGGACCTTTCCTTCCCGCACATTATCTGAATCAATTTGACCTTTGTCTGACTACATGGTCAAAGTGAAGGGAAAAAAACCACGTACCAGCTTTGTACCTAGAATTGCTATCCTTTCTGGCATGGCAATGTGAATTGGATGGGCCAGTTCAATAATAATTTGCTCTTTCTACTTAGAAATTTTCCATTAATTACTCTTCTAACATTGTTTGCTTGCACAATCTTTTGGGTCCAGTCTCTTCCTTCAAGCAGCTGAAGGTGGAGAGCTGGGAATACCTGAGAATTGCTAGGATTAGAGGCAGATCTGACTATGATTTATTTAGGTTTATAAACAGTCTCACTTCAGAAGCTTTGGGCAGTATATGAAATCAAACACAAATGTAATATAATCAAGACAGTAATAAAACCATAAGCAATAACAGACAATTTTAAACTGACACACACATAAGTTGATTTCTTTCATGCAGCAATTAGACCATATGCTTTGCATAATTATTCCACTCCCTTTTTTCATTATGATTTAATATCATTCACCTTAATAGTCAAAAGTAATTTTTGAGTCTTTCTGTATTTGGAAGGCTGCTGACCAATTTAATGATTGTGGAAGCCATTTGTAAAGCATAATCAAATATCAGCCATTATATACATCTGTAATCGTAGCTTAAAAACAGGAGGGTAATTTAACAGAGAGTATATGGAGGTAATATAGAATTATTTTATAAAATGTAATTCTGGCACATTATTTGACCCTAAAGATTACTAAAAGTTTCTTGAAAAGCTTTTTTATAAGGAAAGAGAAAATTAAAATGTCAAGTAATTGAAAGAAATGGTAAGGCACTAACCTGATAACAGCAATTTCAATTGTTTGACAATTTAGACAGCCTAACAAATTTCAATTAGTCAATCAATTTGGTGGGAAGTAAATCCTGATAAATTCAATGAAATTATAAATTCAGTGACATTTCCTGTTTCATGAAAGAAGCAGAGCAAAGAATAATAATGATAAAATAGTATAATGCAAAAAAATGAATACTCATCTTTCAGTGTTGCACTAATATTAAAGCACATAGTCTGAATTAACTGTATGGATATTATACTGTTTCATAACATTAAAAAATATTGAAAAAAATAATCGAAAGGAAAAGACCTTTCTAGAAATCAGTGTAATAGGCAAAGCCATCTAAAAACCCTGAGCAGATTACCCAAAATTCCTTTGTCTTGTCTCTTTGTTTATAGGCTAATTCAAATATTAACAACTACTACAACAACGAAAAAAGCTTTTTTACTTTCTTTTTAGTAAATGTACTTAAGACTGTGAGCTTAACATTCCAGCCCTCAAGAAAAGGTGTACAAATCTGAATAAACTTAATCCATGTTTGCTAAATATTCTGCAAATAAAATATAATCATTTGCAGGGGCTTATAATATTATTCTCATTCAGTCATTCAGTCCCTTCTGTTTGTCAGTAACTACTTCTCTGAGTTCTTGTAAGTTCATGTTTGTATCATCAGTGATAGTAGCCAGTGTCATGCCCCTGTCAGAATCTGACTCTGAGGAGGAAGCCGAACAGCTGACAGGGAGTGGGAGTGTGGCTCTGTTGGCTGTGGAAGAAACTGGGGAAGGGCAAAATCCGGCTGGGCAGAGTCGGAGAGAGGTAGAACAAGGGAGAGGGAATTCAGAGGAAGACCCAGGCCCACCCCCTCTTCATTCTAGGGCACTCAGGGAGGAAAGGAGAAGAGAGCAACGTGGGATGTGTGGCTTATGGGGGAGGAAAGAGCCCTGATACCTTCATTAGCTGCAGCTGGGAACACAGTGTATAAAAAAGGCAAACTGCGTGCAGCAAGCTGTCGGGAGCAAATATGACTTTATCTTATATCATCATGACTTTTGTGTTCCTGGCGTCTTCCCAACTGTGTGAGTTTTGCCGTGCTTTCAAGTCTGAAATTCCTTCTTCTGCTCTGTCAAACTAATTACTTCAGTTTGGTTTGTTTGGATTTTAAGTTACAGTTTGTGTGTACCTTGTTTTGGACTGAATTTTCTACAGTTAAAGGTTGTTCCTGGGAGAGTTTTTCTCCAGCCGAAGGTAATCTGGACATTGGGGGCAAAATTGGAGATAATAAAGGGACTCATTGCTTATTTGACTGTGTTGCCTTTGTGCCACACCCTGGGTCATCATAGCCAGTCTCCTTGAGTTTATATTCAGTTGCCTTCATTTTTTTATAACCACCATGTTCTTCTTTTTGGTTTTATATTGCATATCAAAATATGTAAGCTTTAGCATCATTATTCGTTCCCGCATTCCTGGGGGCTTGGAGGACCGAGTCCCTGGACTCAGGTTGGTCTATTTGAATGCCAGATCCATGGTTAACAAAGCTCCCCTCATTCGGGATTTGATCGAGGAGGAAGATGCGGACCTGGCTTGCATCACGGAGACCTGGTTGGGCCCGGAGGGATGGGTCCCTCTGGTGGACTTATGCCCACCAGGTTTCCGTGTGCTGCACCAATCTCGGGCCCAGGGTAGGGCCGGGGTGGTGGTGGCTGTTGTGATCAGGGAGGCCTTATCTCCAAGGGAGACCACAGTCCCGCAGATAGGCGGCTGTGAGTCCCTCCTCTTGAGGTTGGGCCCTGGGGGTCAGTTGGGTCTGTTGCTTGCATACCTATCTCCCAGCTATGTGGCAACAGCCCCGCCTGCTCTACTCAATGTCCTCAGGGGTGACGGTTGAGTTCCCGAGACTTATTGTACTGGGGGACTTTAACCTGCCTTCTCTGGGAGGGGTATCGGGGTGGCGCAGGAGTTCATGGCCTCCATGGCGGCCATGGGCCTGACTCAGGTAATACAGGGCCCGACTCACAAGGAGACACACACGCTTGACCTTGTTTTTAACTTGGGACCGTGGGGAAATGATCTTGGGGGGGGGGTTTCTCCAACTACACAACCCCTGTCATGGACGGATCATTTTCTCCTTTGACTGGCCTTCCAATATGCCACCCCCCATCACTGGGAGGCGGAGCCAATGAGATGGTTCCACCCCAGGTGCCTAATGGACCCAGAAGGGTTCCAGACGGCGCTTGGGTCAATTCCGGCCTCCTTTGCTGACAGCTCGGTGGACGCCCTGGTGGATGTCTGGTATAGATGGCTGCCGCCGAGGCGTTAGCCCAAGTTGTTCCTTTGCGGCCTCTGACCCGCTGCAGATCCCGATTATCTCCCTGGTTTTCCACAGAGCTTCAGGAAATGAAGCGGCGGAAGAGAGGCCTAGAGAGCTGTTGGAGATCCAGCAGGTCCGAATCTGACTGAGCGCAGTTAAGATCTTATTTTAGATCTTATCTTGCTGCAATGAGAGCAGCAAAATGTGTATACTTCTCTGCTCTCATTGCATCTGCAGATAACCACCCGGCCACCCTGTTTAGGGTCTCCCACTCCGTCCTCAACCAGGTGGAGGGGGAAGACCCTCTGCAGGGACGTGCTGAGGAGTTTAGTCAACATCTGACGGACAAGATCGCTCAGATCCGGACAGGCTTGGACTCTGACTGGGCAGAGTCCGACGGGAGTATGACAATTGGTCTTAGAGATATCATCTGGGAGGAGTTTGATCCTGTGACTCCAAATGAGGTGGACAGGATCATGGGGAGGCTGAGTGCTGCCACGTGTTTATTGGACCCGTGTCCCTCCTGGCTGGTCTATGCCACCCGGGAGGCTGGCATAGGCAGTAATCAACGCCTCTTTGAGTGAGGGTTCCTTCCCTGCTGCCTTGAAAGAGGCAGTGGTGAGGCCCCTCCTCAAGAGGCCTCCCCAGGACCCAGCTAATTTGAACAACTTTCGTCTGGTCTCCAACCTTCGCTTCATTGCGAAGGTTGTTGAGAGCATGGTGGCTCAGCAGCTCCCACTGATCCTGGAGGAAACTGACTATCTAGACCTGCATCAATTGGGCTTCAGGCCCAGACACAGCACAGAGATGACGTTGGTCGCGCTGGTGGATGATCTCTGGAGGGCATGGGACAGGGGTTATTCCTCTGTCCTGGTCCTTTTGGTATCCTATTGCGACGTCTCGAGGAGTTGGGAGTAGAGGGCACCGTTTTATGGTGGTTCTCCTACCTCTCGGGCCATATGCAGGTAGTGTTGGCAGGGGGGCAGAGGTCGGCCCCGAAGGCCCTCTTTTGTGGGGTGCCCCAGGGGTCGGTTCTCTCGCCCCTCTTGTTCAACATCTACATGAAGCTGCTGGGTAAGATCATCCGTGGTTTTGGAGTGAGGTATCATCAGTATGCTGATGATACTAAGCTTTTCATCTCCACCCCTAACCAACCCAGTGATGCCCTGAACATGATGTCCCGGTGCCTGGAGGCGGTGCAGGTCTGGATGGGGAGGAACAGGCTCCGGCTCAAACCGGCTAAGACCGAGTGGCTGTACATACCGGCATCTTGAGTTGTCCAGGATATTCCACCTTTGGCTATGGAGGGAGAGGTGTGCCCCCCATAGATAGGGTGCACAACTTGGGTGTCCTCCTGGATGCACGGCTCAGTTTAGAGGAGCAGGTGGGAGCCGTGGCCGGGGGGCATTTGCCCAGGTTCACCTGGTGCGCCAGTTGCGTCCCTATCTGGACCGAGATGCCCTGTGTACAGTCACTCATGCACTCATTGTCTCCCATCTGGACTACTGCAATGCTCTTTACATGGGGCTGCACTTGAGGACCACTTGGAGGCTTCAGCTGGTCCAGAATGCAGCGGCGTGGGTTGTGATGGGAGGATCCTGATACTCCCTTGTTACACCCCTCCTGCATGAGCTGCACTGGCTGCCGGTTGCCCTCCGGGTGAGATTCAAGGTGCTGGTGTTGACCTATAAAGCCCTTCATGGCATTGGACCAGGGTATATGCGGGAGACCCTGCTGCCGATAACAGCTTCCCAGCGTCCCATGCGCTCCCATCGACAGGGCCTTCTCCAGGTGCCGTCGACTCGGCAATGTCAGCTGGCGGTTCCCAGGAGTAGGGCCTTTTTGGTGGGAGCACCCACCCTGTGGAACCAGCTTCCCCTGGAGCTCCGGGTGGCCCCTGACCTCTGCTCCTTCCGTGACCTAAAAACCTGGCTGTTCCAACTGGCCTACCTGGACTGATGGGGCGGGAGGGTTTTTAGCATAGTTTTAATTGGTATATTTATGAGACCTTTGGTTTAATAATTTTTTAATATTTGTATATTTGTATCTGGATTATTTTATTTTGTAAGCCCTGAGTCCTTCGAGAGATAGGCGGCATATAAGTCTCATAAATAAATAAGTAAATAAATAAATAAATTATTAAAGTTTCCTGTGAGCAGTTAGATGTTATTTCAAACAATATGCATTATCTGCTATGTGTTCAGAATGTGATGATGTGTATGTGTGTATGTGTGTGTGTTTTAGTGTCGTTTTGTAAATTTGGCATGTTTGGATGCTGTTGCTGCTGTTGCTATATTATTGTTTTTTCAAGAGCGGTGCATCAAAATTTCAAGCGGAGGCTGTCTTCCACCACGTGTTTATTGGACCCGTGTCCTTCCTTGTTGGTGTATGCCTCCAGGGAGGTTACACGCGGCTGGCTCCAGGCAATTGTCAACGCCTCCTTGAGTGAGGGAGTCTTTCCCGCCGCCTTGAAAGAGGCGGTGGTGAGGCCCCTCCTCAAGAAGCCTGCCTTGGACCCGGCCGTTTGAAAACTATCATCCAGTCTCCAACCTTCGCTTTTAGCGAAGGTAGTTGAGAGTGTGGTGGTTCAGCAGCTTCCCTTGTTCCTGGAGGAAGCTGATTATTTAGACCCGTATCAATCAGGCTTCAGGGCCAGACACAGCATGGAGACAGCATTGGTCGCACTGATGGATGATCTGTGGAGCGTGCGGGACAGGGGTTGTTCCTCTGTCCTTGTCCTGTTAGATCTCTCAGTGGCTTTCGATACCATCGACCATGGTATCCTTCTGCAGCGGCTCAGAGGACTGGGGGTGGGGGGCGCCGTTTTGCGGTGGTTCTCCTCCTTCCTCTCGGGCCGTTCGCCGAGGTTTTGGGGTGAGGTATCATCAGTATGCTGATGATACCCAGCTTTATATCTCCACCCCAGACCTGATCAATGATGCTCTCTCCGTGATGTCCCGGTGCCTGGAGGCAGTACGGGTCTGGATGGGGAGTAATAGGCTTCAGCTCAACCCCACCAAGACTGAGTGGCTGTTCTTACCGGCATCTCGGTCTTTATTGGATGTACCATCTTTGGTCATGGGGGGAGAGGTGTTGCCCCCTGTGGATAGGGCGAGGAACTTGGGTGTCCTCCTGGATGCACGGCTCAGTTTAGAGGAGCAGGTGGGAGCCGTGGCCGGGGGGCATTTGCCCAGGTTCACCTGGTGCCAGTTCGTCCCTATCTGGACCGAGATGCCCTGTGTACAGTCACTCATGCACTCATTGTCTCCCATCTGGACTACTGCAATGCTCTTTACATGGGGCTGCACTTGAGGACCACTTGGAGGCGTCAGCTGGTCCAGAATGCAGCGGCGTGGGTTGTGATGGGAGGATCCTGATACTCCCTTGTTACACCCCTCCTGCATGAGCTGCACTGGCTGCCGGTTGCCCTCCGGGTGAGATTCAAGGTGCTGGTGTTGACCTATAAAGCCCTTCATGGCATTGGACCAGGGTATATGCGGGAGACCCTGCTGCCGATAACAGCTTCCCAGCGTCCCATGCGCTCCCATCGACAGGGCCTTCTCCAGGTGCCGTCGACTCGGCAATGTCAGCTGGCGGTTCCCAGGAGTAGGGCCTTTTTGGTGGGAGCACCCACCCTGTGGAACCAGCTTCCCCTGGAGCTCCGGGTGGCCCCTGACCTCTGCTCCTTCCGCCGTGACCTAAAAACCTGGCTGTTCCAACTGGCCTACCTGGACTGATGGGGCGGGAGGGTTTTTAGCATAGTTTTAATTGGTATATTTATGAGACCTTTGGTTTAATAATTTTTTTAATATTTGTATATTTGTATCTGGATTATTTTATTTTGTAAGCCGCCCTGAGTCCTTCGAGAGATAGGCCGGCATATAAGTCTCATAAATAAATAAGTAAATAAATAAATAAATTATTAAAGTTTCCTGTGAGCAGTTAGATGTTATTTCAAACAATATGCATTATCTGCTATGTGTTCAGAATGTGATGATGTGTATGTGTGTATGTGTGTGTGTTTTAGTGTCGTTTTGTAAATTTGGCATGTTTGGATGCTGTTGCTGCTGTTGCTATATTATTGTTTTTTCAAGAGCGGTGCATCAAAATTTCAAGCGGAGGCTGTCTTCCACCACGTGTTTATTGGACCCGTGTCCTTCCTTGTTGGTGTATGCCTCCAGGGAGGTTACACGCGGCTGGCTCCAGGCAATTGTCAACGCCTCCTTGAGTGAGGGAGTCTTTCCCGCCGCCTTGAAAGAGGCGGTGGTGAGGCCCCTCCTCAAGAAGCCTGCCTTGGACCCGGCCGTTTTGAAAACTATCATCCAGTCTCCAACCTTCGCTTTTTAGCGAAGGTAGTTGAGAGTGTGGTGGTTCAGCAGCTTCCCTTGTTCCTGGAGGAAGCTGATTATTTAGACCCGTATCAATCAGGCTTCAGGGCCAGACACAGCATGGAGACAGCATTGGTCGCACTGATGGATGATCTGTGGAGCGTGCGGGACAGGGGTTGTTCCTCTGTCCTTGTCCTGTTAGATCTCTCAGTGGCTTTCGATACCATCGACCATGGTATCCTTCTGCAGCGCTCAGAGGACTGGGGTGGGGCCGTTTTGCGGTGGTTCTCCTCCTTCCTCTCGCCGCCGAGGTTTTGGGGTGAGGTATCATCAGTATGCTGATGATACCCAGCTTTATATCTCCACCCCAGACCTGATCAATGATGCTCTCTCCGTGATGTCCCGGTGCCTGGAGGCAGTACGGGTCTGGATGGGGAGTAATAGGCTTCAGCTCAACCCCACCAAGACTGAGTGGCTGTTCTTACCGGCATCTCGGTCTTTATTGGATGTACCATCTTTGGTCATGGGGAGAGGTGTTGCCCCTGTGGATAGGGCGAGGAACCTGGGTGTCCTCCTGGATTCACAGCTTGGTTTGGAGGAGCATGTGGGAGCTGTGGCCAGGGGGGCTTTTGCCCAGGTTCGGCTGGTTCGCCAGCTCCGCCCTTATTTGGACCGAGATGCCCTTGACGGTTACTCATGTGATCGTCACCTCTAGAATCGACTACTGCAACGCTCTTTACATGGGGCTCCCCTTGCAGATGACCCGGAGGTTACAGATGGTGCAGAATGCGGCCGCTGGCTGTGATGGGGTATCCTGATACTCCCATGTTGCACCCCTCCTGCGCGGCTTGCATTGGTTGCCGGTTGCCTCTCGGGTCGCCTTCAAGGTGTTAGTAACAACTTATAAAGCCCTAAATGGCTTGGGTCCAGGGTACTTGCGGGAACGCCTCCTGCCAGCATCACTTTCCGATCGCCCTGTTCGCTCTCATTGGAGGGGCCTCCTTGGGATACCGTCGGTCAGGCATTGTTGGCTGACGTTTCCCAGGGCTAGGGCCTTCTCTGTGGAGCACCTGCCCTCTGGAATCAGCTCCCCGTGGATCTCCATTTGGCCCCTGACCTCCGCTCCTTCCGCTGAGACCTGAAGACTTGGTTGTTTCAACAGGCTGGCCTGGAATGACCCGGGGGGGGGGCGTTGAGGGTTTTAATTTTCTCAACTTTTTAATTGTATTCGGCTTGTTCATTTATTTAATTGTCTTTTTATTGTAAATTTGTCCTGTTTTAATGTTCGCCGCCCTGAGTCCTTAGGGAGTAGGGCGGCATACAAGTCGAATAAATAAATAAATAATAAATAAATAATGTGTGCCATTGTGTGTATAGGAAAATGACAATAAAATTTACGTTCTTGCAGTTCAAAGTATTTTAAACAATTTTCTCCGACATATATTTCAGAGTTCAAAGGCATACATTTCTCTTTGCCCAGCCTTTATGATTATTCACAATCATAAATAAATGCTGCAGCTGGGAAAAATGATGACCTTGACAATACATATCTTTGTTGTCAGGTGATATTTCTGCACATTAATATTTTGTCCAGATCTACTGTAGGCTGCGTCTCATGAAACAGACAACTATTTCATAGCTGAAGTCACCATATCTGTGAATTTTTAACCCAAGGAAGATAATATTATCACTTAAACTTTTTCAGTTGTTTGCATTGGATTGGTACATCTGTTAATGTAATTTTTTTAAAAAGAAAATTTAATGTCAGAGAAGCTTTTGCACTTTCACTTTTAACAAAAGATTCTTTAAATCTTCCTCTAACTTCTAGCCTCCATAGTGATATTGCAGAGTCCAATCTGAGTTGGTCATTGGGACCAGAGGTTTAGTCTTTTGAGCTTTTGGATTCATGCTGGAACCCATCTTCAGGGAACTTCTCTCTCTACCAGAATCATAGTGATGTCACCAGCATATGAAGTTCTCTCCCAGTAATTTTAATTTCAATTTCAACTTCTTTGCCTTCAAGTTTTCTCATAGTATATTCTGCATATAAATTAAATAAATAAATGGGGCAGTATATGACCTTGGTATATTTTGTTCCCTGTTCTGAACCTTTTAGTTTATCTACATTCCATTCTCGTTATTACTTTCTAGTCTTTACATCCTTGTTTTGAAGAGTTATCCACAATTTAGTTGTCAACTCTACAGCCATAAACTCTTGTATAATCTACTTTTAATTCACATTCTTCATGAAAATACAAATCTGAAGGTCAGATGTAATCCCAAAGGTCATTTAACATTCTTTGTCTCATCAGAGAAATAAGCAGAAATATATTTTATTAACATTATTATTTAACTTATGCATAAATTACACGGTAGGTTACCTAACAAATTTGGTCTTTCATCATCCTCATCTGAGATTAAAAATTTATTTCTATGTTATCTGCAAATTATGTGGTTGTTATATATGTGTTTCCTTCAATTTATTTAAAACAAAAGCTATTACAGTTCTCTGTGTTGCCCAACTGGTCCCTACACTGATTTTGATCCACTGAAGTAAAACCAATCTATATATTTTAAGATTGGTAATCCATGTCCCCTGTTTTGTCAGAAATGCTGACCTGCATCTAATTGCACTTGTGGTAAAAGTCAGGGGTGGGATCCGACCGGTGTAACTACCAGTTCGGTGGCTATGTGTTGTGCACGCATGCAATTAACAAACTGCTGAGCTACCCGGACAGCTGAGCAGCACTGCGCGCGGGTGCGCAGCGTTTGAAAAAGCACTTTTTTCCTGCTTTTTCAACCGCAGCTGTGCCACGCAAAGCAGCTGAGGTTGAAAAAGCAGAAAAATAAAGGACAGGTAAGAGCCCAGGCGGGCAGATGGGCCAAAACAGCAGCAGACACAGAACCGGTTCTGTGTCTGCTGCTCTTCAGAGCTACCGGTTCTACAGAGGCGGACGGAACTGGTAGAATCCCACCCCTAGTAAAAGTATTAGGTATGATTGTAGAGAACATACATGAAAAGTATCTATAATTTATTAAAATATATGGTGATAGCAGCAGGAATCAGTCTGGCATAAAGAGAAACCTTGCTATCAGTGCAGGATTGGGAGACTAAAATAGAATACGCAGTAATGAAAAAAAACTGATTGTATATATTCATAGCAGAAATCTAACCAAATTTTAACAGGAATTGTTCCCTTAAATACAATGATCACACAGCAAAGCAAGCTAAGATACTCAGAATGCAGGTAGTCCTCGAGTTACGACCAATTGCTTAGCAACTATTTAAAGTTATGAATACCCCCCTCTTGGGGCTACAACTCGGATTCAAAGTTTCAATGGCATTTGATCGCATTTTAGGTGCTCAGCAACAGGCTTTATTTTTGGCTGTTTGTAGATCACATGAGACAAATGTATGGCTTTTTTTTTTTTGGCCAAAAACCAGCATTCCAGTTTTCGACAAAAGACCTTGATCAGTTGTAGACAGTGGATTTGCTAACAACCGCAATCTTTGCTTAACAACCATGGCAATTCACTTAATGACTGTCACAAGAAAGATTTCAAATCAAGTATGGTCATATGACGACCTGCTTAATAACTGGCATGACTTACGAACATAACTCCTGGCTCAAGTGGAAGAATTTAAGCAAAACTCTTCAGAGCTTTGATTCAATTCTGCTTGGAAGTGGAATTTCACCTGGTGATGAAATTAGATTTTCTAGGGCTCTCTCCATCTTTGGGATTTGATTTGGTCAGCTGTATGCTGAAGAGTAAATATTGGATGTAAAGTGCCAGGAAAGTAGGGCTTGAATTTTCGCTATTACTGACAGCTCTGAAATGGCACATTCAGCATATCTTGCGGAATTAAAATCATCCAAACATAGAAAGACTCTTACTCTTGCATGTATGATACCCTTCCTTTAGCTATTTTGATTGGAAGATATAGGAGGATCCTAAATCTGGAATTTTTATATCCCTACGAGTTTATTTAACTCGAGTTTATTTAAGATACTCTCTGTCATTCTATGAACATTCAAAATTACTTGAAAGGTTTCAGGTTGTTCACCTCAAACCTATGTCTGTTTACAGTATTACTCTCAGTCTACAATGTCATGACAACATATAAAGTTAATAACATTTTACACTGTAGTGTATAATACATGCTAGGAATTGATTGCCAGGAAAGTTGTACATTTTATGGTTCTGTGTTATCTTATAATGGTCTGTTAGAAATAAATTATGTATTTAATATTATTTTACAAGATATGAATTAAGTGCAGTTATTCAGTAGTTTAAACACTGCCCTTTATAATTGCTCTTTTTGTTACGGAATATAATCTTTCCAACCCCTTGGGCACTTTTGTGTTTTCCTGCTTGAAAACTACAAGTAACACTAACTGTAACATCTGGTACTTTTGAAGTTCTGTCTTGCATTTAACCCACTTTCTAGAATGTCTGGTTCTAGTTCAGTGATACATACATATTGATTTTTGGATCTTTTTTCTTAGAGTTTTCTGTTTATTTGTGCCTTTTTGTCCTTATCCATATCTACTTCCTCCACTAGATCTTTGTGTTTTATCATATCCATCTTTGCATCAGTTTCCCTTGATTTCTGAAATTTTCTTAAATATTTTGCCCTTGCTGTTTAATTGTTATCCTAAGTTTCTTTCCTCTGCAGATAGCCTTAGATAAATTTATAATACACACACACTTATATGCCAAAACATAATACATTGTTTTTAATGAAGAAATCCATGATATACCTATATGTCTTTTCTAATGCAGTGGTACCTAGGTACTTGACTCCTTCAAAATTTTGTCAAATTTGGTATTTTGACACAATATCCTGGTACTCATCGTTTGTTTGGTACTTGACGCATTGTGATAGGAAGAGGGGACTGTTATGTATGTAGGTTTGAATGTTATTGGTTTATTTGAACTGTTCTTGTAAAATGTCAAATGGTATTGGTTTAAATAGTGCAGGAAGAAACCCTGCACTCCCATTGGCTGGCAGCTATGGCTGCAGGCTATAAGAAGCAGCCGTAGCCAAGCCAGGACGGGTCTATTCGAGCTGTAGTCACTTAATAAACTCTTTGCTGGAATTCCTCGCGTCTGACTCTTCATGCAAACTTAACACTGGCGACGAAGGTGGGATTTCCCTGAAGAGAAGACGACGCGACGAACAAGCAACTGAGCGAGATGGCTGCGCTGAACACCCCCCCACTGCAGAGGCACAAACAATTGTGACTCATAGAGGTGCCTTCAAATGTAAAAGACTACAATTTGGAGTAAGCGTGGCACCTGGCATTTTTCAAAGCCTTATGGAAAGAATGTTGCAAGGACTGCCAGGGGTAGTGCCTTATTTTGATGATGTATTAATCTCTGCTGAAAATGACACTCAGCTTCAAGAAAGACTCAGAGAAGTCCTTACCAGATTCAGAAAAGCGGGTTTAAAAGTCAAGGAAGACAAATGTACACTCAAAACAGACAGAGTTGAGTTCCTGGGGTATATGATTGACAAGCATGGCATCCATCCTACTGATGCCAAGGTTAAAGCAATCAAGGAAGCCCCTAAACCTCGATGCAAGGCAGATTTACAAGCCTTCCTTGGACTTATTAACTTTTACCACATGTTTCTACCTCACAAAGCATCTATTGCTGAGCCCTTACATCGCCTGCTTGATAAGAAAGCTGTTTGGATCTGGGGGCGGAAGGAACAGTCAGCATTTAACAGTATTAAGAGACTAATCACGTCTGATGCTGTGTTGATACAATTCTCTGAGAATTTGCCTGTTGTTCTGACTTGTGATGCATCCCCTTTTGGAGTGGGGGGGGGTTTTGAGTCACAGGCTTCCCAATGGAAGGGAAGCCCCAATTGCATTTTACTCTCGCACTTTGTCCAAAGCAGAGAGGAATTATAGCCAATTAGACAAGGAGGCATTAGCAGTCGTTGCAGCTGTTAAGAAATTTCATGAATATCTGTATGGCAGGTCATTCACCATTGTTACAGATCACAAACCTTTATTAGGCATTGTGGCAGGAGACAAACCTACACCTAATATCCTGTCACCAAGAATGCTGAGGTGGACTGAATTTCTTGCAGCCTATTCATACAAACTGATTCACAGGCCTGGCAAGGACATTGGACATGCTGATGCACTGAGTCGTTGCCCACTACCTTGCCACAAGGAGGACTTTGAACTTGAAACTCACACCTTTTTCCTGGAGACCGTTGCTAAGCTTCCAGTCCATGCTGCTGAGATTGCCAGAGAAACTACCAAAGATGCTGTATTAGCACCTGTTATGGGCTGGATTAAGAAAGGTTGGCCTCTTCAAGATCTACCTCACCTTGCCCAACCTTTTAAGTCCAGGCAAACTGAATTATCTGTATTAAGAGGATGTATTTTGTGGGGTAACAGGGTGGTTATTCCTGCAAAACTGCAAAGGGAGGTTTTGGAAATGTTACATGAGGGTCATCCTGGGATTGTAAGGATGAAAGGTTTGGCCAGGAGTTATGTATGGTGGCCAGGTATTGACAAAATGGTTGAAAACTGGGTAGCATCTTGTCCCAATTGCCAGGTAGTCAGGCCTGCCCCACCTCACCCCACACAGGAATGGGAATGTCCTAGGGGCCATGGTCTAGAATCCACATTGATTTTGCAGGCCCTACAAGAGGGCACACTTTTCTAGTGCTAGTAGATGCATACTCTAAATGGCTAGAGGTAATTCCCATGACATCCACTACAATTGAGGCTGTCATCAAGCAGCTCAGAAAATTGTTTGTCACCCATGGGCTACCAGATGTCCTTGTGTCTGACAATGGCCCTCAATTCACATCTAACATTTTTGAATCCTTTCTAGCTCAACAGGGCATCAGACATGCCCTCACTGCCCCTGGGCACCCTTCGGCCAATGGCTGGGCTGAACGCATGGTATGCTTCACCAAAGAGAAGCTTCAGCAGCTGGGTCCTGGGGACATCACTGAGAAGCTTGAAAAACTTCTTAGTGTTCAACACATCACTCCTAGCCCATCAAATAACTTGTCCCCAGCAGAGTTGTTGATGGGCAGGAAACTTAGGTCTTCCCTTGACCGCCTTCATCCCACTTATGCACCCAACGCACCACTGGATTCCACTTCCAAAGTTCGTTCTTTTAGTGTGGGAGATTCTGTCTATGCTAGGAGCCTTATAGGTGAACCTTTGTGGATTCCTGCTGAAATAACTCACATCACTGGCCCTCGTTCTTACAGGGTACAAAGAGGATGGCCTCCTCTGGAGCAGGCACATTGACCAACTTAGATCCAGGTTCCCTCAGGAACATCAACCCTGTCCCTCTCTAGGTCCCTCACCTGATGTTCCATCTAGGGGAAGGAGGGGAACAGGAGGAAAATCAGCAAACAGGAATCAACCCCAGGTGTAACGAGCCATTGACAGGAACCATCCCGAACCCTGTCACAAAGCCAAGATCCATCCTTAGAAGTGGAAGATTGCACATCACTACCTGACTTGGGTGCTGACATTGGAATGGAGATGGGTTGGGAGGAGAGACCAGATTCTAACAGTCTAACAGGGTCTCCTTTCACAGGAAGTCCCAACAGGGAAATGTCAGCAGACACATTTCCCCTCTCACTGGGTGAGAACGTTAAAGCTTCTGAACCACGAAGGTCTCAACGTACACGTAAGAGCCCCACCTATTTAAAGGAATACATTAGATAGGTTGGGGTTTGGTATGGACTGAACCTAGTGGGGAGGGGTGTTATGTATGTAGGTTTGAATGTTATTGGTTTATTTGAACTGTTCTTGTAAAATGTCAAATGGTATTGGTTTAAATAGTGCGGGAAGAAACCCTGCACTCCCATTGGCTGGCAGCTACGGCTGCAGGCTATAAGAAGCAGCCGTAGCCAAGCCAGGACGGGTCTATTCAAGCTGTAGTCACTTAATAAACTCTTTGCTGGAATTCCTCGCGTCTGACTCTTCATGCAAACTTAACAGGGACCAGCTGCAGAGGCTGACAGGAAGTCAGCCACGCTGGAAAGTTGGCTGACATAGGAAAAGGTAACAGATAATAGATAATAAGAGTTGGAAGGGACCTTATAGGTCATCTAGTCCAACCCCCCGCCAAGTGGGAGACCCTATACCATTTCTGACAAATGGCAGTCCAATCTCTTGAAGGTTTCACAACTTCCAAGGGCAAGCTGTTCCATTGGTTGATTGTTCTCACTGTCAGAAAGTTTCTCCTTATTTCCAGGTTAAATCTCTCCTTTTTCAGTTTCCATCCATTATTCCTTGTCTGGCCTACAGGTGCTTTAGAAAATAGCTTGATCCCTTCCTCTCTGTGGGAGCCCCTCAAATATTGGAAGACTGCTATCATGTCTCCCCTGGTCCGTCTCTTTACTAGACTAGCCAAGCCCAGTTCCTGTAACCGTTCTTCATATGTTTTAGACTCCAGTCCCCTAATCATCCTGGTTGCTCTTCTCTGTACTTTTTCTAGAGTCTCAACATCTTTTTTATAATGTGGTGACCAAAACTGGATACAATACTCTAGATGTGGTCTTACTAAGACTTTATAGAGTGGTATTAGTACCTCACTTGATCTTGATTGTATCCCTCTGTTAATGCAACTTAGGATTGCGTTAGCTTTTTTGTCTGCTGCTACACACTGCTGGCTCATATTTAGCTGGTTATCTACTAAGACTCCAATATCCCTCTCACATTTACTGCTATTAAGCCTGGTTTCACCCAGTCTATATGTGTTCTTTTGGTTTTTCTTGCCTAAGTGTAGGACTTTACTTTTCTCTACGTTGAATTTCATTTTGTTAGATACAGCCCAGTGTTCGAGTCTGTCAAGATCCATCTGGATCTTGAGCCTATCTTCTTGGGTGTTAGCTATTCCTGCCAGCTTAGTATCATCTGCAAATTCGGTAATTTCCCCTTCTATTCCCTCATCTAAGTGGGAACAGACAGAAAAGGGGCAGACAGAAAGTTTTTCCTGGCCAAAGCAAAAGATCATGTACTTTGTTTGGCACTCATTGTTTTTAGTACTTGTCACACCTCCCGGAAACAATTTGTGGCTGTGCACATAAACACTCAGAGATCCATTTGATTCCCACTCCGATGATCTGGAAGTCTTTAAATTCCTGGTACAATATGTGTGAAATACTTGTCAATTGTTACAAGGAACTGTTTGTCTGGATTTCCTGCTTGCTTGCCTGCCTGCCTGCCTCTGCCCAGCGTTGTTCTGGAATCAGATGCTCTCTAAATACAATAAAATATATTCTATATGATACTTTGTAGAGGATAATGAGTGCTCAGAGAAGTCCTGCAATTCCACTTATAGATGCTGTCACCATCTTGATCTCAGAAATCTCCATCTCTACCTTTGGTTGCTTTCTACATCATAGTATTCTATCTTGAATATTGCTTTTTAACTGGTTATGTCATTGAATTAAATACCTAAAACCTAGGCTAATGCCAAAGCTCAGCCTTTTAAGTATCGGAAGAATTAATTTCATTCCAATAAGGACATTGGAATTAAGGAAGTTTAGTTTGGCACATATATTTTACAAGTTTAGAACTTAATTTATTAATATTTGTTTTAATGGTAAATGCTTCACTGAGATTTATTAACAAAACATATTAGTCCTCTATTTTGCCAAGTTTCCACTTGACTTAGATAATTTGATCTATTTCCTTATCCTCCACTTTACCCCCAAAGGTCAAGGATCAAGTTGTTTAGTACAAAAGCAGTGCTGTGTTTCCACAAACCTTAACAGCAAATGCTAATTGTAGCTTTATATAGTGAGTTTCCTCTTTGTGCCTCCATTTGCAAACAGGCAATTATGTGCACACTGCATGGCTGGAGAAATACAAAGGTAATACTGGAGTATGCATATCAGCACATATGGCCAAATTATGTGGGTTTCTTTTCTGTTATTTTTTTTTCTTTTTTGGCACTGGATCAGCTTTTAAAACTTTCCAGTATGCTCACTAGATTTTGATTTGTCAACTGGATCTACCCAGCTTCACCCACAGCCTGCCTGTCTTGAGGTAGTGTTTGCAGGGAAAGTGAATGTCAGTCCAAGTAATGCCTGGAATCTTATTAACCTATCACCAAGGAGTTATTTGGTTAAAAAAAATCCTCAGTTCAGGCATTGTAGTATTAAGTGTTACACCAAGTGGATAGTGTTGTTTAGATTGATCAATGCTCAACCGTTAGAAGCATCTCCAACTTCGTTTCTTTGCCTCAAAAGTGCTGTCAGATAATTATCCAGATGAGACTAAATTACCTTTAATCAGCTGTAAGTCAGAGAGAAGTTCAAGAGGTGACAGTTTCTTGCAGCCTTCTGTGATGGTGTACAGATGTTAAAGAGCCCCATTCAAGATGGAAATCAGCAACTCTCAAGGTTTCTTGAAATCTCTGGTCTGAAGTTAAACAGAGCCATTAGATCTAGTCCAGGGGTGGGATTCTACCGGTTCTGTCCACTTCTGTAGAACTGGTTGCTATGAAAAGCAGCAAGCAGAGAACATACATAGAACCGGTGCTATGTCTGCTGCTGTTTTGGCCTGCCCGCCCGCCCAGGCTCTTACCTGACCTTTATTTCCTGCATTTTCAACCGCAGCTGCTTTGCACGACACAGGAAAAATGTGCTTTTTCAACCGCTGCGCACTTGCACGCAGCGCTGCTCAGCTGTTCAGGCAGCTCAGAAGGTCGTAAATTGCACTCGTGCAACATGCGCATGTGCGCGCGACACAGAGCGACAGAACTGGTAGTTATACTGGTTGGATCCCATCCCTGATCTAGTCTCAAGGAAACAACTCCTGTTACTTTAACTCCTGTTGCTATTTGAGGCTAGACTATTTTCCATCTTGACTGCTAGGTGATTAAATTCGACTTCATTTTAGTGAAATTGCCACTATATACACTCTTGCTATCTTGGAAATAGCAGGACTATTTAAAAATCTTACTTAGTTCTGAAAGCAGTTAAGTGACATTGATTATCTTTTTAAGTTGCAGCAGAATGAATATACAGCAATCTAATTTTCTGCAGAGATCAGAGAGCCATGAGGATAAAAATAACATCTAGAGAAACAAAGAAAATTATGTCTAAACCATGTCTTAATGATAGACTTCTTTCATTTCTATATATTTTTTTATACACGACATATTTTATTATCTTAAAATTATATCCTTCTGAGCTTTATGTTTATCTGTGGACCCTAGACAAATGTTTGTTCTGGAGAATTATCACATCCTTTTCATTCCATATAGTAAGGACTAATATGGGGCAAGCGTTGCAATGGATCTGTATTTTTCATAATAATATATATCCAATTATGCATGCTTTGAGATTGCTTGGGCAAATAAGCAATAGGCTTTTTCACTCTTTGTTGAACTATGGACTCCAGAGCCAGACTGATGTAGTGATTAAGGCATTGATTTAAGGGTAGGGAAATTTAACTTCTAATTTTTCAGTTAGGCACAGAAGCCAGTTGGGTGACCTTGGACTCTCACTATCTCTCACCTCCAAACCATTTTCAAGCTCTGTGGCAAACCCGGGGAAGAACAAATCCCTTGTTATATCACGCATGGATGATTTTACCATTTGATCCAGGTAATGCAGACCCTACCGCCAAGTGGCACAAATGTTTTCAAAAGCAACGAGCAAGAACTATGATTCCCTTCATTTAGGGCAAAATGCCAATTGTTTTTGAAGTTTCCTTCTCAGATTATGCCATTGTTTCCCCCTCCCCCCCTTTTTTTAAGCATATGGCACGTGTTAGCACATGATCACTGGGGTGGCTGCCTGCCTCTGTGAAAGGAATTTTTGGGGCGGTGTTATCTGTACCTGTGGGATGCCTGAATGCCTGTAGGCAATCGGGGGAGGATCCTTTCTTGTCCCTACATGGTTTATTCGCTCCCGGGAATCGAGCCGCCGACCTCAGCAGTGCGCAGGCCCAGCATCTTACCACGGGAGCCACTGTGGACCCCTTGTTTCCCAATATACAATCTATATAATTTTCCAGTAGTATGGGCAGTGAAGGATTATGCATGACAGGGACGTTATTGGGGTTAATATCCAATGTATTTGGAGGTCATCACATTGAAGAAGTCTGGATCAAACAGCCTGATAAGAGGAATATGGGTCTATGGCGATTCTCAGTCATCCAGTCATGGTTATCCCAAAGGTGCTTTTTCTAAAAGGCAACTGGACTTTCCTGTTTTTTTTCCTTTGAAAATGTTACTTCTCATCCAAGGAACTTCTAGAATTGAAGAAGCTTCTTGGATGAAAAGTGAAAGAAGAATATGGATACTTTGCAGAAATTTTATTATGGTGGAAAAGCAAAATTGCAAAATAGGTATTGCAATTTGCATATGCTTTTACTACATCAGTTTCACATTCTAGGTATATCTACTTCATTCTTCAAGAATACTAGTTAGAGGCCCTTCCATTCTTACCTGTAAAGCCAAATTAAACCTGATGTTCTGGATGCAGAATAGAGACTCTATCACTGAGCCCTTAGAGCCCTTTTGAAACACTTGATGAATGTTCTAAAAGAGTAGCATTTTTTTGGCATTATATTGATTTTATATAGCATCATAACTCTTGGACCTTCCTCAGTAGTAATCCTTATTATAACGCAGCCTTCTTCATTCTCATCAGTGCTGGCTAGGTAATAACTTATATTGTCCTTACTGGTGATGGGGGAAAAATACTGATTTTTTGATTAATAGCCAATGGCATATATCTCCTGTTCTGCTTGCCCTTTTAAGATATAGATTTACAAATCAAGGGAATTTGTACCTATTATTATTAACATCACTGGCATTGACAAAATCACCAAAATTATTTGTAACAGCTTACAACATGTGACAATATTTTTTACTGCCATCAAACAACATCTGCTCATCACAAGTCTTTGGGAATATTTCAATAGGTGGATAAAAATACCGAATCCTAACTAAACATCTGGCTAACTGTGCGAAGAGCCATAACATTTATTATAGCCACGCATTACAAAAAATGCTGGGTGGCTTTAAATTTTGCAATATCAAAAAAGAAATCAGAATAATTATTCTGTTTGAAAATTATATAAATATCTACCTTATTCCAGAAATGAAAGATCATTACTAATGAAGACTGATGAATAATATTGTTTGGTTTGTATTATTTTTTTATGAAAGTATTGTTTAGAAAGTCCTTTCTCAAGCTGAAATATCCTGTTTCCATTAACAATTTCTTTGGTTTGATTTTTAGTAGAATGCTGAATTTGTAAGACTGTGTAAGGCAAATATATTCAACTTTCTGTGCTCCACTATGTGTTTAAAAACTACAATTTTAAAAATGCAAGAATTAGTTCTAAAAGACAAAAACATATTGGCTGGAGAAAAATACAGTGTCCTTTTTTGTAGAAAAGAGGAGCAGTATTTAGAGCAAACTTTCAGCAACAACCTTCTTTACTCTGTCTCCCAGAATTCTCAGTAGGGATTCTGGAGTTGGAAATCTGGGAGCTGAAGTCCAATTAAAATAAAATAGATTCAAATGATATATTATTTTACTTCACTTTTTTTGCTCAAGAAACACAAATGAAGCACAATACACTTACAAAGGAAAACAGACACAGATAAAATAAAACCCTTGAGTGTCTGTGAATGTTTGTCTCTGTGATTATATATGGGGTTGAGATCTTAAAGATATTTTAACATTCATATTAATTGTTTTTTGTCCATTTTTTCAGATGAAGGACAAGTCTTGTAGGACAGCATCATCATTATTTAAAATCAATCTGAATAAATACTTCAGTTTTAGAGTTTCTTTGTTGTATTCATTCAGGGATAAGCAGCCAAAGAAGTCTCTAACACAGACTTGTACATTAAACTTTTGCCCCTGAAATTCAATTCAAAATGATTAATAGTGGTATGGAATAAGGATAGAAATGGAAACAAGGACTGTGGGAGAAAAACTGTTTCCATTTCTGTCATTAAAACATCTATTCTATCATCTACCCTGCTTGAAATTGCGGTCCTGAAATTGGGAGATTTTGTTATTGAATTTTGATAGTACAATTTCAGGCCAATTTTGATTGATTGGAGATTTAACTGGAAGTGGGTTTTTTTTAAAGTAGAAGTTTCCAGTTCTTAATGCCAAAAACACTAAAATATAAACCCAAAGCACATGGGCCTCTTCCTTGCTGTAACTATCCAGGGAAATCATCTATGCTTCTCCAGTTAGTTAGAGGATTGAATTGTGACTCTGATTACTAAGAAAGTCGCCCACTTCTGTGTTCCTCTTTCAACTAAAGCAATTTCCTCACTTTTGAATACAACTAATCCAATAAGACATACTTGATTTTTTCCAAGTTTTGCAATAAAACTTGGATTAAAAATAAAAGTTTTGCAGTTAACAAGAAACTGAATCGATCTGTGATGTCACATCTATGTAAATGTCTTGCAAAATAGCACAAGTAACCACAAATATTATTCAGTGCCCAAGACTATTATGTGATCTAGAGTGCTGGCAGCATGTACGCTATGAATTGGACCATAAAGAATGATTGAATATTGCCACCAAATATGATAATAGTAAGTTTGCTTAAAACCATACTAACATGGTGTAGAAAGAATATACAGCGTAGTGCCAACGATGGATTTTCTTCATCAGTTCTTGATGACTTACTGAAATAAATTTAAAGGAAATGCTATGCCCCAGAGATTTCTGATGAAATTCATTGAGTTCAGGTTCTAAATTTCTCCCCAGAGCTTTTAAATATTTTTGTGCTTAATATCTTGAACGGTTCCTGATATATGAACAATTCTTTCATTTAAAGAAATCTGTAACTGTGGCTTTTCCATGATTCTCATAAGACAAGAAACTTCTTTACTGCTAAATCTTTATTTTGAAACTAATATTACATTTGATGCCTCTCTCCATTGCCAGTATCTCCTGTCCATTGCATTACTCCAAACATTGGCTGCTCATCCCTAAGTTATTCATTCTGTACCATGCAACAATTGCTCGCTTAACAATCGAAGCATTGAGAAACATTGCTTTTCATATGAAACAAAGAGACAGAAAAGGGCTAAGCAACCTTTTAAAATCTTCTGTAATGGAAGACATCAGGAATGGGTTTCCTCTATCCTGATAGTCCTGATTGTTTATTCACTCACTATCTTTTTACCCTATAGTGAGTTAACTTTTTATTCACACATATCCAGGGGTGGGATTCTACCAGTTCCCACCTATTCACTAGAACCGGTTGTTAACATTCTAAGCAGTTCAGAGAACCGGTTGTTAGAAGAAATTACTGTCCTAATCCTGTAAGGAAGGCAGGAAGGAAACATTCTGGTGTTGCTTACAGACACTGCCTCTCCGTTAACCCTTATTACATTCTTGGCAGGACTAGACTTCCTGCCTCAGGAATGTCTCTGGAATTTTCCCCCCCTCCTTTGCTGGTACTTTGCTTGTATGGAGTGACCATTCAAAGTTACAATGGCACTGAAAAACGTGACTTATGACTGTTTTTCATACTTATGACTGTGCAGCTTCCCCACAGTCATGAGAGGCCAGGTGAGGAGATGCGTGCCTTGATGTGAGTGATGTTGAGTTGGTCATGCCCAGCCAGTCACATGATCACCAAGCCACACCCACCAACTAAGCCACGCCCACAGAACCAGTTGTTAAAAAATTTGAATCCCACGCCTGCACATATCAGTATCTATCACATAAGATGTAATGATAAAATATGGTTAGCCCATAACTCACAGCCAGCAGTGAGTTCTGTGACTGAGTAGGGATTTGATAAGGTGTTGGGCTTGTCACCTGGAAGTTGGCAGTTTGAGACTGGAAGCACCGCATGATGAGGTGAGCTCCCTTTCTTGTCCCAGCTCTTGCTCACCTAGCAGTTTGAAAGCATTCAAATGCATGCTGTATATAAATAGGTATCATTTCAGTAGGAGGTTAACAATGTTCCTTGTGCCTCAGTGTATAGTCATGCTGGCCACATGGTCAGTGTCTTTGGACAATGCTATTTCCCTCAGCTAAGCAGTGGATATGACCCCTCCCCCACGTCAGACCTGACTTTATAGGAGAAAGCTTTACCTTTAAAAAAAAAACTCCCTAATTCAAGTTCAACACTGTTGCCACAATACTGCGGGGTCCTTGGTGCTCCCTGAGCTTTGTTATTTTTTTACAGATGTTTCATTACCAGATGATCATTACAGATGTTTCATTACTACAGATGATCATTACCATCATCATGTCAGAAGGGAATAGGGTTAGCTTTCATTTTATATACTAATATATACTATACCTGTCATTGTTGGTTGTCCTTTGTTTATGTTGTTGTTACCACAATACTATAGTCACATGCCCTCCCAGAGTCAAATGCTTTGGTGGTTGCTTGCCATGGGTTTTAATCATGAGGTTTAATTTATCTGGACTTTTCAACTCAGGAAAAATCATTCGTTTATGTGCTCACTGCTTTAGTCTGAACTTAGTCATTTTATCTGTCATCCATTCTTAATAACAACAAAGCATTTTATGGTAAAGGGGAAAGAAGATAAGACATTTGTATATAAAATATACCTTAAAAATGTCCCAATCTAATCTGCAACAAACACGATTCTGAAGACTCTTCAAGGAATCATTATCAAAAAAAAGTTATTGTTAGATAATACTCCTTGAAATATAATTTAAAAAAGATTGACAGGCCAAAAAGAATTAAAGTAGACTAACTTCATTATCACTGACATTCTTACTAGTCTGTAATATAATTAGGATATTGGCAGAGAAAAATTGTCTTTCTTCTTTCTTATTCAAATCATGTATGTTTGTATAAACCTTTGACTGGGTTTCTATCACATTCCATCATAAATGCCTGATAATTACCAGAATGCAAGATTTAGAGTTAAGATAATTGCTTTGGAAGCTGCTCATTAGTTCATATTCCCATTTAAAAAATCACTGGTATATTTTTTGTTACAGATTTTGAAAAATGTTATAAGCTATTGATAGCTACTTGCATGCAGGTTGCCCGAAATCGATGTAGGGTGGGATTAGGCAAACTACTTCTTCCTGAAATAGTTTTAATTAATTTTCAATTGACTTAACAAAAAAGAAACCTAATGATAGTTATTAAGCATATTTTTTGCTGATAGTGGTCAGTGGAGAGATTATCATATGGAGAGAAGATACTGTCTGCTGCATGATGTCTGCTTTTTATAATGGCTCACAAGCCTTGTTTCTTTGTTAATTTTTCTTTGTGATTTGAAAGGGTTGGTTGTGTGCCAATTTTATATTGCTTCTGTTCTTTTTATTTTTGCGTTTTGATATTACAGGAGGTCTTTTTGTAAACCATCTTGCTATCAGATGATGCATTCAAAATACAAAGATTTCCAGTAAACACAGTACCTTCCATTATCACTGGAAAAATTCAGCATTGTCTTCTAATTTCAGCAAAATAAGGGGTTCTCTGCTAGACAGGATTCTGTATCCCAAGTTGCTGAGAGCACACACATGTTTCATAGTTCCTTTGGTCATATGGCAGCTTGATCATATGGTAGCGTATCAACACATATGACTTGAAGCCTCTCTTGTGATGGAATGCTTTGTCCACAAACTCATTTTCTGCTGTGCAAAAGATATTTCCTGTGAGTTTAAATATTACAGTTAAAGACTATGGATTAGCTAACATTCATCTGTGCTGATTTAGAATTTCAAAGGAGGTTGTTTATTTAACTCAGTGTTGGTAACATTTAGTGTCCAAGATGCATTAAGGTTTTAGTTTTGTTCTTGTGTTTGAAATGAGATATACACTAGAAATCTGAAAGTTGAGTAATAGCAATTGGATTTCCGTCTCCCCACTCCCTCCTCTTCCCTTCCCTTCCCTTTGTTTGAAATATGTCACTGCTTGTCCAAGCAGCTTCTAGACAACTCTACCTGGATGAGTGAGAATCTTCATTGACATACACATTAGAAGGTTCATCTGGAGGCTCTCATATTCATGTATCTCTGAGTACTAGATCTAATTTGACTTTAATACTTTTTTCTTTTTTTAATAATTTGTTATTTCTTAACTTTTTAAATATATTTTTTCCTTAAAGTATAGCACATTACATAAATTATTGGCAATAATATACATTTGGATTTAACAGTCTCTTGGGAATAATGGATTCCCGCATCAGTCTAATAAAAACCACTTTATTGCTTTCTTGATCCACTGTAGAATAGTAGTAATGGCATGGATACAGGGGTGGTGATGCACAGTTGATGAGAATAGCATCGTACTTCATAACAGAAGCCCTGCCCCATCATTAACATTATGCACGTTGCAAAAAAAGGCAGAGCCTGTATCATAATGGTGCTGTGCTTCTTTTGTCATATTGATGAAAGCACTGACTCCTGTAGATAACTGATTTGTGGATCAAGCAGTAGAGATCTGGTTGTTCCTGAATAATCAACATGGTTAATTAGCATGGCTCAAGTTGAGAATTTAACATGTCCCTATCCTCTCTCAGTCAGTTCTCTGCTATCCTATCTGAGCATGTACAAGGATGTAAACAGGAGGTTGCTAATACTTGTATCCTGGAAAGATAGGCATTTTTGAAATGAGTATAGGAAGAGGATTTTATTCATTTATTTAATCTCTTACACGCAGAGTAATTGCAGGAGAACTGAACTGCAAGAACTGCATATGGAACAATTTCTTTCCCAATCTATTCATTCAGGTGCTGTGCTCCTGTTAGCTACAGCAAAATTAACTGCCCACAGATAGGAAGGCATGCAGTAGCTTCTGACAATAGATAGAGGAAGTGCTTGGAGAAGAACGGTACTTCGAGAACCGTTTTCCATTTTAAGTAATCATTATCATTGCCTTCAATAAATGAGCAACTTTTTTTGTTTTCATTCAGTTTGGTTAATTAGGCCAAAAGGCTAAAAATATTTGCATTAGCAAATGAAATAAATGGGAATTGTTTATGAAAAGAGGTCATTAGATCAATACATTGGTATAAAAGTTGATAAACAGTTTCACAGCTTTTCACAATTCTCATACTTATGCCAGTTGTATCCTTTTGGGGTGGGATCAGGTGGCATTGATTGTGTCTTTCTCACCTCACCATTGCACGACTGTAATTCACTATTCATAAGTGGCAGCTGGTTCACATTACAGCAGCCCAAGTAATTATGGGTGCACCACAGTTAACCATGTATCACTTCTACTCAAATAGATGTAGTGCAGTGGTGTCAAACTCAAGGCCTGCAGGCCAGATCCAGCCTGTGGGGTGTGTAGATCTGGCCCGCAGGGCTGCCCTGGAAACAGAGAAGGACCACTCCATGGTGCCTCTGCCAGCAGGCGGCCCTCCCAAGTTCTATTTTTGCTGGCAGAGGGTTGCAGGAGCCAATGCAGCTGAAAACGGAGCTTGGGAGCCCATTTTTGTTGGCAGAGCACTCAGGCCCCACAGGCACCCCTGACATGAGTGACATTGATTGGTCACTCCAACCCTGGCCCGGTCCACCCCGGCCCCCTGAGGTCCAACACAACCCTAATGCGGCCCTCAATGAAATGGAGTTTGATACCCCTGGTGTAGTGGCTACCAGTTAGCTTCTGTATGCAATTCAGAATATTGGTTGTCACCTTTAAAGATAGGACCTGGGTGCTTTTGAGTTTGCCCATTCCAAATCAAATCTGTCCATCCTGCAAGATCAGAGAGAGAAGGGCTTGCTGAGGCTCTTGTCTTCAAGGCATCTGTAGGGACCCTGTTGTTAAGTTTTCTCAGTGATGCCCTCCCCGCCGCCTCCCACTTCTGGGAGCCTCTGAACATCTGGATCATGTTCTTCCTGACAAGCTTTCACAGGATGGCAAAACATAGCTCTTTGAGAGACCATTTACCAGACATTGAAGATTAATCTGCTCCTAGCTTATGGTACATTAACTCAGTGCTGTGTGGTGAGAAAATCCTCATTTAAATATTTAAAAAAGCAATTGGGGATAGATGCATCAAAATATACTACATATTGGAATGCACTAGAACAGTGTTTCTCAGAATCCTGTGAGTTGCGCACACAACTAAGAGTTGCTGAGGTTGAGAAACAACTGTACTACTGAACTGCCAAGGAAGTGTCAGGAACTCCCCTCCTTAGTGAAACAAGGGTACAAATTATACACGTTTGCTTTGTTAGGATTTAGAAAGATAAATAAAACCTTGTAAATCTCTTTCTGATTTACAATGTAACCCTAAACATCAGAAGTGTAGATAAACTATTAGAATTGACCTCGCAATGGCTTTTTTTTTACTCTACTAGAATTCAGTTCTATTAGATATTGTCAACACGTTCAAATAAACAGTAGTGTTTATTACATCCGCATCCTTTCACACCATTCCATTCACACTCTGAAGGAAGGACAGCTGTCTGGTTTCTGTTATCTGTCGCCAGTCCAGGGTCACAGCCTGAGCTGCATGCTTTTTAATATTGAAGCTAACATAGCATATGGCCCGTTTCTAAGGCATAAATGAATGTATGACTTAACAGATGAACTGAACCTCCACAGGTGCTGGCAAAGGATGTAGTTTGGGCAGAATGATGACAGCAGTGTTATGTTATGCCAACTCAGTGCAAGTTCCACCTGTTTTGTATATGTGTCATGATGTCATATGCTTATACGAAAGTGGTAGAGCTTTATCGCTTTGACAGAAACAGCAAGATCCTACATGTGCATATGTATCAGTTATGTGATATTGTATTGATTTGGCTTTGTCAATTTAAAAAAACCTGTACTATATGTTGGTAGATTAGTTGCACAGTCTCTGTGGTAATTGAATAGAATAAATAAATAAAGAAATCCCAGTAAGCACAGCCAGTAAGCACAATTATTCAGATGTTTAGTCCAATATACCTGGAACATGCCAAGTTGGAAATCACTGCATTATATCAAAGTGAGTTGCAAGATTCTAATTATTGTAATAGTTCTGACTTGCCTTTATTAAAATAAAGAACGTATCTATTTATTCCTCTAAAGTGAGAAGTTGAAATGGCATGCATGATTTGAAAGAAATAATTTAAGAAATAGAATTTTTGCCAAGTTGTGAAGCTCTTCTAGGGAGTTAACCTCAGTTGAATTCCAGGTTTGTAAATGAAAATGTTTCTGGGAATGTGGTCGAGACCTGAGTGTTTTTCTTTCATGTAGACATTTGGACAAGCCTGCAGCAACATGAATTAGGAGCTCTGATTATATATCATAAAGTGTGAGAAACCTGGAACTGCGGTTCCTAGGGCAGAAAATAATAATAATTGTTGAATATTTTGTTGCTTGATTCTGTCTCTATATGAACAAAGAGAAATCTGCAATTTTAAATACTTAACAGTTGGGACTCCCCCCACCCCCCGAAAGCAAAGACTGACTCATAAAACATCTCAAATCCTTATGTACAGTGCCAGTATTAAGAATATAGCACTTTAAGAAAATCCATCATGGATTATTAGACCATTTAGTCTAATCCTCCAATAGGGATTCCAATAGAGAGTAAAAATATATAAGCAGTGATTTCTCTTGCTGTTCTTTCAGTCAATCTCCCATCCTTAGTGTCTAGCCTAGCGGCACTCAGAGTTGCTGCCCTGAGTCTATGGCCTCCCTTTTGCAGCTCTTGGCTACCAATTCTTATTCCTTGGTATCATACCAAAAATGAAATAGCACATTATTATTGTCTTCACGTCTAGTATGAACTTGCTATAATGTCTAGATCAGGAGTGTCAAACTCAATTTCATTGAGGGCTGCATCAGAGTTATGTTTGACCAATGGGGGGAAGCGTGGCCAGCTCGATGTCACTCATGTCAGGGTGCCTGTGGTGGCCTGAGCACTCTGCCAGCGAAAAAAGTCTCCCGAGCTTTGTTTTCGGCTGCGATGGCCTCCTCCAACCGTCTGCCAGCGAAAACAGCTTGGGAGTGTCACTGCAGGTTTTTTTGGTTTGTCTGTTCAAGCTTCTAAGCTCATATTATAGCAAGCCAGGTGGCTGCTAGCCAGCACTGTGTTATCTTGTCTCCATAGTAATGAGATAAGAAAGTCTTGTGATGTTTTGATCCACTGCGCATGTGTACAAAGTTTATACTTCACTTCCTGTAATTTCCGTTGTGTCTTTTCCTTTGTTTCTTTTCTATATGCCTTGGTGGAGATTAGGTTGCAAGTATGTAGTTCCGTGTAGGTTTTCTTATTTTATAAATAAAAATGTTTTTAGATTACTTTTCAGGTCTACTTTTTATCAGCATTGACAGCAAAGAAAAACACGGTCTATCACCTCTAATTAGCAGGGATGTTTGAAGAATTATTACTCCCTGGCAAAAAGTTTTTTAGCCTTGACAATGGTCGCAGAGAATGGCTTGACAGGGAGAGCTGCGTGTGGCCCTCGTGAGCTCAGTTTTCGGTTGCGACCGTCTCCTTCAACTCTGCTAGCGAAAACAGAGCTTGTGCGGACCAGTCCTTTGTTGTTTCCAGGGCGGCTATGTGGGCCAGATCTAAGCACCCCACAGGCCGGATCCAGCCCACGGACCTCGAGTTTGACACCCCTGGTCTAAATGGTTCTTTGAGTCTTGATTTGTGATGACGTGGCCATGTATAGTTGTACCATTGTCTTTGCAATAGAAGGAAAGTGGCTTAATACTGTTGTTTTTTCCCCCCAGGATATTTTTTTTACCACTAGTTCAACCTACAGCCAGAAATTTGATGTTAGTTTCCAGCTGAAGTGCTAAACGAGACAAGTCTCACTATAGCTTTTTGTGATCAGCCAAAATCAACTACCTGGAGCTATCTAGCTGGTTATTTGAGAATGCAGATGCTGCTGCCTTTGTTAATTGGGGATTATAGGAATTACAGCTCCACACATTTCAAAGACATCAAGTTTGAGAAGGTTGCTGTAGTTTGACCTTGCAAGGCAATAAATATTAATGCAAGCTCACTCATAAAATATTTACTATATGTGTTTAACTCCCAGTGTATAACTTTGCTGGAAAATGAGCATGGTCTATATTAGTAAGCAAGTCATGGTAGGTTCTGTTTTAGGGAGCTCTTTCTCTGGTAGACAAGTAGACTTTGCAGTCTTAGAACAGCAGTATTTCAAATGAAACCTGCAGAGAACATAGATCATGGGGCTGGAAGGAATCTTAGAGGTCTGCTAGTCCAACCTCTTGCTCAAGGCAGGAGACCTTATACCATCCTGGTCAAGTGGTTATCCAGTGTATTTTTCAAAACTTTCAGGGATGGAGCATCCACAACTGCAGGAGGCAAGCCATTCCATTGATTAATTGTTCTCACCATCAGCAGATTTATCCTTACTTTTAAGTTGGATTTACATTAAGAGGTTTTACACAATTTCATATTATGTTACATAGCAAAATACAGAAGTGACTACTGGCCTAAATATTATTTGATTATGTAAGATGTTGCACATCTGAACATATTTGTGGAATGTTGGGAGTAGCTTTTCAGAAAGATTGGGTTTTTTTATCATTCTAAGATTTTTTTTAGCCTTAAAATTGAATGGATTATTTAGTTCAGTAGGTCTTTATTGTGCTACCATTATATGACAAGGTCTATTACATTTTGCTAAGCAACCTAGCAGAGAGAATGAGGCATTCTTGTTTCCTGCCATCAGCCATGTCAACATTGGCAGATTTATCCTGGAGTCACAGAACTATGACTTTGAGGTCACTACAATAGCTACTGCTTTATAGCTTACACAGCAATTAACATTACACCTTTTATGATCACATTATGATGCTGGTACTTGATATACAGAGTATAATACAGAGAGTGATATGTGAATAAAAGTTTTAATTTAAAAAAAATACTCAGTAGCAAAACAAGGCAGTCAATATATTTTCTCTGACGCCCCAGATAATTCAGTCTTCCATAACCTGTTTTTACCCTACATAATTCTGTTGTTAGACTACAGAATTCCCTGTAGGATAACCATGATTGTTTGGTTTTTGGGAGTTGTATCCATTTCTCCAGGTTGGGTTAGCTTGGTTCATCAATAGATAATGAGGTGGCTGACATTGGGAAATCCTACCACTGCTTGAAAAGGGATGGACCTAGCATTGAGGCACTAACTATAGCGGCATAAGAACAGGCACTAAGCACCAGGTTCATAGAAGCAGAGGGGAATACTGAATAGGACCTGAGGGGTACACAGTGCAGAGAGCTCTCAGAAACAGTCCAACACATAGTGGCAAGGTGTAAGGTGCAGGCTGGAGCAGAACAACATGAACAACATGACCAAGTAGCTAGTATTATATACAGGCACGTCTGGATAGTGTATGGGCTAAACTCTTCCAAATCCAAATGGGAGATTCCACAGAAGGAATAACAGGGTTAAGATCCTGAGGGACTTCCAGATCCAGATGGATATGCAGGTTCTGACCCATCAACCAGATATTATGGTAGTTGTCAAGGTCCAGATGACAGCACTGGTGATAAATGTAATGGTGCCAAAGTGACAGTAACATCAGGAAGAAAGAATATGAGAAGCTGGAGAAGTATCAGGGTGTGAAGGAGAAACCAGAGGAGGTGTGGAAAGTAAAGGCCAAAGTGATCCCAGTGGTGGTAGGAGCAATTGGGGTTGTGACTCATAAGCAGGGAGAATGGCTCCAACAGAGCCTAGGAACAGCATCAGAGCTCTCTATCCAGAAGAGTGCAGTGCTAGAAAGAGCTAAAATCCTGCACAGAATCCTCAAAGTCCCAAGCCCCTGGTAGAGAACCCAAAATTGGGGACAACACATACTATCCAAGGATAAGAAGGAAACTTATTTATATAAAAATATACAGTCAAACATACGTACACACTTAGTTATGTGTTGGTTTCTGTAGGTTTAATTTAAAAGAAATAAAACTATCTTAATATTTGTTTATTTTTTTAATGGTATGAATGCTGAATAGCAATGCCCTAGTTTGCAGTGGATTGGAATAATTTATGTAGTTAATTAAAATAATTACAAGTGACATAAAATGACCATCCTTCCCCATTCACCCCAAAGTAGTAAAGATTCTTCAAATTCAGTTCAACCCCTGGCATCTACACAGACACATCTGTATAATTTCCTTGGCTACAATACAGAACTATTTGCAGTTCCTTCTGAGATCTTATTTAAGCATTCCAATCTAGCCTAAGAGCTTTGGGGTTTCTTGGTCTCCTATTCAGACACTATTCAGGATCAGCTATTTAGATTAGATTAGCCAAGGTCAGGTAAAAATGACTTTGACATCCAGCTACTACAATTGGGAATTAGCTGAATTTGATTTGGGGCTTCTAAATGTGGATTACACCATCCTGTATTACTAACCATTTTCTTCATATACATGCATATCTCCCCATACACACACACACACACAGAGCTTGGGTACTGTCTTTATAACAAGGTGGAAGAGACTTCTTCCTTCATACTTGGTTTTCTGGTCAACTGCTATCTGGTATTGCATTTCTCAAGTAGCATTTGAATAATAAAATTATCCTTCATGGGTTCCTAAACCTAGAAACACAAAAGGTGAATATCCAAAGGGGGTGTGTGCTCCAAAGAGTGTGAAGCATTTTGCCTTATTTCCTGTTTATGGGCAATGATTTATGGAAGTTTGTGCAAATTCCTCATTTTTCATAATATTCATACAGAGATGCACAAATCACTGTTATGTTGGGTAAACTATGGAAGCAAACATTGTAGCCTTGAACACTCAGCCTTGTACATTGAAAGCAATTTTGTGCCTTCTAGGATTTCTACTTTCTCTTTGTATATCTTGCCCAGTGATTCCTGCAATACTTATTGAGCATTATCAAAATGAATTAATGCTTTTTAGTTTTTCCTTTCATTTAATATTACTGTTCCAACTTTTTCATTCATCTAGAAAAATGGTGTTATACAAGTGCACTGCAGGATTTGGATCTAAGTAAGTAGGGTTTATTGAGACACCTTGTGTAAGCAACTACAGTTTCAGAATTGTTTGCTTAATTTCAATAGTGTCCATCTCAACCAGTGGCTCAAAATATTATATATCACTCTTGAAGCCATATAAATTTTCACGGTGTTCGTTCTTCCTCAGAGATTTATACATATTTCATCAATTTCTTAATGTCTCAATTAATCTGATTTTAAAAAACTTGAAAAATTCTTCTTTGGCAAACAGGTGTTTTCCTGGAAACGCTGATCCCTAAATATTTAATAGAAACTGGGCGTAAAATGAAACCCAAATGTCTATATACTGCTATTACTACATTATTAGTTAGTAAAATATTGATTGCATTCTATTTTATTGTATGCATGGAATATTTATCATAGCACTATATATATAGAACATCCTGCCCTCCAAATACCATCAATTTTACTAGATTGCTTTATTGTACTTGCCAAACATTCCAAAACAAAATTAAAAATTGAAGGAGATAAGGGAAAAATAATCCCATTTGTAATTATCTAAGCAGAAGGGCTAGATTTTTTTTATATTAAAGATACAAAATTTGAGGATCCATATTATACCGTGTTGAAACATCTGAACCTGTACCATTTCAAAGGCTTTATCCACCTTCTGATAAAGTCATGTTGTTTTATTCTTATCAGAATAGAATGCTGAAGTATCTTTCAGACATCTAATATTATTATTTTTATAAATCCAGCACATTTTTTTTGTTCTGAAAGAATTACCAATGGTAATACATTCTGAACCCTTCATGCCAAAGTAACAGTCAAAAATCTTAACATTCGTGTTGAACAAAGATAATGGAAATAACTCTAATAGTTTGGGGGCTCAAATGAAGAGATCCAATTTTATATAACTATTGCATATAGCTCATTTGGTGGGGATTGCACCTCCATTTTTAAAATACATATTTTTTAAATCTCTAATTATGTCGGATCCAATTTTTTTTATAACTCTATTAACAACCCAGACCTCATATATCCCTGGAGTCTTCTTGCTTTTTATTGCACTGATTGTACCAAATGTTTCTTGCAAAGTTAAAGCAAAGTCCCTTCAGTGGGCATATGAAATAACCGATGATTTTTTGTGCTGTGTTTATAACTCTCTGGAGCATCTTCTTATCCACTACAGAGCATCCACCATACCACACCGTTACACAGTATGCCAAAATGCTCTCAATGGTAGAACAGTAAAAAGTAACCAGCAACTTCTCACCCAGACCACTCTTTTTCAGCAGCCTCAGAAAGTGCAGGTGCTGTTGGACCTTCTTTGCAGTGGCCATAGTGTGGACCGACCATGTAAGGTTGTCAGAAATATGAGTTCCTAGACATTTAAAACTATGAGCTCTTTCCACACAATCTCCATTGATACATAGTGGGAGAGACTCTGCTTTGCATCTTCTGAAGTCTATAACCAATTATTTGGTCTTTTTGATGTTCAGGGTGAGGTTATGACTCTTGCACCACAAGACCAGCCTGAGAACCTCTGACCTATAGGCCGTCTCGTCTCCTCCTGATATGAGTCCCACCAACGTGGTGTCATCTGCAAATTTTATTATAGAGTTAGTGGGACAAGAGGGAGTGCAATCGTAGGTGTAGAGTGAATACAAAAGGGGGCTCAGCACACAGCCCTGTGGAGAGCCAATGCTGAGAGCAAGAGTGGAGGAAAAATAGCTGCCAATCCTAACAGTTTGGGGTTTGTTAGTAAGAAAGTCCCTCATCCAACAGCAGATGTGAGAGGAGAGGCCCATTTCCAGCAACTTCTTAATCAGTATATCCAGAATGATGGTATTAAAAGCCGAACTGTAATCAACGAAAAGCATCCTTACATAGCTCCCACTATGCTCCAGATGGTCCAGTGCAATGTGGAGAGCCATGGCAATAGCATCCTCTGTGGATCTGTTATTCCGATAAGCAAACTGGTATGGGTCAAGGTTTGATGGGAGGCAATCCTGTATATATTTTAAGACCAGTCTCTCAAAACACTTCATGATTATGGGTATGAGAGCAACTGGTCTATAATCATTTAAAGTATCAGGAGAGGGCTTTTGGGGAACTGGAATAATAATGGAAGTTTTGGGACAAGATGGAACAATGGCTTGTGTGACTAGATACTTCAGTTGAGCCAGTATTACACTTTTAGACTAAATTACCCATAGATTGGGGCATTAAACGTAATTTTTACTTAAGAATATCAGGTTGTTAATGTTCTACAGTATTTCCGTTTATTTAAATACAATTGCCTCCATATATCCACCAGATTAGATCCCTGCTTATTTGTAATGTTACTTTGTTTTAAATATTTTATTATGATCAATCACTGGATCCAAAATTAAATTAAAATCCTCAGCTCTCATTTTCTTGGAAGCAAAATAGTTTTGCAAACAAAGTATAAAATATTTGGTTAATTTATTTCTCTTCCATACCCCTGCCCTAGGTAAACTAACTTTTGTTTGATGGGCTACCATTCTATTGTGACCATAATTTTTTCCACCCTTAACTTTAAAATAGTTGACAGCGCTTTCAAATAAGTCATAGAATTACTTTACTCTAGTATGCAAGAGTTAACCAAAAAATGTCAGGGTAAAGAAATAAACTCTTTATCCCCTGCTTGGCAGTGAAATGAACTTAATTGCATTCTCTATACTTTACTACAACTCTTGGAAGCAGATTTTAAATTATCATCCCCCCCCCAAATATATTCCAAGATATTTGCCTTCCTGGTTAGCTGCAGAACCTTGCCAGACAAGATTTCCAAAAAAATATCCCTACCATCAGAGGTTTACACTATTCAGTTATCTGAACTTTGGTGGCCATCAGTAAGTTATGTCTAAAAGAAAATCCTGTATTTCATTTCTTCATGGCTACCTCAAATTGCTGTGTACAGATATTGTGTGTGCATTAAGCATATGAGTTATAATCACATGCCAAATCTGCAATTCTGACAAATTTTCACAAATCTGCTTGATCTGATTTGCAAAAAATTGGCTGTGGTAAGCTTATTTTCTTCTTTCTTTCTTTCTTTGTTGCCATTCAGTGATTTCCTATATTTTTATAGCCTAGATATGGTTTCTCTAGAACAGTATTCCTTAAGGGTTTCCCCCCACCCTCTCAGAATCCTCTCCCACTTTTAAAAAGTATGCAGGACCCCCTATGGTAAACATCAATAAGTATAACCCAAACCAATGAAAGAGCTTTTAGACCACACTTTTAAGAAACACTGCTCTGGAAAACATTGGCGGGAGTGAATTCTTTGTTATCCTTCTTCCCCATCAAATAGCTTCCCCATTAAATACATGATCAATCATTTCTGTGCATATCCAAATCGCTGAGCAGTGCTGTTTTTCTGTCATTATTGGTAGAAGGTGACTTAGCCATATCCTCATTCTTTGCCCTCCAGGCAACTGCCGCCCTGTTTTGATGATCAAAACCTCTACAAGACTGAGGAAGCTTCCCGTATTGCAATACTTGCATTTTTAGTCCTCATTACTTTTACAGGATCAGAGGACCCGGAAATTGAATTGGAAACCTCAAGAGCTTTCCAAAGTGAGACGAGAGCCAGATAGGAAGGTTATCACTGTCAGTTCCATATGCTTAATTAGAAACTGTGAAGATTATCATTTCCTCCAGTAGAGTGTCAAAGCCGCCTTTGGAATTGAAACTGATCACAAAACCCATATAGAAAATAGGGTTTGTGAACCATAACTAAAGTCTGTTTATCTGAGGCAACCACTGGAAAGAGAAAAGGGGGAGAAAAACTGCCTGAGTGGCATTTCTCAAGCAGAACTCTGTAATACATAATGGAATAATTAGCTATAAACCACTAGTGTCTGTGTAAAAGGTGTTACTCCATCAAGGTGTAAGGTGTATGCTGCCTTGGCCAGTGTCTTTTACTGGCAAAAATAATTAGCCCTCCTTTGCTTTGTGACTGACTTCACTATTTTTCTTTAAGATTTAACACTGAACTTAAAACATATGTCTCTGATGCTTATATAGTGGAAGGGGTTAGGTTCTTTCATGCCCCCTCCCCTTCTTCAGATCAAGTAAAGCTTAGAAGAAAGTGAAACTCCATTGGTATCATGTATCATGTAAAAATTATATGTGTGGCAGGCAGGGAGGTTCACCAAAATGAAAGGAAGCTCACAAAGACCATCATCCACATCCTTATTTCCAGGAATACCCTTATGTTGCCTACCTTCCTGTAGATGTTCTTAGAAAATAAACAAGTAAATAAATGCAGTTAGTATTTTTTTTAAAAATAGAAACTGGGAGTTGAGTGAATATCCTGAAGAGTTAGGAAAAGTGGCAGGGATTTAATAGCATCTGCTGGCCTCCTGTAAAAGAGGCATTTTGGAACTGACCATCTTTTGAAAGATTAGCACTATATCTGAATATGGCAAGTGTTAAATCTCTAACAATTCAGTGATAGCAAAAGTGCTTTTTATATAGAGCTTTCTTCTTCTTAAGGAAATGACTTTCTGATGGCTTCAGAATGACATAAAGAATTTTTATTTTTGGAGAGTGGCAAAAAGTTGTTTTAATAAATTAGAAAAACAATATTATTCCAAATGTCAAGGAATGGTTTTTTGGAAATATATAATCAATTTAGTTTGGAATTTTTTCTATTAATCAAAGGATGTAGCAATGTGTGTTACTATAGCAATATTCTGTGATCTCTTATGGAATACTACCTTGTGCATAATACAGTAACAAATTCATTGGTATGATTTATATTTATACTATTGATAAATATATAATGTAGGAGGGTTTTTTATTTTGTCTTCCTTCCTTAGTTTGTATTTCTAATTTGTATTTGTATTTTTTAAAGATTAGATTATTTTGTTACAAAAATGAAGATATGAAAAATAAAGAATCTTTGTATTTTTTTAATGATTTAGTCCAGGTGTTTACATGGGTTGACATACCTTGTCAGGAATCACTTCATAAGGTAACTGTTCTGAATCATTTAGAAATTAAATCAGAATATTTATATTTCCTCTCTGAATGGTATATGTATTTGTACTTAGTGATCTTTGTTGCTGATGACATGTAGGAAAAGTACTTACATTGTAAGTCACAACGTGGTTGATTGGCACTTGGAAAAACAATCCAGATTGATCCCTCTGGACGTACTATTCACACATTTGGTGGAATTTCTAGACATCTTAAAGAATCAATGAACATCTGAATACCTGTGCCTTCTCACTAGCCACCTATGCTAAATAAAAAACTGGCTGCTAAGCTGCTGGGGCTGCAGGGGCATTGGGAGAACTGGGAAAATATACTTGGTGAAGAAAAGGAGTTAATATTAAGAACCATTCTTTCTCTCTATGGAAAAAAAAGGCTGATTGGTTGCAGCAGGTTCCAGCTAAGTTTAACTATTGTTATAATTAATGCTTTAGTGTTAAGTTTGCATGAAGAGACAGATGCGGAGTGCTTCAAGCTCTTTGTTTATTAGTGACTACAGCTCAGAACGAACCCACTTTGGCTGGGCTGTGGCTGCTACTTATAGCCAGCAGCCACAGTTGCCAGCCAATCAGAGTGCAGGGTTTTCCCGCACTTTTTAAACCAATCATTTCTTAAATTTTACAAGAACAGTTCAAACTAAACCAATGACTTTAAACCTGCATACATAACACCCCTCCCCACTAGGTTCAATCCATACTCAATCCCCAGCCTATCTAATGTATTCTTTTAAATAGGTGGGGCTCTTACGTACGCTGAGACCTATGTGGTTCAGATGTTTTAAGGTTCTCACCTTGTGAGGGAGGAAATGTGTCTGCTGACATTTCCTTACTAGGACTTGTAGTAATGGTAGAACCTGTTTGGTTACTACAACCTGGTCTCTCCTCCCAATCCATCTCCAACCCAATGTCAGCACCTAAATCAGGTAATGATGTGCAATCTTCCATTTGTGAAAATGGTTGTTGGTATTGTGACAGGTTTTGGGATGGTTCCTGTCGTTAGCTCGTTACACATGGGGTTGATTCTTGCTTGTTCGTTACACTCATGATCCTCCCTTCCCCTAGAAGAGGTATTAGGTATGGGAACTAGAGAGGAACAATTGCGATGTTCCTGATGTAATCTGGATCTAAGCTGATCAATGTGCCTGCTCCAGAGGACACCATCCTCTGTTTGTACCCTGTAAGATCGAGGGCCTGTGATTTGGGTTATCTCAGCAGGAATCCATAAAGGTTCACCCATAAGGTTCTTAGCATAAACAGAATCACCCACAGTGAACGTGTGAACTTTGCTAGTGGAATCTAGTGGTGCGGGTGCTAAGTGGGATGAAGGCGGTCAAGGGAAGACCTGAGTTTCCTACTCATCAACAACTCTGCTGGGGATAAGTTATTTGATGGGTTAGGAGTGATATGCTGGACACTGAGAAGTTTTTCAACTTTCTCAGTGATGTCCCCAGGATCCAACTGCTGAAGTTTTTCCTTGGTAAAATGTACCATGCGTTCAGCCCGGCCAAGCTTAAGGATGCCCAGGGGCTGTCAGGGCATGTCTGATACCCTGCTGTGCTAGATATGATTCAAAAAGGTTGGATGTAAATTGAGGACCATTGTCAGAAACAAGAACATCAGGTAACCCATGAGTTACAAAAAGTTTCTTAAGCTGTTTGATGACAGCTTCAGCTGTGGTGGATGCTATAGGGATAACCTCTAGCCATTTGGAGTATGCATCTACTATAATAAGGAAAGTGTGCCCTCTGGTAGGGCCAGCAAAATCAATGTGGATCCTGGACCATGGGCCCCTAGGACATTCCCATTCCTGTTTGGCGGCGAGAGGTGGGGCAGGCCTGACTACCTGACAGTTGGGACAAGATGCAACCCAGTTTTCAACCATTTTGTCAATACCTGGCCACCATACATAACTCCTGGCCAATCCCTTAATCCTTACAATACCTGGATGACCCTCATGTAACGTTTCCAAAACCTCTTTTTGCAGTTTTGCAGGAATAACCACCCTGTTACCCCACAAAATACATCCTCTTAATACAGATAATTCAGTTTGCCTGGATTTAAAAGGTTGAGCAAGGTGAGGTAGATCTTGAAAAGGCCAACCTTTCTTAATCCAGCCTATAACAGGAGCCAATAAAGTGTCTTTGGCAGTCTCTCTGGCAATTTCAGCAGCGTGTACTGGAAGCTTGGCAACAGTTTCTAGAAAAAAGGTGTGCGCCTCAGGTTCACAGTCCTCAGTTTGAAACGGAAGTAGGCAGTGACTCAAAGCATCAGCATGGCCTATGTCTTTGCCAGGCTTGTGGATGAGCTTGTATAAGCAGCAAGAAATTCAGTCCACCTCAGCATTCTTGGTGACAGGATAGTGGGTGTACGTTTGTCTCCTGCCACAATGCCTAACAAAGGTTTGTGATCTGTGACAATGGTAAATGTTCTCCCATATAGATACTCATAGAATTTCTTGACAGCTGCAACAATTGCCAATGCTTCCTTGTCCAATTGGCTGTAATTCCTCTCTGCTTTGGTCAAAGTGCGAGAGTAAAATGCAATAGGGCTTCCCTCCCGCTGGGAAGCCTGTGGCTCAAACCCCCCCCACTCCAAAAGGGGATGCATCACAAGTAAGTACAACAGGCAAATTCTCAGAGAACTGTATCAGTACAGCATCAGAGGTGATTAGTCTTTTAATATTGTTGAATGCTGATTGTTCCTTCCTGCCCCAGACCCAAGCAGATTTTTTGTCCAATAATCTGTGTAATGGTTCTGCAATGGTTGCCTTCTGAGGTAGGAACATGTGTTAATGAGTCCAAGGAAGGCTTGCAAATCTGTTTTGCATTTTGGTCTAGGGGCTTCTTTGATTGCTTGCTTGGCATCAATGCTTGATAGGCTTGTTCTAAGAGTGCATCTTGTTCTTGAATCTTGGTCTAAGTAATGAGATTAACACATCATCAAAGTAAGGCACTACCCCTGGCAGTCCTTGGAGCATCCTTTCCATAAGGCTTTGGAAGATGCCTGGTGCCACGCTTACTCCAAACTGTAACCTTTTGCATTTGAAGGCACCTCTATGAGTCACAATGGTTTGGGCCTCTGCAGTGGCATCATCAACTGTTAGTTGTTGATATGCCTGGGCCAGATCCAATTTGGCAAAGACTGTGCCCCTGCCAAGTGAATGTAGTAAATGATGCACCACTGGAACTGGATATGCTCTGCTGAAGCGCATGGTTCAATGTCCCCTTATAGTCTCCACAGATTCTTACTGACCCATCAGTCTTGACTGGTGTGACTATGGGTGTCTCCCATCTGGAGTGGTCAGTGGGCTCTAAAACTCCTTGAGCTATTAGTTTATCTAATTGTGCATCAATTTTTTCCTTTAAGGCAAATGGGACCCTTCTGGGCTTTAAACGAATTGGGGCACCTCGGGATCTAGGTTGAAAGTGATAGGGGTCCCCATATACTTGCCCAATCCGTCACTGAAGACCTCTGGAAACTCAGACTTCAAGGCCTCCTCCCATTCAGTGTTGCTCACGTGATTGATGCCAGTCACCTCATGCCTAGTGGATTGAACCACTCAAGTCCCAGCAAGTTTGGGCGGTCCTTGTCCACGATGGTCAGGGCAAACGTTTGGTGTGGCCTTTGAACTTCACATTGAATTCTCTTGTTCCAACTACTGGAATTTGTTCCCTTGGTAGTCTTTAAGAGTCAGTGCTTGCTTCTGGAAATGTTTCTTCTGAATGTTGGAAGTAGCCTGTGAATAGTGTCCCATGACACCATAGATAAATAGGAGCCTGAGTCCACTTCCATTTGGCAAGGCCTTCCTTCAATTAGTACCTTCACATGTACTTTTCTGCTTCTTAAGGGTGAAGAATGACCAATGGTGACTGTTTGATGAGTTTCATTCTTCCCATTTGCTTCTGTGTTGCGCCCCATTTTCTCACTGAAGTTGTTAGGCTTGAATTCTTTGTCAGGAAACTTCCTTCTGTGTGGTGGAGTTCTGGATGATTTGCAGACTCTTGCTAGATGACCTCTTTTTTCACAACGGAGGCAGATGGTATCAAGAAACTTGCATTCAGTGCGGGGGTGGCTTCCCCACAACCTCTGCAGTAAAATCTTGCCTCTTTCTTCCCAGGTCTTTCTTTTCCTCTCCATTCTGAGTCTAATAAATTCCTTCCTCCACCTCACTACAGTCTGACTCAGAATCTATTTGCTCAATGAGTTGTTGTGGACTTTTCCACATCAGGATGGCTTGAGGCCTTGTTAATTTTCTTCATGGCTGCTGCTGAGGACTTGGTAGCTTCTGCTGAAGAGGCCTCTTCTATTGCTTCCTTCAGCGTGATCTTAGGTTTCAGTAATAACTTGCTCTGTAGCACCTTGTCTTTAAGGCCCAGAACAAATCGATCGCGCATGGCCTCTTCTAAATTGTTAAATTTGCATGCACCCCCAATGCCTCTTAAACTTGCCACGAAGTCATTTACGTTTTCGCTTTCCCTTGATCCCGACGGTAAAACTCGTGTCTCTTAATGAGGCACGATACTTGTGGTGTGTAATGGGCTCTTACCAACTTTTCTAAGTCAGGCCATTCCATTACTTTCACGTCTGCAGCTCCCACCAATGCCTTCGCCATCTTGAAAACTGCTGGACCACAGTGCGTGAGAAAGACCGCCCTCTTCCGCTTCTCGGAAATGTCGGCAAGATGGTTTCCTTCCAGATACATTTGGAAACGATCTGCATACGTCTCCCAGTCTTCTGCCGTCAGATCGAACGGGGCTGGGGGGGGTGTTCAGTGCAGCCATCTCACTCTCCTTCTGTTCTGTGTTGCCTTCTTCTTCAGGGAGATCCCACCTTTGTCGCTAGTGTTAAGTTTGCATGAAGAGACAGACACGGAGTGCTTCAGCTCTTTGTTTATTAGTGACTACAGCTCAGAACGAACCCACTTTGGCTGGGCTGGGGCTGCTACTTATAGCCAGCAGCCGCAGTTGCCAGCCAATCAGAGTGCAGGGTTTTCCAGCACTTTTTAAACCAGTCATTTCTTACATTTTACAAGAACAGTTCAAACTAAACCAATGACTTTAAACCTGCATACATAACATTTAGAACGGATACTTTTTAGATATAGTGGATTATTTTATCAATTTTATTTAGCCACTCCTGTTGGCTTGGAGCTGCATAAACCAAAAGGAGTAACAAGAGCTTTTCTGCTGCCATCTGCTCAGTGGTGGGATTCAAAAAATTTTGACTACCAGTTCTGTGGGCGTGACTTGGTGGGCATGGCTTCGTGGGCATGGCAGGGGAAGGATACGGTAAAATCTCCATTCCCACCCCACTCCAGAGGAAGGATACTGCAAAATCCCATTCTCACCCTGCTCCAGGGGAAGGATACTGCAAAATCCCATTCCCTCCCCACCCCACTAACCTGCTTTCCAGTGCAGGGTAAAGACCCAGCCAATCAGCTGGGACTCGGGAGGCAGAGAATAGATGGGGCGGGTCCAGTCAGAGATGGTATTCCGAACTACCCAAAATTTCTGCTACTGGTTCTCCGAACCATTCAAAATTTTGGCTACCGATTCTACAGAACTGATCAGAACCTGCTGAATACCACCTGCTGAATATCTGCTGGTTTTGAATGTATTCATTTATTTACCCAGTATATAATTATTTAAAAGAATAACAGAGGTGGAAGGGAGCTTGGAGGTCTTCCAGTCCAACCCCCTGCTCAAGCAGGAAATCCTATATCATTTCAGACATACGGTTGTCCCATCTCTTCTTAAAAACCTCCAGTGATGAAGCACCCACAACTTTTGGAGGCAAATCGTTCCACTGATTCATTGTTCTAACTGTCAGGAATGTTCTCCTTAGTTCTCCTTGTTTAGCTTCCCTCCTTTGCTTCTTCTCCTGCCTTCAGGTGCTTTAGAGAATAGGTTAACCCTTCACTCTTCTTTGTGGCAGCCCCTTAGATAATGGAACACTGCTATCATGTCACCCCACTGGACATGGTGTGCCAGAAACTAGAAAATGATGGAAACCAGCAAAAATATCAAGATTTACAGTCATGTGATCTTGAGATGTTGCAAGCACCTGTAAAGGTGAGCCAGTTGTTAAGCACTAAAAAAGCAATCTTATAACCATGGGTGGGGGTGCAGCTGTGATAACTTCAAAATTGGGTGATAAGTACCTTTTGTAGATCCTTCCTAACCTCAATAAGCAAGCGGTCATAAGTCTTACCTGTACAATAGGATTATAATCCCTATTGCTAAAACTAAATAGGACTGATTTGTAAAACCACTTTCCCTAATTCAGTTCCTGTCAAATATATTGAATTACAAGACTCGGATAGTATATCCAAAGGACATCAAGTTGGAGAAAAATACATCTGAATATTTTCTACATCTTTAGAAACACTTGTAATAGAAATATTAAGCATGTGAAAAATTTTCATTGTTTTAAAATATCTTCAATTGCCACAAAGAAGAGGTAGTCAAACTATTCTCCAGACCACCTGAGCAAAGTCAAGAAGCAATGGATGGAAACTAATCAAGGAGAGAAGCAACCTAGAACTAATGAAAAATTTCCTGGCAGTTAGAACAATTAACTGGTGGAACAACTTGCCTCCAGAGGTTGCGAATTCTCCAACACTGGAAGTTTTTAAGAAGAGATTGGACAACCATTTTCTGAAATGGTATAGGATTTCCTGCCTGATTAGGGAGTTGGACTAGAACTCCAAGTTCCCTTATTCTGTTATTTTGGAATGGGTCTAAGTGATGGACAGAGGTAACACTAGTGATGTCACCTATGTGTTAACTGTTACACCATTACATTGCATGATTTAAATGTCAAAAAACTTATAAAATCCTTTAATGCCCAAAATGACATCTTAATAACTTTCTCTGTCTATAATAAATATAATTAAGTTTGGCTTGGTCAATCAGTAACCTATATTCCTTCTTTTAGAAAGAAAGGTCAGATGAAAGCATGAATTTTCAAACCAAGAATTTGCTTGGATTAAAGACACCTTTAAAAATACTCCAGTCAGACTTTATAAACTTCATTCTGCATTCTGCATTCTTTAATTTTTATGATATTCTATTTAGTCTCACATAAATTGAAACAGTGCCAAATTTTAGGCCACACTTTCATGAAGGTTTTTATGACCCTTGCTTCCCTCCCCTTACTAACAATGACAAGTAGCTTTTTTACTTTTTGAGTAAAATCCTCTAATCCTGATCTTCAATTTTTTTGTTTGTCTCACATTTATGAAAGTCAAAATAATATCCTTTCCTTTCAATGAATTATTTTGCTTATTAGCTGTGCAACTCCATACACGATGTCAGATGTAAACCTTACTACATTGTTAATTAATTTCCTATCTAAACATAGTTCATTTAATAAATGAGAATTAAGTTTAACTTGGCCAATATAAATGGCACCTGGTCTAATATTTGTTGGCATATGGGATGTCTTGTCTTTGAACATGTTGGCAATGATTTTCATGATTTTTAACAATAATTTGATAGAAATAATCATGTTTCTCTCTGAAAAAAACAGGACTCCATTATGTCTTATGTTTTCCTAACCCATTATGGGTGGTTTTATTCAATACCTGGTTACTAGGATTTATATTGAGCCTGTTCCATTAATTTTAAAATTGGCTTCAGTACAAATATTTAGTGTTTTTTTACTGACCTGAGAATTGAGCTGTAAGAAATTTGGCTGCTGTCCATTTTAGGGATAATTTTGGATTAGCAAAACCAGGATGCTATTCTGTTTGGGAATTAGCAGGATAATTCCCAGGTGCATCTGGAGGACAACTAGTTGGGGAAGGACATCTATTCAGCTATTAATACACTCCTGTAATCATCGTGCTCCTGTTTCTTCCTTTCCTTCTTAGCAGTCTGGTTTTACCAAAGTCAGTTGAAACTGTTTATGTAGATGTAAGTAACTTTGGTAGGTTAAGTGCATTGCTTGAAATTATTTCCACAAGTTGGGATTCTTTTCTTATTGAGTTCATTATAAAATTTGCCTCTGAGATTCCATCTTTTCATTAAAGATACCATAAAAAGACGGAGAGGTGTCTTTGAAGAAAGTTGTTTTTGCTACCACTGTGTCCTACAGACCGGGCCAGGGTAAAACATACATTATTTTTTCCTCACAGTTTAATTAAGCATAGGATTTTTTTTTATAGTGCAGTGTATGGTCCATTTTATTCCCATCAGATACATATGCAATTCTATGATCAATGATTTGATAGGACTCTGTTGTAAGACTTATTACAGTTCGTAGAGAGTTAAGTCTGACCTTCCTTGGATTCCTTAAAGGGTTATCTAGTAGTTCCCATATGAAAACTGCCTATTTGGGAAGTTTCTTGTGTAATAGGCAGAGAATAATAAAGTATTCAGCTTGAACCTTACATGTATGGATCTGGTTGTTTGCACCTGACACAATCCTACTTTCAGACCCAATTTTAGACTAGGTATAATTATTCTGAGGATGGTGACTGTAGTAGAAGAGAAGCCACCGAGAATATGGTTTGGCCAAAAAGCAAGTCTTATATTCTTGTGAAGTGTGAAGAATGAAGATCCACTATCACACCCTTTGAAATTAGATTGTGAGCACATTAGTTAAAGGCTTGTTGGTAAGAATTAAAGGATTTCCCAGTTTACCTTTCTCTTATTGAAGAATTAGAACAGAATCTTCTGAGTGGAAAAAGGAATTACAATAAAAAAGTCTAGCTAAAACAATCTTTTCCGCCTCTGAAACATCCTCCCTTTTACAAGGCATGTTGATCAGAAACCAATACTGTGAAACACTATGGAATAGATGCATTAGCAACTCAAGCTTATAAATTGATTTAGAGCAGAAAAATCCTGACAGCTCCAGTGTGCAGCAGTGAATTAAGTTTTGATATTATTCTGATCTTCTTCCAGAGATTTTTCTCATACAAATTTCCCTTTTTCCTTTAACATGAGCTATGGCCAAGTTACAATGTTGACCCTGCATGTTATCTCTTATCATGTCACCTCTCTCCATAACCCCTAGTCTGATATGTGTGATTTCTTTTCGGAGGTAAGAAGTTCTTTGCTATTTTTCTTTATCTGATAGTTGATGTTTGGTTCCTTTTTACATGTTAATTATCCCTCAGGAACTGGGTTTTTTACTGTTTATAGTAACAAGTGATAGTACTAGATTATTACTGGAGTGTTAAAAATATAAAAATAAACAGGAGTAATTTGTGTTATTGATTTACTGTTGAGATCTAGCTCTGTGAATTACACATAAAAGCCTTTAAAAGAAGGAAGTGATTCCAAACAAGTAAATTATTCACACCATGAAATGCAGAAGCAACCAGATACTGTTGAATTAAATAAGAAGAGTCTGGGTGAAACATACCAAAGATCAACCTAGTTCAGTTCTCATAGTAGCCAAATACTGTTTGAATATCCTCAGGCAGATTTTGAAGGCATTGGGGCTCTTCCTCTTAGGTTACCCAGCAATTTGTACTCAGGAGTCTCCAATCTCAAAAGTTGACTATAGTCATTACAACTAATAGTAATTAATAACCCTGGTAAAATTCCTGATAGATTCTGCACAAAGTCCTTATTCTTATTTTTGAACTTTTCTGTAGCTTTGTTCCCACTCATTTTTTAGATGCTGGGTTGTGTTTTTTTTTCCCCTCTGATGTTCATTTGTCCAATTCCACCGCACCCAGATATTCAAAGGTCTCTCCTGTTCCAGGCTCAAACAATCCATTGTTCTCTGTTTTGCCTTCCCCAAAACTTCTGACAGTACTTTTCTTCTTCTGTATGAATAAAACAGAGCCTTACAACTGTAAAGTCAACAAAATACCAGACAAGTACAATTATGGTTTTAAAAGGTTGAGCCCATAATTAACAACCAAGCTTATGTAAAATAATTGATATATGGCAGGCAAAGGATTGCTGAAATTAAAATAAGTAAGAACTGAAAAAAGACATGTATAGAAGGCAAATTAAAAAGGATTCTGGACATAAAATTGCATTGGTTCATTGTGGATGGACGTAAGAAATCAGTGAAAAAGAGAGATTATCTCCAAATCAAGTTGCTTGATAAAAAATACATTGTTTCTAAGGATACTATCTACATCTTTATATTGTAATTTTCACAATTATTGCCAGTACATCATTTCTAAGGATCATCTCCAGATGCAGAAACCCATAATAAGTGGCCGTTAGATTTCCCACTTTTGGGGACCAAAGTGACCACCCAGCTATCAATTGCATCTGCAAATCATTCCTGGATGTGCCATAAATCAGTTTCTCCAATTAAGCACGTACATGGGCTAGGTGTCATCCATCATGTTCTCCAATTAAAGTTTTTTGCGGGCAAAAGCTTCAGTGCTTAGCTACAATCTTTTTAAATATAAAGTTGGAATGTGCTTCTAAGTTCATTTGCTGTATGATTCTCCAGTCCTCCCCCCCCCTTTCTTATGCCAACTTGGAAACAAGTGTCGGAATTTTTTACAAGTTGACATTTGGGCTCCCCTTATTTCTTGAAAATGACTTGTTACAAGTTGACAGGCAACTTCATAGGTGCATGGAAATGGCAAAAATTGTATTGTGGCTTTCCCAGATACTATATGATATTCATCGTGGATTCTTACCAAATCTCCCTCCAAATTATCCTTCCAACAAAATTATGCCCTGACTCCTTGACCTAACCTCAGTCATTTGCTCTGCAAAACCATTGATGGTTTGTGTCATTACTTAAAAATCACTTTTACCCATTTTTTGGGTAATTTACCCAGGTTTGGGAAGCACTGTTTTAATTGGCTTAATATAATATTTTAAAGAATTTAGAGAGATCTAGGAAGTAGCTTGATTAATCATCAGTACCTCACATGAAGTAACTCTAAATAGCAAATGGTTTCAAGATAAAAAAATATGTCAGGATAATCTTGAAGAATTAAATGGGTTTCTATTGAAAACAGGTATGCATATCTCAATTTATTTGTGACCCATTGTTTAGAACAATATTTGGGGAACTAAATGAGCATCATGGATGAGATTTAAAAGATTATCACAATGTCAATCAATTGAGCATGCAATCCAATATATGGCTGACAGGACATCCAGCACAAAATATAATTTCCATTTATTTGATCATAATTAATTGAAACAGGTTTAATGAATATGTTAAACAAACACACAAAAACTTAAATACTTACTAACATTACTGCTTTCACATATTCAGTCCATAAAAATTATATCATTTAGTAACAAGGATGATTAGTAAGATTCAGAATCCATCCATTCTGTCATGGGCATCTTTTAGAATGAGGAGTCAGGTTCATGTCTTGTACTGGAGCTTGTCATATCACACAATACAAATTAAGGGAATGCATGCTCTAAAACCAGTTTTTCCTATTTATATTATATGGGCTGAAATGTTGCTCTCTAAAATATATTTTAGAACAGGGGTCTCCAACCTTGGCAACTTTAAGCCTGGCGGACTTCAACTCCCAGAATTCTGTGAGTTGAAAGTCCATCAGGCTTAAAGTTGCCGAGGTTGGAAACCCCTGTTTTGATTATTTGTCTTTTCCCAAATAATAAGGAATATTTAGATATATAATTTTATATCTGAAATGCTGAGCTTTTAAAACTGTCCAGTTATAGATTTCCCACTTTTGGGGACCAAAGTGACCACACAGCTATCAACTGCATCTGCAAATCAGTTCCAGTATATTTTAAACCCAACCCACATTTCCTGCACTTTGTCCTCAGTATCTTCAGATTGGAAATAAATTCAGTGTTGTTAAAATATAAATGTTTACAAGTCTAGAGATCATGGACAACATCTTGAGGCAGTAATGGTTCACTTTAGGCTAGCCCAGAGCTGGCTGCAGATAACACAGTCCAAGAATCTCTCGTTGCTTCAAACTTTCCATTTTTTGAGTTTTTTGTCCGGCGCTGATTTCCAGTGCTTGATGGATAAAGCAGACAACTCTTATCCTTAATCTCTCCTTTATATTAAAAAAAGAAGAAGCAAAAGATTCTAGTAATATGATGGCACTTATATTTATAATATTATCTGGTTATTCTTTTAAATTGAAAAAGGGACTTCCTCATGACAAATATTACAAAGGCAATCCATCACTTTCCAGATTGTAATCAGCTCACAATTGACCCTAGTTGCATTCTTACAGTAATTACAGAAAAGTTTTAACTCCAGAGCAAAATAAGACAGGAGAAATACAGAATGTTGGGCAAATCTTAACTTTCATTGAGAAATTGTCTCCATTATCTGTTTAAAGGCCCTTAATTGACAATTGATTGTTTTTTACTCTGTTTTCAACATGTCAAGTTGGGTATGTTGTAATTACCAGATTTAAACTGATAAACTTTTTCACAATTGCACTGTTATGGAAACCAGGAAAGAAAACAGGTCATAAATTTGGAGAGTAGTCACTTGTTTACCATGTATTTGTGTTGAGTTCTGTGTGTAGGACAATTGAATGTCATTCATATTTTTTGATTGCTCTTCTGTTTACTTTTGTAATTTCTCCAGCTGATGACTTCACATTTTCCCTTTTTTCCAAAACCGCCAGCAGAAAAGTAATTCTGAATGTTGATAAATGCATCACATTTTGTTGGCAAAACATGTATCTCATAATAAATAACAAAGAGCAAAACATATATCTCATATTGAAGAATAATCATTTTCGTCTTGGGGTTTCCAGCTGACAGACTTCTTGGCTCAGGAGTTTTTATTCTATTTATTGAAACCATGATCGTTTTCAAATTACAGCTTGTAGTTCCCTAGAATCATAATGCATTTGCCAATTTAAGTCTCAATACTTGGTTTGCTCATCCCTAAAATACAATCAGTTATTTTCAGCAAAGTTCGGACAAAAGAGGCCTTTTTTCTGCAAATCACTTTTGAAAAGTGACAAGAATTACCTTGGTCTGGATTTTTGCAACCATTCAACCATTCAACATTGTTGATTCTATGTATTGCCTGTCAGCGTTTTTAAGAAACTGATTTTGCATATTAATGCCAAGTTAAGAGATATGTGTCCTTTCCAAAAGGACACCTCTTCATTCTCTTTTCTCCTTCTTTCTCCTCTTCCCTTATTTTTCCTTTCTTGCTCTCTTCCCATCTTTCCTTATTTTTCTTCGTCTTTCCTGTTTCCCTTTCTCCTTTTCTGTCTCTTCTTCCATCCTAAAATGCAGAAGGGGAAACATTTCTCCTTTTGTTTTGTTTGTTTTGCCAGCAAAAATGGAGCCCAGGGGGCCATGCATGTCTCCCTGGGCCCAATTTTCAGCCAGGAAGACCTCCTGCAACCCTCTGCCAGAGAAAATGGAGCTCAGAAGGGTGCACATGCTCCAAGCTGTTTTCGCTGACAGAGGCACTGCTGTTTCCAGGGTGGCCCCATGAGTCAGATCTAACCCGCAGGCCTTGAGTTTGACACCCTGTTTTAGAGACCCGTTGAGGCCACTTGGAAGTTTATCTGTGTCCTCAGGGTTACCTGAGTAGTGCAGAGATGCAGATAACACGGACTCATCCCCAAAAGCCAGTCTTCAAAGAAAAAAAACAAGAAAGTTCAGTTGCCTCCTGAGAAAACACCTTTGGGATTACCTGACAGTAGCCAACCCCTGGCCTCCTGTGCATTGTGCTTCATGGGCCACTCATGCATCCTAACCCATCTAGCAATAGCCACCCTATGGCCCTGCCATACTCACACCACGCCTCATGCACTGTCCCCCACCTGATACAGTCAGCCCTCACTACACTCATGCTATGCCATAAGGGCACCTGCACACCCTTCCCTATCCAAGAACAGCCATCCCTGCCTTGTTTACACTGCACTGTACTTGCCCGCCAGCCTGTTTGGAAACCTTCTGGGACTTATTTAATGACCCTCAATCATTGTTTAACAATTTGCAATGGGGATTTCTGTTGCTAAGTGACATAGTCCTATGACATTGTACTTTACAACTGCATTGCTTAGCAGTGGAAATTCTGGTCTCAATTAATGTTGTTAACTGAGGACTATCTGATCTGGGAAAATGAAAAACGGGGCAAAAAAGATAATAAATGCTAGTTATATAAGTTGCTGGAGGAAACTGATTTCAGTGCCAAAGCTTATTTATGGAGTGATATGCAATGAGAGTATAATGCATTTAGATAAGGGCATTTTCTACTCCATACTGGTATCTTTTTCCTGACACAACTGTATATTTTTTTTCTGTAAGGAGGATAGAGAATGCAATTAAGGACCAGCTTCAGGATTCTGTGGACTCTCGTAAAATGACCATTTGTCTCACTCCTTTACCCTACTGCTCAGCTAGCCGTTCCAGTCAGAATCGCTTTTATGCAGGAACTAACAGAGTGGCAGCCTCATTTAGGGAAAGAAAAGAAGGGGGGGAGGGGCAGAGAAAGAGCCATTGTGATTGCAAGCCCTGCCTCAATGGGTATTCAATAGCATGTAAACACTGCTGGCATACATGCAAAACTGTATGTTTGTGGGCTCAGTACGCATAATCTGGAACAGGGCAGGCAGAGAGATCTTTGATCACTTAGACAAGTCTATGCATATACAGTTTATATGCATGGCAGGGTGTGTTTACACAGGCTAATAATGGATGAGATGAGCAGCAACCATCTTCGGTGGTGTACTTTTCACTCTGCTCACTTGAGTGTTCTTGGATTGTTTTGTCTGAGTTGCGCCAATAACATTCAGGCTAATCAGCTCGATAAGTTTGGCGATTTAAGACATTCTGAACCATTTTAATAGTTTCAACAAATGTTCTGAATTGATTTTTTTTTATATTTATAAGATCATAAGATGTTAACATGTCGGCTTGTTTGCTTTCTTTTTGATCAGCCACTACTGCCTTATTTGTAGTGCCTTTTATCCCTTGAGGGTCTCTTACTGTACAAAAAAACTCTCTCGAGTTGATTAAATTTGGACCTGATGAAGCACTAGGATTTTCCTTAGGCAATGCTTCACTGCCTTGACCCTTGCAACTTAACTATTATTTTAGAGGCAAAAGTCCTCTAGGAGAGAAATATTTTTGTACTCAATATTGAGCCATGAAGGAAGGAAGCTTTTCAGGGCCAGTTAGTCATGCTGAAAATAAATATTTTGGCATTCCTTTTAAAATGGGCACATTAAGTGCAACATATTTCTCAGTTACAGTGGGATTTTTTCCTGGTGCAAAAATGGTATTAGTTATGTGTGGGTCTTTAATCAGTATTTAAAATATAGATTAAAATATATGTGTTTGATTTTTATATGAAGTTGTTATAACATACACGTTATGTTCATATCTGGATATGCTAATATTCTTGATTACTTGTTATGGACAAAGTAATACAACTATGAATAAAATATTGAACTGAACCAGAAAGAAATTAAGAAAGAAGAAGACAAAGGCAAGACTTTTAACTTTAACTTTAATTTAACTTATATGTCGCCCAACTCCCAAAGGACTCCGGGTGGCTCACAACAAAGACACAGAGAATTTCATTATAAAAAATTTAAAAACAACGAACAACAGAAGGGCCAGATCTCGCTAGATCTCAGTCGCGAGATCAACAGCCCCATGCCTGCCGGAAAAGCCAGGTTTTAACTGCTTTGCGGAAGGTCAGTAGAGTGGGAGGCAGTCCGGACCTCGGGAGGTAGCTGGTTCTAGAGAGCCGGAGCAGCCGGAGAGAAGGCCCTCTCCCGCGGGCCCGCCAACCGGCATTGTTTAGCTGACAGAACCCGGAGGAGACTGACTCTGTGGGATCTTACCGGTCGCAGGGAGATGCAGAATAGGAGACGATCCTGGAGATAACCTCGTCCTGAGCCATATAGAGCTTTATAGGTAATAACCAACACCTTGAATTGCACCCAGAGACTAATAGGAAGCCAATGCAGCTTGCGGAGAATTGGTGATATGTGGGTGTATCTCGGGATACTCACAACAGCTCGCCCGGCTGCATTCTGGACCAATTGAAGTCTCCAAATGCTCTTCAAGGGCAGCCCCATGTAGAGTGCGTTGCAACAATCCAGTCATGAGGTGACTAGGGCATGAGTGACTGTGAGAAGAGCCTCCCAGTCCAGGTAGGGTCGCAATTGGTGCACAAGACGGACCAGTGCAAAAGTTCCCCTAACCACGGCTGATAGGTGTTGCTCAAATTTCAGCCGTGGGTCTAGGAGGACACCCAGATTGCGAACCCATTCTGAAGGGGACAATTTCTCCCCACCCAGAACCAAAGATGGAAAATCAACATGGTCCCTGTGGGGTAGTACGCACAGCCACTCAGTCTTGTCTGGGTTAAGTCTGAGCCTGTTGACTCCCATCCAGACCCTCACAGCTTCCAGGCACCGGCACATCACATCCACTGCTTCACTGAACGGACATGGGGCGGAGATATACAGCTGGGTGTCATCCGCGTACTGCTGATATCCCACCCCATGTTGTCGGATGATCTCACTCAGCGGTTTCTAGGGAGAGAGGACTGAGCCCTGAGGCACCCCATAGATGAGGGGCCGGGGGGTCAACCTCTGTCCTCCCACGATCGGCCAGAGAGATAGGATGTGAACCACCATAACACGGTGCCTCCCACTCCCAACTCCCTCGCGCAGAGAAGGATACCATGGTCGATGGTATCGAAAGCTGCCGAGAGGTCAAGTAGCACCAGGATAGAGGAACGACCCTTATCCCGGGCTCGCCAGAGATCATCTAACAGTGCGACCAAAACAGTCTCCATGCTGTAGCCAGGCCTGAAACCCAATTGAAAGGGGTCTAGATAATCCGTCTCATCCAAGGACTGCAGGGGAGCTGGAATGCCACCACTTTTTCAACAACCTTCCCCACAAAAGGGGGGTTGGAGACTGGACGAAAGTTCTTTAATTCAGCCGGGTCCAGGGAAGGCTTCTTGAGGAGGGTAGTACTGTAGTAATAATACTTTAAAATATGTAAAATATATGCACTGTATTTGTAAAATAAGTGTATTGTGTTGATATCATAACTTTCGCTTTTCCCTTTCAGCTTACTTTTATAAATCAGATATTACAGCTATCACTTTCTATCTCATTTTTGAAAACTGTTTCAGATGACCACAGTCTAAAACTACTTTTATATTGTATAATAATATCTATATTTCTTGAGTAACAGCTGCATATGAGTATTCAGCTGCATCAAAAGCTATAATGTTTTCCCGTGTTCTATTTTATCCCTGCTAACTGTAAACAATTGCCTTGGAAAGAATGTGCACATTTCCAATATTTAATTGGCTAGATTTATTTAGTTCTAACAGAAGGTCAGTCAGTTACAGGTGAATGCTTTAATTACTACTGCAGAATCTATCCTGTGTTACAGACTTCTATTTTTCCATTCCTCTCTTCCGATTCCTCTCTTACTTCAGACAATGTAGACTGAATCACCTGAACTCTTCTGAGCAGTGCTGATCTTCAGTCGGCACAATTGTTTTCAATTCAATGAGTTACATACATTCTACCATTGTGTTTCAGCCAGTTGTGTTTCAAATCAGGTTTACTCTGCCTCTGTTTAGTAGCAAGGGGATGATCACTTAGAACTTCATTGCCTTTTCAGAGCTACTGCTATATATTAAATCAGGATTTTTCTGTTTGGGTTACGAGCATATCACTTTATGAGTTGTGTTTTGTAATTAGACATAACCCCATGCCAGCCATTTTGCGAAGTATGGAGAGCTTGGTAAAAGCTTATTATTCGCCATACCTCTTTTTGTTGTATCTGTCAAGTATATTACAACTACTGTGTCTTTCTTTATAAGTGTTTGCAGAAAGCTGTGAGATACTAGGCTTAGAGAAGCCTCAGGTCACTATAATTGTTTTCTGCCACACTACAGATAACTTCAGTAAGAAGCAGAACAATTTGATTGTGATGATTTAAGCAGAATTACTACAGTGATGATTTAAGCAGAATTACTACATTGCTGATTGCTGGATATTTGAAGATGAGAGATATGGAAGTATGGTTAATTATTGGAGTGTTGCCATTATTTGAACATGCTATCATTAACTGGGTAGTGCTGCCAATCATTGTCAAGTAATAGATCAGAGGTATGGCTTGTCAGGAAGGGAGATGATGTTATTATTCTGAAAGTAAGTTTTGTCACAAAATGATTGCCACAGAGGTGTCACTGTTAATAAAGGGACTCTTGTGAGAGCTTGGCCATTCATTGAAAACTCTCTATGTGTAAAAAGCAAGCTGGTTAAGGGATGCTCCTAACCCTGTGAATGCTCTTACTGCTCCAGGTTTTGTTTTTAATCTAGGCAGCTGGGCACACTGTCAAAAGAAGTACAAGGCTGTAGAGCTACCTAGCATTATGTATTCAAATGTCTATGGAGCCTGTGGAAAATTATTTTAAATAAAGACGATGCTTGAGGCTGGGACTTGTTTAGCCATGTGTCTGCTTCCAGTTTTCAAAATTAAAAAGACAAAAAAAGAATTAAAGGCAGAAGGGGGAAGGAGCTTGGCTGGAACCAGTGAGGGAGTTGTATTTAGCACAGGAACCTATTGGAGCAACATTGCCTCTCTGGATATTAACTCTGTTGAGCTTCTTTCACCTTTGGCATTCTCTCCCCGCACCCCTCTCTCCTCCCTCCCTCCCTCCATCCCTCCCAATTTCAAGCTGGATTATGAATAAGTGGATTAGTAATTTATTATCTATAATATTTATAGATAATAAGTAATGGCAGCCTGCCATGTGCTCCCCTCCCCCAGCAGTGATGACTGTGCTATAGCTGTCAGCTTTCCCTTCCACTTCTGTGTAGGTTTATCACATGGCATTGCTGGACATACTTCTGTATTTTCAAGAAAGGGGTGGAAACACACATTTTTGTCTATGTGCAAAAATAAAATAACATTACACTAGGCTGATCAGTTTTAGACTCATTTCACCAACATACTTTCATATGCAGTGTAAGGAAAAAAGGCCAATCCTGAAATTGGGCTATGGTGATCATGATGGTCAAGAAAGGAGAAAGACTCATGCCAGCAACATTGGAAAAAAGGCCTGGCATATAGGCATTTCAAAGCCAGTGGAGGAAGTCATTGAACTAAGATAGGAGATTCCTGATTTTTGCCCCCACATCCTTTACCAGTGGCATCTGCTTTTCCCTTGTGTTACAAAATAACATGCATGTGCAAGGGTGTTTCAGCTTTCCCCTTGTGTGTTATTGTGTAATTATTCTTTTTGTGTGTGTTTCTGTTACTGGTTTATTATTATGCACAACTCTTAAGTCCATATGCAGTGTGGCATCATGTAAAGCTCCCTTGTAGGGGAGAGAGGGAAGCTTCAAAAGGTGCGGTCAGCACCATTCTGAACTGCTGCCCAGTTGACTCTTTCATGGGGTGCCATATCACGTTTGTTTCCATTATGTTTAGTTTTCAAAAAAAAAAAAAGAAAAGAAAAGTATCTTTCTTGACATACAGATGATAAGGCAGAAAAATTGTCCAGGCCCTTTTTTATAAGCCTTATTTCCAACTCCCAGTTCCATTGGACAAGAAATTATAAAAAGCTGGACTAAGTTGGGCCATGGCTTGATACAGCCGGACTGCATTATTTCAGCTGTTGTCTCCCTGTGTCCTGCGGGTGGGGGGAGAAAAAGAAGAAACATGGATGCATGAATGCATGTAAAGGAGTATGGTTGTTTGAATATGTGAGTGTATCCAAGTAGGAGAGAAATAGAAAGGGATGGAGACACAGAGAGAGAAATAGAAGTAGAAATATCTTTCTGAAATTTCTATTAGCCTACTGTATCTCAGTAATTCACTTAAAGAAGTAAAACTAAACAATTACTTCTTAGGAATCTGCTTCATACTGAATCAGACTACTGGTCAGTTACACCATGAAAAAGAGAACAATTTGCTTGCGGTTTCCGTTTATATTATGTGTGGCTTGGAGGAATATGTGCTAAGTGCCTTCTCTTTTCGTTTTGCTTTTCCTTAAATGTTCAAGTCTGGGACTTGTTTGACACTTAGCATGCTGTGTCCATTGTACCTTTTATTACCAGACTCTTGAGTCTATTTTATATCAAGATCCCCTTTATAGCACACATTACTTTGGGACAAGAACACAGCCTTCACAGTGAGATTATATTATACAAAACCCTTAAGTTAATTTTGCCTCATTTGGGGTCTGTACCCCTTACAGCATTAAGCTCTCATTAAGGAAAAAAGAAAAGAAACAAGAAATGTGTTGTAGAATCAGATCATACAAGAAATACAGTTCAGACTGGTAAACATTTCAATCCCTGGTAAATATGAAAATATTTATTATTGTGTTTACATTAGCAATACATAAAATATATTACTCCAGTGCCTTCTGTCACCTATTGCATGTTCCTCTTCTTTGAACCCTTGGTTTGTAAACATCTTTAACCACATACTTACAAATACTGCTCCCTCTCCTTGCCTTGTTTTTAGGAAACAGATAGATCTTCAGACGTCTTCAGACGTCTTGCCTACTAATATCACTCCTTCGGTCTTCCCTGACCATATACCACATCTTTTGTGTATTTATCCAAACTGCCATTGCCAGTGCCCTTTGAAGTCTCTCATTTATTCACTCATACCATCTCATCTCTTCTCCACCTTTTCTGAAAATATAAGAGCATATCAATCATTTACTTACCACCTAATCACAACTGCTCTTTCTTTTGTGCTTTCCTCACTATTTCTCATGCAATGCACTATACTGGAAATCAGACAAAAGCATGCTGGATGAACATAGGCAAATCTGAGCCTAATTTACTTGTCTAGGTCATATGGCAGATCTACCTGACACAAATCAATTGCTTTCTATCTATATGCATGTTTCATAAAGCTTGGGGAGTTGGTAAAAGTGAACATAAAAAGATTTGAACTACCAGGGTTAATGCGTGTGTCTCAGGCATATTACAGAAGATTGAGGTGCCTGACAAAATACATGTTGGTGGACCAAGAAAGACCTATAAGAAAACAGACAATGAAGAAATTCTGTCATGCAAATGGATGCTTATTTGCATGATGTTAAATGGCAGCCCTGTTCAACCGAACATTTCTCTCATGCCCCTGGTGGAGACTGACTCTGAGGGAGAGGAGGAACAGCCAGTTGTGGAGGAGGCTGGGGAAGGGCAGAGGCCAGCTGAGCAGTCAGAGGAGGACCCAGGCCCATCCCCTATCCATCCTAGGGCACGCAGGGAGGAAAGGGTAAGGGAGAGACGTGGTCTACTCGGGAGGAGAAGGCCTTGATCCTCTTCATGGGCTGCAGGTGTGAGAATTGCATAAGAGTTTGGACCTGCATTCTGGCAAACGCTGGAGACAAAGCGTGTTTTATTTTGGTTTGAGGTTATCTTGGTTAGCGTCCTTCCAACAGACTGTGCCTTGTTATCTCCTTGAATTTGGTAAATACTTCTCCTGTTCCATTGTGGAAATTTCATCATTGTAGTTTGTTTGGTTTTCTATTTTCACCTCTATCTGCTCATTAAGTTCGGACTGTATTGCTTTCTTTTGAAAACAATTTTTGAGTACGTTTTATCTCCAACTGAGAATTATTGACAGTGGGGCCAAGTTGGAGGCATTAAAGGACATTTATTTATGTTTTGGATTTTGTTACATTTGTATTACACTCTGAGTCATCACAATTTCCTCTTTTAGCAGGGTATCTGATGGATAGGGAATTGCTGAAGTCAGCTAATCTGTCTAGATCAGCATTTCTCCATCTCAGCAATTTTAAGATGTGTACACTTCCATATGCTGGCTGGGGAATTCTGGGAGCTCAAATTCACATATATTAAAGTTGCTGAGACTGAGAAACATGGGTCTAGACTGGGGGTGTCAAACCCAAGGCCACAGTCTGGATCTGACCTGTGAGGTGCTTAGATCTGGCCTGCGGGGCTGTCCTGGGAATAGTGAATGTCAGAAAGTAGAACTTTCTGGAGTTACTATGCAGTTTACAAATTAGCAGAGTTTGATGGGGTGATCAAACCTACCAATGACAGGGTGGCATTGAACACCTCACTGTGATACTGTAGGACACGCCCCTAAGTATAAAAGGGCTGTCAACTATCATTTTCAATGTGAGAAAAAGAGAGAAACAAAATGAGGAGATTCTAAGGAGATTGGAGATACTGAGAAGATCCAAGACTCTGAGGAGATATTAGGATCCGACAGACTGAGGTCTGTGTATGAGAAGATATAGCAAAGAGATCTGAGAGAAGATCTATAACCTAAAGAGAAAGGGACTTTCTAAAGAGGTTAGCTATATCTAAGAAGAGGTTATGAGAGGAAGAACTGTGAATCCCTCATAGTGACTTCTAGTTCCTTGAAGGACTGTTTAAGAGGAACGAAAGAAGAAAAGACTCTGTATATATTTAAGAATAATATATTTATTGATTATTCTGTTATAAATAAATCTGTTTTGATCTGACACAACTTGGCATTGCAATTTATTGAATGACTCTGTGAAATAGATATAGGTTTAAAGATCCAGGCCAAACTCAATTAATATTATTTAACAGTGAAGAACTGGCCCATAATGCCTCTGCCAGCAAAAACGGAGCTTGGGAGGGCCGCACGCAGCTCTCTCAAATTCCATTTTCGCCAGCAGAGGGCTCTGGCTACCACTGGCACCCCCAACACAAGTGATGTCGCGTTGGCCCACCCTGGCCATGCCCATCCCCAACCCCAGAGGTCAAACACTACCCTAACCCCAATCCTCAATGAAACTGCATTTGACATCCCTGGTCTACACAGAAGATAAAAACATTGCTTATTTGAGGCAACTCTTGCTGTTTTTATTCTTATTTCATATTAAAGTTAGCACATCAATCAGATTGCTTAGGGTTTTTTTGCATTACAATGACAATATGAAATAAGGCAGACTGACCTCATTAAAGTAAACTGAATAGCAAGTAGCTATCTCTTCATATCTGTCCTTTGCCATTTATGAATAGCTAGTAATTTTTAAAAAATTCAACCTTCACAAAGCTATTACATTTGTTATTATAGGTAAAATGATTAGTCTGCTATGAGGTCCTGTTTTTGAAGTAGTTTTCAGAGCCATTTTTCTTCATGAACAAAAGTTAAGTACACTGCTATTTTCAGAGATTCTTTGAAAAAGCACTGATTGAAATCAGCAAATGTGCTGAATGTTGAAATGGTGTCAAGGTGAGAGGATAGGAAAAGAAGAGGGGGAGAAAAATCTGGTTGCCTCTCAGGAGTTTTACATATCTTTCTTTCAGGTCCCAGAAGCTCTAAACTGATAAAACCAGCCTGAAAGATAATTCTGGGTCAGATCAATACCTTGCAGTTAGATCTGAGATTTCTTTTTTTTTTTTTTGAAAAAAAAAGATAAACGGGAAGAGTGATTTAATTTTGCTGAGCAAATCAGGTTATTGCTCACTTGCCTTCTTTTTTTAATGAACAATGTTGGTTCTATGCCATACAAAATAGAACATTACAGAATATCCAGCAGAAATTAGTTTGTGTTGTAACAATATGTAAGTCTCTTAGATGCTATCTAGAGAGAAATGTAGAAATGGGCTGCAGGTTAGACAGGTGACATTACCTTGTAAAAGAAATCACGGAAAGTATCTTGTTAGATTTTAAGCTTAAATTTCTCTCAAAAGAGTGCCCAAGGAAGATGGCAAATGTTTGACCTTGATCTAAAATAGGGTACCAATTTCTTGAGAAATTACCCAAAGTAGGTACAGGAACCCTTCACTTACCATTGATAATTGGGAACAGGAACTCTGTCTCTAAATGATGTATTGTCAGGCACATCACATGACCCCACCGACTTATGATTGCAGTTCTAGCAGTCCTAGTTGCTATCATTAGGCATGATTGCACGGTTAAAACATCATGTGATCATGTGGTTGCTATTTGCAACCTCTTGCTGGCTTCCCCATTGACCTGGCTTGTTGCAAGTGGACAGTGAATTTCGCAAATGGTGATGACATGACTACAGGATACTGCAGTGTGATAATTGCAAGCCAGCCCCTGCATACTTGAATCACAATCATGTGACCAAAAGGATGCCGTAGTTGCTGCAACTGTGAGGAGCTGTCGTAAGTACCCCTTGTTCAGCACTTTGTAACTTGGAATGGTCACTGAATGTGTGCACGTTCAGCAAGGATTGCCTGTATTGCCAAAACTATCCAGTCTTTTGCAAAGCTGCTGTGTTGTATTCCTGTCATAGAAGGTAGCACTAAGCAAAAGCTTGCAGGAACATGTGCATGTGTTTAGTTTATTGCCATTGCATCTCATTGCACAATGAACTTAAATGCTATCTTCAGTGTACATTAATGTACATAATTCAGTGTACATTATAACTATAAAAATAAAACACAAACACACATCCTTCGCATTCTATACAATTTAATTGAAAACCCCAGAAATTGCACTATACAATAGAATTCAGTAGAGTTACTACCCTGGGATAGAAGCTGTTTTTCAGCCTATTTGTCCTTGTTTTTATTATCCTGTACTGTCTGCCAGATGGTAATAGTTCAAAAAAGGGTGCCCAGGATGGGATGGATCTTTAAGAACGGTTTGAACTTTGTTAAGGCAGCGGGAGCTGTGTTCTGTGAGGGAACCTGCTACGCTAAGTGCCATTGTGCTCTATGCTCTTGCTCTCTGCCCTTTCTCCTCATAGAAACAAATCATGGGTAGAGCTGTATGAATATGTTCAACAGAATTCCACTTGTCTTCTGATTAGAAAATGTTTTGAAAATAAAGGGTGCTGTGGAGGGGAAATTGGAAAGGAAATGTCAAAGGTCAGGTCCGTGCAACAAGCTGCAGATATTTCCCTTAACACACTCCAGACTTTTTGTCCCGACTAATTTTTTATATTATCTTAATTCAATAACAATAATAAGAAGAAGAAAACTGATAAATTGCAAAGCAAAGCATTATTCTCAAGCCTTATCTTCATTGAAAAAAATCCCCTGAGCCCTATGTAATTATATTTATTTTTAGAGAATAAAATGAGTGGATAGCTGCAGCTCAGGATTTCTTAGGAAGCTGGCCTAGTTGCCCAGAAAAAGATTAAAGCAAGCCAGAGAAGGCGCTGCGTCTGTAAATTTTCTGCTGGTAAATGTGTGTTTTGTGAATGGCTACATTTACTGTGGCAGCCATTTGTTTAATTGTCAACTCCTCCATGACACTTGTATGATAAGAATACCAGACCATGCTCTCACATGCCTGAAACAGTGAACTTATCCCTACATTATTTAACCTCTAATAATAAAAGTGCAGTTGGCATGTACAATTGCAAATCAGGAAAAAAGTAACGTCAGTTCCAAGAGAATACAGTTAGTCCTTAATTTGCAATTCGTTACAAAACTCAGTTTCAAAGTTCCAATGGCCGCCCCACCCGCCAGTCTGCATTGACGTAGTTGCATTTTGAGTGGTTGGCAACCAGCCTACATTTACGGCCATTTGCAGCTTCACAGGGTGGCATGAACACAATTTGCAATTTTTTTTGCTGAAAACATGGTTATTTCCAATTTCTGGCTAAAATGCCCAATGTTCTCCTAACAACGTGTTTGCTTAGCGATCATTGCGTTTGTTTAACGAGTGTTGCAAAAAAAGTTGTAAAATAGGGTGACATGGAGATCCACTTAATGACCAGCATGATTTACAACCAGATTGCGGGTGCAATTACTGTCATAAATCAAGGATTACCTGTACTTATGTGATTAGCAACAGGTTATTAAACTATTTGAAAGAGGTTGGATCAGAAAATGGAAAATGAAGAGAATAAAAATCATTGTAAGTATGTAAAGAACTATGGAAATAAGTTATAAGATTGACACACAATATTGATACTAATGAATGCCTCTTAACTTTAGAGCCACAATAATCTTTTCCTAATGTAGGAAATATGTAAGCATTGTCTTGTTCCCTCTTCCTGCTCATTCATGATGATATATAAAGATTATCCCAGAGTTCAGGGCAAGGATATCTTGTTAGTATAATATAAAAATTTCCAAAAACCTGTGGTGGGGATATGACACATTTTTATAGCTGGTCACTTTTTATAAGTAAGCCAAAGCATTTATTTTTCAGAGAGAATAGTAGTTCATTTAAATCCAGAAGTTTGGTTGAGGAAAGGGGTTGTATAAATTGAGAAAATCAAGCTGGACAGTTTTTTATAGGACTGTGAAACTTGTCAGAAGTTTTAGGAATTGATCTGCTGCCTAAGATCACCTATGAACCTTTTTACGAGAGCTCTGCCTTCAAGTAATGGAATTATCTCAAAATTCTTTGAATGGGAAAACATCCCCATGGAATCCCAGATCTGCAAACTGCAAAGCAGGAGTTTTACAAATTGAGAAGAGCTGCAGTTGATTTTGGGGGGGTGGGGCGGGGGAGAGAAAAGCTCTCAGTTATTCAAGGAGAACACAGACAGTTTTTAAAACACAAGATTCTACCAAAGTCCCAAATATTTATTTTGTAAATCATATTTTTAAACATCTATCATTAGTTGTTTTAAGGCTAAATAAAATGCATTTGAATATTTGGTTTCAAGAGAATGTGTTAAAATCAGAACAGGGCAATTTGTAAATACTACAGTAATTGCTACACATTATAGTTAAGGAACATTAGTAACTAGAATGTGGTAGGTCCATAACTTCGATAATTATATTAAGCTGCTCATAAAATGTTGGATTGAGTTTTAAATTGTAATTAAATACAGAAGGCCACTTGCTGTGGTGGTTTTGAATGATAATGTATGCAAATTAATGAAAAAGCTGCCTGCTTCTAAAGTGTTTCAACTCTTACAAAATGACAAGATTTGTAGCTGCAAAGCCTCAGTACAATTACATATAGTTTTTCTGTGACCATAAGTTGATTTTCTCAGAGACAAAGAAATATTTAAGTGACTAGAGGTATCTACTATATGTATATCAGATTTTCTCACTGGAGGTATTAGAAGAATGCAAATCCTGTGAACTCTATAAAACCGATAAAATCACAATAAGGTTTCTTGCCTTTTAAAAATCAGGTTATAATAGTCCATTGCACAATTGTGAAAAGGAAAGGAGTAGTCTAGCAATTTCAGGACAATTACCTTAACCATTATACCACACTGTCATATAGCAGGGGTCCCCAACCCCATTCCGTGGACCGGCAGTGCTCCGCAACATGTCAGAAACCGGTCCACGTAAGCAAGCAAAGCCCCATCTGTGGGATGCAGGCAATATGCAAAACCACGCCCCCTCTGGTCACAGAAAAACCTCTGCCCCCCCTTTTTTAAATGACTTAGGGCTGAAGAAAATGCTTCATTGAAACTATGTGATTGGACTGCAAGATAAATCAGTGTCTCCGATTATAGAAAAATCCCCACTGATTTAATTAGCTTTTTAACAAAGGGGTTTTCAAAATTTGCAGTGCCAGGGCAAATTTTTTATTAAATTATGAATTGGTCCTGACTGTGTGTAATAATTGTATATAAAGATAATACAATGATTTGCTTTATGACTATAATACTTCCAGTTGAGTTTAGTTAACAGGTATTATAAAAGAGTGGCTTAAATCACCCAAGGAATTTTTGCAATAGTTCCAAAAAGTATATCTTGAATAGATATACTTTTATTCATTATTTTAATGAAATTGAGTTTATGATTAAAAGTACTTCCTATACTTAGGATTTATTTGGTTTTGAAGAGGCAAGTTCATAGAGATATGTGTAGGCATATAAACATATAGACAAAAACACAGATGCAAGCAGAAATGAAAATTATATTCAGTTGTGCCTTGGATCACTGAGCTGCAAATAAGTTTGTCATTTGAAGAAAGTTACATTCTGAAATTAAATTGAGGAATTCAGGTGTGATTAATCCCACTCAGTGGGATCTTCACTATGCATAAACTCTTATTTTTCTTTCCTTTGATTGGCTTGGCTAAGATTGCAGCCTAAATATATTTTATAGGAAGTAAATTCTACTGAATTCATAGCAGCACTTAACTCTGTGTAGTCATGCATAATATTACATTGAATTAACTAGCAATCTTGGAAATGAGCTCCTTTAACTATAACTGCATAACCTGCTTACATTGTATATTTGAGTCAGCCTCCCCTACAAAACCAAAATGTACCCCAAAGGTGTACTTTGACAGAGGTGTCATCTCAGAGTTGAGTAAATTTTTACTTTGATTGTTTTTTTAATTGTTCCTCAATATCAAGAATCATAGCATTGTTCTCTTTTGGTAATAATAAGACCAATACTCAGTGCATATGTTAAGACCAATACTGTTAATACTGTTAAGACGAATACTCGGTGCATATGCAGAGTTTTCCTACACAATTTAACTCTAAAATTCTACTTTAAACATATGGAAATCTCCATTTTGGTTTTTAAAGAACTCTTGAGAAGTAAGTAGTTGATGAGCAAATATATTTCTAATATAGAAGAACTGAATATCCAGAACTGAATGTTTTAGGAGTTTTTCTAGGTGATCAAATTCCAAATACCCTTAAGGAATAATAAGCCCTTAAGTGCCTTCCTAAAAAGCCAAGAACCTAGGAATCAGAGTGTTCCCTGGAATTGGAGAAGCCACTAAAAAGGCTTCTCACATCCTGTAGTCCTCTTCAAATAAAGGATAGACTGGGACAAATCTTGCTGGCAAAGATGATTCTGTGACTATCGAGAAACCAAACCATGTAGGCTTTGAACGTAATCATAACCATTTTGAATTGTACCTTGAATGAAAATAGTAAGTAATGTAGTGTCCATAGCATTGGATAAATGCCTGTCTAAATCTATCTCCAGTTAGCTGCAGGGTTGCCAGAGTTTGGACTTCTGGCTAATCTAAAGGCATAAGACACAAGGCATTTATAAGCTAAAAAGAGTAGGACAAGAAAATCCTGATGATGATGTTATCTAGCCTGGTAACAAAACATTCAGAAACTAAATTGAAACAAGCTTGGAGATCAAACCACTGCCAAAATCTAGAGGCAGCTTTAGGAAGAATATGTTGCAATAGTCTAGTTACAAGGGGAAGAGAGCATGGGTCACCTGTTGTCAGGACCATCAGCTGAAATGAGGGTGTCCTTGATGCCCTCTGAACGTGGTTATTTTCTTGCAAATGAAAACATTTCATTTCATTGGGTAATGAAACATCTGCAAGAAAGCAACCAAGCTCAGAGGGCACCAAGGACCTCTTATTTCAATCCTGAGCTACAAATATTCTCATTTATTGGTATTATCAGATGAAGCTGGACAAAAACCGTCCTGGCCACAGCTTCCCCTTGCTCCTCTAGCATAAGCTGAGATTCCACCAGGATCCCAAAATGTGAGTATGTTCTTTTATAGGGTTTCTGATTATGTGGCAAGTCAGTATTGGAACCAGAATTGAGGCAGGTCATTTATTCACAAACAGTAGTGCCATCTTGCATAGATATAATCCATTAATTTCATCCATATAAGCCCTCCAGACTCTAGAACAGACCTTTTATTACTTTCCCAATTTGGCATGATAATATCCACTTGAGTATAGTTAGCATATTGACGATACCTACCACAAACTGACAGACAACTTCCCCTAGCAGTTTTATGACAATGTTAACATTTTATTTCAAATTACTAGTTTGAAATATTGTTGTTTTAACAATCACAATTTTGGTTGTGAAATTCTTCAATTTTGGGAGGGCCAAAATGTGTCTTGTGGAACTATTATAATGGAAATTTACATTTCTGTTAATGGCTGGATTGATGAAAATCTTAACTTCATTTGGGAAAATAATCTGTACAGATTTTTTCATAAATTCCTGTACATAAGTTGTTGTATAAACTCTTCAAGGAGGTAATACAATACTGTGAAATAAATTTCCTGAATGTCCGATCAGTTTGAAAGGTCCGCTTTGAATTAACACCATTGTGATAATCACATTTATACATATAAATTAAGCAGTATTTTGTGAACATCAATTACTTTTTCTAAGTTGTCTTATTTTCATGCATTTTGAAAGAAAACTTTATTGGCCCTTTTTCCATAGATAAGGGAGGAGCTTGTAATTATGCTGTTATCCACATTCCTTAGTTTTTCACTTCTAATAGAAAAAGAGAGAAAAATGTAACATGTATATTTTACATTCATTTTTCAATTGTTGGCCAACGTGAAATCAGGTTGTCCTGTTTTAATGCAATTCCAAAGGTTAGTACTGTCAAAATGGCAAATCATTCTAAGGTTTTGAAAAGGCCATTTATCTTCCATCAGTGTTTCTTATTCTTTAAGAAAAAATGTCAGCAATGGATCTTTTGGTTCAATATGTATGTTTTAAAAATTAAGTACTAATTAAAGTAGCAAAACAACGAAGTGTCAGAATATTTGGGAAAAGAAACGAGAGAAAGAACAATAGAAGCATTTAATCAAGTATAATAAAAGACATAATTAGGGTATAAACCATAGATATGATAAAGAATCTGCCTTGGAAGTATACACTGGCATAAATTAAGATGTTGCCATTCTTAAAAATTAATTGATTCAAAAGCTTAAAAATATACAGCAAGGGCTTTCAGAGTATATTCAGGAGAGCTATATCTTTATCTTTTATACAGAACATTTATTTTTGATAAAGATTAATGAAAACCACAGAATTGAAAAATGGACAATTGAATAACAATTTGGAAGGTAAAACTGTATAAACAATGGAGGAAAATAGACAAGGATTAAAGATAATTTATAGTCCAGGGAATGACATCAAGAAAGGTACACTTGTGGCCTTCACCAAATTCCCTAGCCCCAGGGTAAGGAAAGCTATTTTTAAAAAACCATGGGCAGTTGCCAAGAAATATTCTTAGCTGTTTCATTTTCAAACCCAGACTTCATAAATACTCTGGTTGTAAAGTCACCCCATTGTACCAGATGTCACTTGATGATTTCTGGTATCCAGCTTGTACTGTATTATCTTGTCTGAGGAAGACTTTCTGATGAAGCAAAGTGAGATACTCGTTTGAGGCTCTCATAAGAAAGGTCAGACCCAATGCATCTGTCCATGAGAAGATACCTCAGAGTAAGACATGAATGGTTACTTGAGAAAGTACCAACAGATGACTCTACTACAGCAAAAGCAACAGGAAATAACATCTAAATACACACTAAATTCAGTTCCCAGTCTTACAAACCCATTCCGCCCAAATTCTAGTTCAGTGGCAAGTGGTTTTTCAGAGCAAGACACCTGTGAGCAGATTGTCTAACCTTTTGCTGTACACCTTTGACCACCATGACTTCAGTGCCTTATTCTAACTCTCTGAGATCACAGTTTCTTTGCTGAAGTGAGGCAAGATCCATTGAAGTCATTGTCCTTTTTTAATCACTAAGTAGCATTTCTCTCAGCATCTGACTTCACTGTCATCTTTTCAAGTCTTTGATTCTTTACCCTTGGCAAGCTGTTCTTTCTTGGCCTCATTGGCATCCCCATGGAGTTAGTTCAAAATGTATTAAAGGAATCTATCAAATTACAAGGAGCTCCATTAAATGCATATTAAGTTTGAACCAATCAAGGTCTAAGATTCAATGTGATCTTCCAACTACACTGGAGAATGTAGAGGAGGAGGATTTAATGGTAATCTAGAGAGATCATTGCAAAACATTTTTGTCCCTGCACATTAGTTGTATAATGGCAAGTCAGATTTGTGGAGTATAAAAAATAAAAGTACACTGGACTCTTAAAAAAGAGAGTTCAGAGTTCCAATCTGTCCAATCATGTATGTATCTGTTTACATATAAAGTATGATTACAATGACAACATTGCAGGAAAAAAAACATTGTTCAGTGTTAAAACCAAATGCTAGACACAGCAAATTAAAAATTGTAGCCATACAGTATATTTGGAAATTGGATTGTAGCAATGTCCTAAATTTGAATAGAGGAAATATCTGTTTATGTACTGAAAGCATAGGAAATTCTAGTTCTCAGTACTTAAATCAAAGTGCAATTTATTTAACTTTCTGGGTTGTTGCTTGTATGTTTGATTCTCAGCTGCATGCATACATCTCTACACCACTCTTTTTGTCTCTCCTCCTGCATGACAGGAAACAGACTGTATGTTGGTTTAAGTTCAAAATCTCTTGGTATAAGTTCTTTATATGTTTGTTGATTTCCCTTGGGCCGCTTAATAGAAATTAACATAATCATAATTGTTCATTATATCCAAATATTTCACATGTATGCACATGACACCCAAGACAAAAATATTTTGTGAACCAAATATCCATTATGAAACAGAATTCTCTAATATCAATTTATATTTACATGCTGTGTTAATTTTTTGATTGGTACAATGGGGCCTATTTTCTTATCTGAAGAACTATATGATAAAAAGTGTCATGGAGAAATTTAACCACTTTTAAAATTCTTGCCTGTTTTTATTAAGAATGATTCATGCAATAAACACAAAAAGGTCACTTTTACAGGCAGTTTTGTTGCTGACATCACTTGGCAACAAGGTGGAGATTAATTATTTGATAGCATTTTCATTTTCATTTCCCTTTCTTTTTCCTCTTCAGAGCTGCTCAGAAGTTGAATCTATCATCCAAAAAGAAGAAGCACAGACCCTCTGCATCCTCCGCTTCTGAATCTCATTTATTTACCACCAAATTCAGCATGATCCTGCAGACCTCACCTCCACCTGCTCCACCTTGTTTATTAAGGGCAGTCAGCAAGGTGAAAGATACTCCAGGACTGGGCAAGGTACAAATTAAACTCTTATAGTTTTACTAATCCGTTGCAGCAAATCAAAAGTTATGAGCCAAATAAGACATCTCTTAAAGCTGCGAGTGTCAGTTGGCACTGACCGAAATTTTTACCATAACTGGTTTGTATGAACAAAGAGGCAAGATGCAATAGCTTCTTTCTTTAATCCCCAAAGTAGCTTCAAAACAAGGAAAAGTTATGCCCTGCACATAAGATTTCCCCCTACAACTGTGCATTTATTCTTCCACCCTTGCTCAGACAGTGTTGACAAAGAAGGCAAATCTATGTGTCCCAGGATAATGATGCAAGATCGAATTTGGATCGGTCACCAGGACCAGAGATTTACTCTTCCGAGTTTTGGACTCATGTTGGAGCCCATCTTCAGGGAATTTCTTTCTACTGAAATACATGCTTTGGGCTATTCTGTGAGTCGTGTTTATGTGGTGCCTTCCTATTGGGTGATTGGTGTGTTGGTGACTGGTGATTGGCTGTTGTTTCCTTGTGGTGCCAAGCCCTTGGCTTCTAAGTAGTATTTGTTAAACTGGTGGTAATTCAGCACTCCTGCTAACTGACAAGGGGCTTGTTTCCCAGGTTTCAATCATTTCCCTGGCTATCTTTGTACCTGTATGGCCAATGATCTTAGTTGCTGCAAAATTAAATATGTGTCATTGCTGACTTTAAATGTTGACAATGCTGGCTCTTTAGTGCCTATTTCTTCGAAGGCATTTTTAATTAGTATAAATAAACCTAACCTCAAAAAATGATCTTAAAAGAGGGCTCACTAAATCATATACTGCACAATAATATATTAAGTATTAGATAAGGGATTAACATGTGTATTAAAAAGACTATTCCAGACTAATCAGTAGGTAAATATTCTTCTGTAACAGTATGGGTTGAATCCCTATTAACTTGATACATGTGTGCAATAAAAAAAGAGATTGTTTACAGTGTATTTCTATGCATGTTTGCTCTGATTTGATCGGGCTTATTCCTAGGAAAATAGGTGCAGGTTTTCAGCAGTTAACAATGGTATAACATTAACATTTGAGAAAGGTAATTATTTATTATCTTTTTCTGTTTTGCATCCCTCTCTATATATATACAGATCAAGTACCAAAACCAACCGGAACTAGAAATGAATAGCTTCTTGTACATTCTTGGCAAACAGTAAAAATGGCAGAATGTCAGTCCACCTTAGCAAATGTATTTCATTCTTATTCTTCTTTAATTTCATATACATGGCTCTAAAACCATAGTTACATTGCTTTTTAATGGCATTAATGCCAGTCTCAAATGAACTGGAATTAAAATTCTTAAGGGTAGTGCAGTGAAAGAAGAAAATTATATGTCATGTAATTTCTGACCCTTCTTATTCTTCTAGATTAATTCCCAATCAAAGAGGTGCAACATTGTGGAGAATTACATGGAACAAGAGAGTTAGAAGGCTCATATAACCTGATATCTCTTTGGATATATATATCTAATTCATGGAAATTATTTCATAGGACATTTTAGTGATCTTATGACTAAATATGTTTGAGGAATTCCAACAATTGCTTCTCAAATGTGGAAAGGATTTTGAACTAGTATTGATAAACAAAGGCATTATTTCAGAGATTAATATAATAATAATAAATACAATAATATAATAATTAACATATTATTTAACCCACGCTTGGATTATTTTTATGTAGCAAATAGTTCTGGTATAACTATTTGCTAGACGTTATAATAACTAGACATTATTTTTACTTCACTATAGTTATTCACTCACATTGCCACAAAACAATTATAAGAATATGAGAAAATAAAATAATAAGCAGTTCCCACATTTGCATTAAACTTCACCTGTGTCCAAGCTTAGCCATGTTTTATTGATCTTGATTACAGCCTTGGCATTTTAGAGCCTATGTTACTTAAAAACAGTCCCACTTTGGCCTATAAGTGTCTCTCTTCTGGATTTCTTACCAAAGCAGGCTACAATTACGCATAATTTAATTCAAGATCAAAGGGTGTGGAGGCAAGATCTGAAGCGTTTTCTGAAGTAACTCGAGCTTTTGGTATGGTCTAGTAATCTGCTTTATCAAAACCCCAAGTCATGCGAAGAGATATGCTCACCTTTAAACAAATGTGAATCTGACTGTTCTTCAGACAAGCCCCAACTGGATCCTGGATGATCAGAAGAGTAAAGGGTTCGATAGACAAGATCTTAAGATATAGAACTCAAATACTGACATACTTTATTAGTGTATATTTGTTAAAAATGCCGGAATGTGGAATGATACAGATAATCAGAGTTGGAAGGGACCTTGTAGGTCATCTAGTCCAACCCTCTGCCTAAGCAGGAGACCCTACACCATTTCTGACAAATGGCAGTTCAATCTCTTCTTGAAAGTCTCAAGTGATGACGCTCCCACAACTTCCAAGGGCCACCTGTTCCATTGGTTGATTGTTCTCATTGTCAGAAAGTTTCTCCTTATTTCCAGGTTAAATCTCTCCTTTTTCAGTTTCCATCCATTATTCCTTGTCTGGCCTACAGGCGCTTTAGAAAATAGCTTGACTCCTTTCTCTCTGTGGCAGCCCCTCAAATATTGGAACACTGCTATCATGTTTCCCCTGTTCCTTTTCTTCATTAGACTATTCATGCCCAGTTCCTGTAACCGTTCTTCATATGTTTTAGTCTCCAGTCCCCTAATCATCCTGGTTGCTATTCTCTGTACTTTTTCTAGAGTCTCAACATCTTTTTATAGTGTGGTGACCAAAACTGGATGTAGTACTCTAGGTGTGGTCTTACTAAGGATTTATAAAGTAGTATTAGTACCTCACTTGATCTTGATTGTATCCCTCTGTTAGGATTGCATTAGCATTTTTGGCTGTTGCTGCTGCACACTGCTGGCTCATATTTAGCTGGTTATCCACTAAGACTCCAATATCCCTCTCACCGTTACTGCTATTAAGCCTGATTTCACCCAGTCTATATGCGTACTTTTGGTTTTTCTTGCCTAAGTGTAGGACTTTACTTTTCACTACACTGAATTTCATTTTGTTAAATACGGCCCAGTGTTCTAGTCCGTCAAGATCCATCTGGATCTTGAGCCTATCTTCTTGGGTGTTAGCTCTTCCTGCCAGCTTAGTATCATCTGCAAATTTGCTAAATTCCCCTTCTATTCCCTCATCTAAATCGTTAATGAAGGTATTGAAGAGACTGGGCCTAAGACAGAACCTTGTGGCACCCCACTGCTTACTTCCCTCCATGTAGACTTAGACCCATTAAGGACTACTCATTGAGTACGGTTTGTCAGCCAGTTGCGAATCCATCTGGTGGTGATGCTATCTATCCCACTTTTTTCTAGTTTACCAAGAAGTAGGTTGTGGTCTACTTTGTCAAATGCCTTGCTGAAAACTAAGTATATTATGTTTCCACCATAAGTAATTATTTTTATTCTGTATATTGATAGCTGAGGGTATAATTATCATGGAATGGGAGAATTGTATCCTTTCTTTAAAAAAAAAAGAAGAATATACAGAAACTCCTAAGGGTGTGCAAAACATATCAGATTTGATATTCCCTATTGCATGATTCAGTATGCTTGTTTCTAAGTATAAAAGAGCTGTTTTAATGAGAAGCATTCTGTTTCTAACATTTTGAAAATGTTCTGAGCTCAAATCATAGTGTTTTGAACTCAACTGCTTTTCAGTTCAAAAGCAACATGAGTGAGGCGGTTTATTTCCCACCAGAAGCAGGGGGGAATTTTGAATTCAGCATTTTGAATATGAGGAATGGGAATATTGTACACATATCTAAAAGGCATTTTTATGGTTGGCTTTGTTTTAAACTGAATCATAAGCCAGCTCAGATAAGGATGAGCAAGGAGCAAGAATATTTCAGGAAATATACTATGTGGATGGCAGGATTGGATTATTTATTTGTTTATTTATAAGACTTTATATTGCCTTGGGAACAGATGACTCTAAGCATCTGGTTCAGATTTAACAATATGACTTTTTATCATGAGACCAATCTTGTGATTCTTCCCTGGACTTTGCTTTGGACTCTTTCTCCCATTCTTCCTCAGGTACAAATTAAAGGTATTAACTTTCATATTCTTCTTTGTAAATCCCTATTCGGAATGACTGTTGTTTCCTACCTTTATTATTGCTATGAGTAACTCAAGGCAGAGAACATACCTAGTGTTTCTTCCTCCTCCTATTTTCCCCACAACAATCCTGTGAAGTGAGTTGCACTGAGGGACAGTGACTGGCCCAAGATCGTCTAGCCAGCGTTTGTGCATAAGCAGGACAAAAACTCAGTCTCCTGGTTTCTAGCCTGGTGTCTTAAACCTTAGACCAAACATTAATATTAACAAACATTAAAGTACATCATATATAACAATAAAACTAAAAGAAGACAGTTGGTTGTCATGTGAAATATGAGGGTTATGGAGATATGCATGAAAATGTAATTAACTAAGATTCCAGTAATTAATTGAGTGAAATTTCTTTGAGACAATTGTAATATATGCTATTTATAATGGATCACTGGTGTATTAGCCATAGTTCATTTAAACTGTTATATGATTAGTCCTTAGGAGAAAGGACTTTTTCCTTCCTTGTCATTTTAGATTATTTATAGCAGGTGTGTTTGCTTAGAAATTTGGAGAAATAAAAATAAAACAATATCCTGCCCTCTTTCAAAAATAAGTGAGGAAAAATAGGTTAAAGCCGATGGAACTTTCATAGATTTTTTTCATTGCATGCAGAGGTGGACTTTCCTGGCCATAGATATTTTTTAGTATTCTGATTTTTTTTTTGAAAAATCTAGTCAGCTTCTGAAATATGTGCTGCCAATGTTCATCAAGAGAATATTAACAATGAAGCAAGAGAAAAAGTTATCTTGTCTGATGAAAGTTCTGCATTGGGACCTAGAGTAAGTCAAAAGTTAATTGCTGTAGGACAAATGAGAGTTAAAACCATTATCCCTTGGAAACAATTTCTGAGAGGAAGAACAAAAACTGTTTCTCCTCCAAGTTACTATGGTTACAGAAATGGGAACAAGGAGAAATACCCCATGAGGCATTTTAAGAAGACATGTGCGTTCATCATTGTAGTCAAACAGATTGTTCTATAAATTAAATAGTTCCACATGAAATAAAAGCCAGGTGGCCTTTAGCCCTCAAGTTGGAGTGGCCCATTACAAGGATATTCTTCAGGAAACAGGTTTGATGGATTGGACTGAAATCTTTGCTGGACCAACTAATAGTACATTTTGAGTGGGGAAAAGTTTAGCATCTTTTATGGAAGAAGGAAGAGAGGCTTCTATCAGAAAGTCAAAGCTGGAAAAACAACCATGGGCTATCTAGAATCGTTGGCTAGATTTCCACAACCAAACTTTCACATTGATTTTCTCTCTCTGAAAAAAAGGTATGAAGATTTGTGCCAGTGAGTACCTGGTATTTAAGCTAGGTGGTTGTTTCTGTTTACTTGCATTAGAATGAGGAATGTGCTTCTACAGCAATAGCATTTAGACTTATTTACCATACCATAGTGCAGGGGTGGCGAACAAGTTTGACACAAAGAGCCAAAATTTTAAACTGTGAGAGTCAGAGAGCCACACCACGCTCGCTGGCCCGTGCAGTTGTTTCCGGGGGATGGGAGACGGGATGACGCAGCCGGGGGCGGGACTAAGCGCTCGGAAATCTCTCCTCAGAGATCCCTCCTCAGAAGCAGCATAACAAAATCCAAACTTGGCAAAGAGCCACAGTATACAAAATAATGATAAGAGGCAAAGAGCCGCATTCATTTTGGCCGGAAGCCGCATGCGGCTCGAGAGCCGCGTGTTCGCCACCCCTGCCATAGTGCTTTACAGCACTTCCTGAACAGTGTACAATATCAGCATTATTCATTACTCAGTGTCTCTAAACATGATCCATGGAATCTGTTGTTAACAATTTGTTAAAACTTAATAGAGAAATCCATTGATTGGTATTCTCATGAGCCAAAACCTTAAATCAAGAATAAATTTTATCTTTTTATTTTTGTTTGGAGAAAAAAACCATTGAAACATAGCAGTGAAGATGACTAGCAGTTCCTTGGTTTGTTTGATTGCTTCTGGTAGGAAGAAAATTCACATGGTGATATCTACCATATACTTGCTAGATTACAACAGGCCCAAAGTTAACGAAGTCTGGTTTATTGTGATGGGTGAATTTGTCCTATGTGTTTCAATAAAGCCTTTCACATATTTCATTCTGAAGTCCATCTCATTTCTAGATGTTAAATGTTTTGTTGTTTTATGTGTGCCTATGAACCCTTGTTCAATGGACATGATGAAAAAGATGTTAGAAGTTTTGCTATAATAGTACTATAATAAGAGATACTGATGATCTAATCCAGTTTATTGATTCAGCTACAATGTTATGCAGTTTCTCTGTTTTTGAAATGCACCAACTTAGTAATAGGCGATACGTTAAAGAAAATCTGAGGATATATTTATCCTATAGAGTTGGGGATGTATTTTTTTTAGTCTTGTTTTAATTTTAAAAAAGGATCCTCAAATATATCTCATAGTTTCATTTTAAGTGATGTATAAAATGGTTAAGTTGATGCAGTTTTGTTTCCAAGTATGTATGTTTCATCCATGAAAAAATAAATTTAATATGAAAAGGTAGAAAAATGAGCACAATCAAGATGGTAATGACATCTGTTAAGATAAAATATTAGAAATAGAAACTGATGACAATTCAAATTCTAAAAAAAGATTCATTAGACATTCTTATACGTGGCAAAATATGTATGTTTTAAGTTTCGTTCTCCTTTTTTGTTTGAAAATTAGTTTTTCTGAACTGTATGATTCCACTGGGGCCATAATGCAGAAGACATACTTTTCTTGGTATTATGATAATATTCACATTTTTAACATCAATTTTTCACCTGTCTGCTTCTTCTGAACAGGCCAAAATGAAGAGAAACTATATTCATTGGAGTTTAACAACTTGCATAACTCCATCTGTAGCAACAATGAAAATCACTGTTACTCAATCACTGCGTTTATAATTGCTGTCAGATGAAATGATACTTTTCCACTTTGTATTCCAAATATAATTTATAAGCAGGCCATGTCATGCATAATACATTTTTACATTGTAGTAAAATTGCGGTTAAAAGTATTTCTCATTTTCTCCATTGCTCATTTTTTTTAACCTCTGTGGGTAGAAATATCTCATGAGTGGCAACAATTACTTGAAGAACAGTGTTGCCAGCAGGAAACTGTGAGGCAGAAATCATGGACTCAATTAGGGAATAAGATCCAACCTTCCTATAATTACCTTCTTCTCTCTTCCCCAAACATGAAGGTAGTTGGAATTTTTATTCGAAGTAATTCATTTTCTTTGATTAATTACCATTGGCATAGCTAGAGGCCTCTCCGTGCTGTATGATATTCTACACAAGTGTTTAAAAAAAAACACCCACCTCTTGTGGGGTAAACCTCTTAATTTCTGAAAGTTTAAAGACTTCCCTTAGCTAAGATAAGGCAGATTCTGTCCACTTTGAAAGACTAAACATGCTTGTAAATTTTATCCAGTTCTGTAAACAAATAAAAAGTAGTTGATACTTCCTTTAAGAAAAATAATTTCAGATTCTTAATATATCTTAAGCAAGGAACTCCCTACCTCCTTTGTGTCAGGAAGATACAAAAGTTTATTAGAAGAGACTAGCATGTTGGTCAAGTCCATCCAATTCCATCAAAATGAAAGGAAAAAGTTATTTTCCAGTATTGAACAGGTAGTGACATACCTGCTTCATATCTGAAGCAAAGCATGTTATGATGGAAACAGTCAGGGAATAAAGCACTTTACTTTTCAAAATGTTAGATGGGGTTCACATTTCATCTCACAGTTGCCTCTTTTGTGCTGGCTGTGTCCTCATAATATTACCATGGTATGTTTGTGAATTCCATTTGCTTTTGGTATTTACATTTGCCAGTTTAGTACTTACAGTGGATATAAATAACAAAAGATAAATGCAGAAGAATGCACAGCTTTCTCCTTTGTTTCCCTAGGTAGAAGATACATTAAAATGCCTAGAAGTTATTCTTAAGTGAGATTTGTAATCTATTTTTGTGATATATCTTCACAAATGCTGTAAGTACTCTCACAAATAAATGTAACTATAAGACAAAATCATGCAAACTACTTAGCTAGTGGCTGGTTGTATTAGCATAAGAATACATAGCTAAACATTATAATAATTAATGTGCAAGTATTTTCTGAAGTTTTCCCATAGCTGTGCTAAAATTCTGCATTTCATCAGATTCTTTGAGGGCTTAAAATTGATGATATTTCAGTATTCTAAATCAATTTCACTGGAGTTTTTTTATATGTATTTTTCTGTATTGACCTTTGAATATAGACTTTTCAAAGAGCATGATATTATGTTTAAATAAAAGGACTGCCTGTGAAACTTCCCACAGAAGTTTGCTCAAATTTATTTTTTAAAGCTTATCTCCTTACTTCTTTTAACCTGTCTGAAGATCTACATGTTGAAATGCAAATAGCCCTTGCCTTATGACTGTGTGTGTGATGGTTAGATATGTTTGCAGTTTGCGTCCTGTTCCATCCCTATTTTCAAAATCCCCTTCTGAGCTCATTACTGTGTAACCAGGTTGCCTCCTTGCAGAAAATGTCACAGTCTCGATAACTCCTCAGAAGCTTTCATTTTTCTACTAGGTAGAAAGAAGTTTTCATTTTTCTACTAGGTAGAGGATCCTGGGCATATTACCATTAAATAAAAAAATGGCATCTCATGCTTATTTGACAATTCTCTAACACAGAGAACGCAGGCAGGCTAAAATGAAGCTCCTTTTTTGCCCATTAGGATTATTTTAATTAAAAAATGACACTTTGGGCCCCATTTGGACATTATCACTTAGGGGTGTACTCACTTTTGTTTACACATTAATGGTTGTATGTTGCGTTATTTTGAGGGGACAGCACATTTACACTGTTATACAAGCTGTATACTCACTATTTTACATTGTAGCCAAGTGTCATTTCTTCAGTGTTGTCACATAAGAAGAATTAAATATTTACAAAATGTGAGGGGGTGTACTCACTTCTGTCACATACTGTATATATCCCACCTCATACAAGGTTAATTATATTATCTCACCAATGCTGCATTTAGAAATTAGCTGATATTGGACCACCCATGTCCCATTGGGTCATTTTCAGAGATATTTCCTTACCTGGGAGAAAAACAGGGGAGGGAGGGAGGGAGGGAGGGAAGGAAGGAAGGAAGGAAGGAAGGAAGGAAGGAAGGAAGGAAGGAAGGAAGGAAGGAAGATTTCTTATGTTCCCTGCAAGATTCCAACAAGGAAACTCAATGAGACATATTGCAATCTGGAGTTACTTCTGATTTGCTTGCCATCTGTCACATTGAGTTTCCTTGTTGGAATCTGACAGGGAACATAAGATCTTCCTTCCTTCTTTCCTTCCTTCCTTCCTTCCTTCCTTCCTTCCTTCCTTCCTTCCTTCCTTCCTCCCTCCCTCCCTCCCTCCCTCCCTCCCTCCCTCCCTCCCTCCCTCCCCAACCCATCAAGTATGATCAGAAGATGGATAAGCAAGAACAAAACAACAATCTTTATGTGCAACCTTGTTTAAAAGACTTAACTATTCTTCTAAAGGGGTAGATGATGTTGTGCAGAAACATATATTTTCCTCACCCCTCCACATAGCTGAGAATATTAGAGAGAGAGAGAGAGAATAGACAGACAGACTGACAGACATTTATTTTTGTTTTCTCACAAAGTCGCAACATCTCAAATAAGCGGGAGGAGAACAGATAGTTGTTCTATCTTTATTTTCCTGTGAGGGTAAATGCAAGATGCCAATTAAAATATTGTGAGATGCAGTTCACCCTTGTAAGAGCTTTGTTTTCCAGCTGCATACCTGAGTGATTTGAGCACATTTTCATAAAATACTTTAAATTTACATTCTGAGTTTTTGTCCTTCTCCAAACCCTTTGCCATGCATGCACATAATTTAAACATTGGATTTTGCCTCTAAATTACTCTCATTTCTCCGGAGCATGCTGAGCTATGTCCTGGCACAAGATCTGACAGCGGCACGAAGGATGTGTGTGCTGTCTGGCCACACAGAAGGTGGAGGCATGCACCCTGATTGATAACAGCATGTGCAGATGTGATAAACATAAAGAGGCCCAGGCTCCTTTTTGGGAAAGTTGAACAGCAACATAAACGAGGAAACAGACTCCCCCAGAGACTTGTACTTGATGTTCAGTGGGAATCATGAATCTTTTCAGATTGCTAGAAAGATTTATCATGAGGCCAATTCTGTGGCATGAGGCGGGACAGAAATTCAACTCCACTAAGATCTTTTCTAGGCTATCATAGCATATTAATAATGCAATAGCAATAATGGAAGTACAAATTAAAAATAACTAGATAGAGAAGGTGAACAACAGGTTTGAGACTTTAGAGATAGCTTTAACTCAATCAGATAGGACAGCTAATATAGGGAGAAAATCAGGATCTTCTTGTTAATTACTTTGTATTTAATAAAAAACATGGTATCTATTGGATTATTATAAGTGTGGGATTAGGCTTCTATTGTACAAATACACAAATTTGGCATAGACAATTAGTTTCACCATTTTCTTTGTAATTTATTTTAAGTATGCTGTCAACATTTCCAACTCACCCATCTCCAACCAGTAAAGGATTCATTTTGCAGAAAGATAAAAAGATACTAAAGTTGCCTGTCAGACAAAATTAGGCTCAGTAGTCTATATATTGTGTGGAATAATGCTTCCTCTTTAATGGAATGTAGTATTGTAGGGGGAAGTAAATGTTTCTGCCAGTGTTATATCCCATATCAAGGCTTTCTAGGATCTTCCTAAGATCGGTTTTGGAAATCCACAATAATGTCTTATTTTTATTGTATTTAATCAATTCTGCCTGTTATCGGACTAAGCTACACATGTGCATATACAAACACATAAAATATGTTAAGATTATGTAATCATTTTATGTTATCTGCATGAAGGGAGTTGCACTTGTTGAAGGAACAGTGGATCACTGTTATGTGACATAGATTCCATCCTTCCACTCCATGCACACTAAGCATTGAATTCTGCAGTTGAGAAATCTGAATACTTAATTTTTCATGTAAACCAAAAGCAGGCACATTTTGATTCACATCACAGATTGGGACATGGGACTCCATGTGGAAAATTCATGAACAATTGTTGCCTTATTAGACAAATTGCATGTTTTAAATATACGTAAATCCAACAGTTTTAGTAGTTTGGAAGGGGGATCCCTAGATTTATCTATTCAGAGGCAGCAAAATGTTTTGGATCAGTCCTAGATATAGCTGATACGAGAGCATTTTCTTTACCACTACCTCCCGTTCCCTTTTATCTAATTATCTAGGGCAAAGATTTGTCCCCCTATTTGTAAACTGCCATGTGTTCATGCAGTGGTACCTATAAATACTAGCAATACATCTATTCATCTTTTAGATAGACAAGACACAGTTGTTTTAATGTAGCAGCAATAGGGAGATATTCATTACAGTGATGATGGGTACACTATTGGAAGATCTGAAGGATCAGGTTGGGGCAGATCATCATGGAGAAAATCTATTTATGTGGTCCCTAGATCAGGGTAGCAAAGATAAGCTACTCTGAAAAGCTGAGAAATCAGTCCTCAGCTAATGAACCAGCAATGGTGCGGAGAATCCTGAAGAATCATTGACTATAGCAGACTTCCTTCCTTATTGAAGAGAATCATCAACTGGCAGATGACCTGAATGTGTTCTACTGTAGATTTGAGAGATCATTGTCATCTACGTTCCTTGCTACTTTCCCCATCTCGATATATCAACAGTAGTCAAATTTCCTGTACCTATCTCCATCCCTCTGAGACCCCCATTTGTTGTGATTTTAGAAAAAGTTATGTGAGGTCTATTTCATAGACAAAAGATCAAAAAATACCTTGTTTGAAAGCCTATGCTGAACAACTGGTTGCCATTTTCACCCGGATCTTTAATGAATCAATGGAGATGCGTTATGTCCCTTCTTGCTTCAAACACCCTACCATCATCCTGTTTCCTAAGAAACCCTCCATCATGGAGCTGAATGACTACTGTCTGGTTGCTCTAACATCTGTAGTTATGAAGATCTTTGAGAGGTTAGTGCTGCCCACCTGAAAGTCATTTAGACTCCTTGCAGTTTGCCGATCGAGCAAATAGGTTGGCAGATGATGCTGTCAATATGGCACTGCATTACATCTGGCAACTTCTTGAATGCCTGTGGATCTCTGCACAGGTTCCTTTTGTGGACTTCAGTTCGGCATTCAATACCAGAAATTAAACTGATCAAACACTAAACAGATTCAGCTCACTGTGCCTGTCCATACTTGTAGGAAGATTGTTAATTTTTTGGCAGATAGAAAGCAACAGGTGATGTTAGGGAAAATTACATCTAGTACCCAGGCAATTAACACAGGTACCCCTCAGGACTGTGCCTGCTCTTCTCTCTATATACCAGTGACTGCATTTCTAAGAATCCCTCTGTTAAAATACTGAAGTTTGCAGATGATACAGCGGTCATTGGCCTCATTCGAGGTGGTGATGAGTCTGCATATAGACAGGAGGTTGAACAGCTGGCTGTATGGTAAAGAATCTGGAACTGAACAAGTTTAAAACTGTAGAGATGAGAGTGGATTTTAGGAGGAGCCCTCCTATTGTATCACTTCCTATTATATTCAACAGGTTTAGTAATTTGGCATAATATCAGCAATAGAGTCCTTTAAGTTTTTGGGTTCTATAATCTCCCAGGACTTGAAATGGACACCTAACATTAGAATCATCATTAAAAGGCACAACAAAGAACATTCTTCCTGCATCAATTTAGAAAGTCCAGACTGTCCCAGGAGCTGTTACAATTTTACAGAGGAGTTATTGAGTCTGTCATTTGTACTTCTATAACTGTCTGGTTTGGTATAGCAACTAAACAAGACAGGTACAGACTCCAGACAGGACTGCAGAAAGAACAGTTGCAACCAGACTGCCTTCCATAGATTATTATATATTATGCAGGTTAGAAGGAGGGCTGAGAAGATACATACACAACCACTCATATCCTGGACATAAACTGTTTCAACTCCTTCCCTCAGAGGATGCTATAAGGCATTGCATACCAAAACAAGTAGACACAGAGACAGGTTTTTCCTTGTGCCATCACTCTGCTGAACATCTAATTCTCACAGTGCTGTCTAATGTCTGTGTATACTTACCCATGTAGTATGTCTGTAGTATTATTATTTATCCTTCTTGTTACCTTCTTTATTACCCCCTCTTATTGGTATGATGCAATGATGATGATGATGATAATGATGATGATGCTTTGCATGTACACTGAGCTCCTGAGACAAATTCCTTCTGCGTCTCTAATCACACAAGGTCAGATGAAGCTATTCTATTCTATTCTATACTATACTATACTATACTATTCTAGAGTCAACTTGATAGCACATAATCAAAATCAAATTGATGGAAATAGATTTCATTTTACAATTGGAGTTGGCTTAAAAAAACAACATGTACCAAGGGAAGCCATAATCAAGTTTTTCTCTCTCCTTTTTTTGTCACAGTACTTGCAAATTTAAAATTGGCCAAATCCTTGTCACACGGCATTAAGTTGCTGACAAGAGGACAATTCACTGCATCCTTTTAATGTTCTAGTAACTTCGTAATCTGCCTAGAGATCTTGGATTTTTTTAATGAATTAGAAATGAATCAGAGAATATTGCCTCAAAGAAGTCTTTGTTCTTGTAGCAATAGCGTGCTATTAAAAACTGAACGAATTAATTTAATTTGAATGTATCTACTATTGTATTAGTAGTGATTCTTATAAATTTTCTCCTCAAATTCATATAATTGTAAGTGGAACAATTTAACACGACTACAAGAATATGATAATTAACATGTTGTGGAAGCAGAGGGTTTAGATTGCCACAAATGTTTCCTTTGCCTTTGAGATAATATACAAATGCATCATTCTGAATTGTGTTAAAACCACAAGTCATGATACAATTCAAGTTTAAAGAAATGAATTGTAGTCATAGCAGTGTCTCCATGTGTGGTGTTTTCTTAGAAGGAATAATTGGCTGCGTTCGCACTGAGCCATGATATGTGGTTTGCTAACCATGAGTTTATGGCTTAAGTCTGGACCTTGACCAGCAAATTATGATTAAAATTTTTCCACATTGCAGTGTGTAAGACCAGAAATTCTGTTTCAGCACAAAACTTACCTATATTCACCAAATCCTCAACAGGTTGTATTCCTTTGTGTATATATATTTGTTTTTATAGTTTTTGTTTTTTGCACTGGTACAAGTTGCTGACTTAGGCAGAGGAGCTAAATAACTAATGGAGATTAAGTAAGAATAAGAGGAGCCTAGGATATTTTACAAGTGAAAAATATAAACAACCTTGAATAAATCAGTTAAAACAAAACTAGCAGTTCTTTAAAACAATAAATATAAGCATTAAAACAGGAAACGTATTTTAAAAATAAGAAGTAATGTAATGAGCTATCTAAAAGAATTGTGGTCCTGGAATAAATTGTTATCTTGTAGCATCCTTTATCTTCTTTCCAGTTTAGCTTTTGATCAGAGAAGTGTTATAGATACTAACTCTGTTTAAATATGTTATCTGAAATTCAGGGAAAACATCTGATGGGTGCTGCTATTGGTGGTGCATTTTTGCATGTCTTAGATCAGTGGTTGCCAACCGGTGGGCCATGGCCGGCTGGTGGTCCATGAGAAAATTTTGGTGGGCCACAGCATGCTGAAGACCAGATGGCTGGCAGGGAGGTGGGGCAATCCTGCAGTCTCCCTAGCAAACCCATGTCGTGGCTCTGCCTCAGCCCATCGAGGAGGCTGAGCAACAGTGAGTAGAGTGTGGGCTTCCTTAGCCACAGGAAGCGGCTGCCAGCGATGCCCTCAGGTGAAGATGTTGCAAGGGGGAGGCTCAACCCCCTCTTCCTCCTCACCAGAAGTGCTCACATGCCCAGTGGGAAGGAGGAGGCGTGGCGGGTGCCAGAGGGGTGGTGAGCGCTTGGCGTGTGAGCGCTTCTGATGAGGAAGAGAAGCTCTGGAGGGGAGGGGGTTGAGCCTCCCCCTCGCAACATCTTCACCTGAGGGCATTGCTGGCAGCTGCTTGACCTCGATACGTGGAGGCAGGAGGTAACACCAGTTCTGAGGTTCCTTTCCCCCCACCCCCTCGCAGGCCAGTGTACACCCGAGAAGGGCTCTGATGCCACGATCTCCCGCATGTATGAGTCCTTCTGCCGCCCGTATCACCCCTGTTGCCACACCTCCCGCCAGCCATCTGGTCTTTAGCACGTGGCTCGTTGGCCTCCGGACATCAGATTCTCACCATGGAGCACCAGTTCACCCCCAGGAAGAGAAAGAGAGAAAGAGAGAGGGGGAAAGAGAAAGAAAGAAAGAGGGAGAATGGGAGAAAGTGGGGGGAGGGAAAGAAATAGAGAGAAAGAGGGAGAAAGAGAGGGGGAAGGAAAGAGAGAGAGAGATGAGAGAGAAAGAGAGATGAGAGATCCCAGTGTTTTGTTTTCTGTGGGAAACGGGTCCAAATGACTCGTTGAGTATTTAAGGTTGCAGAAACAAGCAGCCAAGCTAAGTGCCTGAAGGACCCCATCCTGTCAGTGGGAGTCCAGACGCTTCAGCGAGTGGCATGCTGGATTCATATTAGTGGTCCACGGGATTTAAAATGATGAGTTTGGTGGTCCCTGAGGTCCAAAAGGTTGGCGACCCCTGTCTTAGATTATATATGGAAAATGCATACTCAAATGAGAAATTAAACTTTTCTCAAAATGTATACCTCTAGTCTAAAAGACAGTTTTTTTAAGAATGACAAACCTACATGCTTGAGTTTCCCTTTTGTCCTGAGTTTGGAATGTATAAAAAGATGCTCAGAGAATCAAAGAGATGCCCTACAAATTATTTTACTCTGAAGTTTCCATAATTCTAAATGTACATTTTGTTACTACTTCCAACTAAAATAATTCTTCTAAGGGAAAGGGAAAGGTTTCCTCTTTCCAGTCATGTCTGACTCTAGTAGGTGGTGCTCATCTCCATTTCCTACCTGAGGGAACCAGCATTGTCTGAAGACATTTCCATGGTCATGTGGCCACCATGATTACACTGTCACCATCCCACCGAAGTGGTACCTATTTATCTATTCAAATTTGCATGCTTTTGAAGTGCTAGGTAGGCAGGAGCTCAGGCAAGTAACGGAAGCTCACCCCCTTGCAAAGTGCTTGGGTCTCAAACCCAGGCTGTCAGCTTTCCAACTGACAAGGTCAGCGTCCTTAAGTGCTGAGTCATTGCACCCTGTCTTATAAATATATACAGTTGTCAATCAAGGGTCATGTACAGTATCTGTTCAGAAAGCTTCTGTAAGCATAACTGCAAAATGGTTTCCATTCTCCTTGGGATCTGGGTCCCAGCTTGCTTATGATTGTTTTTCTCTAGCAGCAAATTGGTTCTCCTGTTGGCGTCTCTAATTGTACAAATATGCAACAAGTGTGAAAAATGATCATAAGTCACTTTTTCAGCACTATTGTAACTCTGAACTTCAAACAGTTTTATGACGCAGACTATCTGTATATAAATTTACCAAATAAATAAATACAATATAACTATTATTTATAAATAAATAAATAAATATTACAATGATATTTACAAAATTAAAAGTTAAGCGGTAGAAAATTTAACTACTAGTTGAAGTTAACAGATGCTTCTTTAACTTTTCAACTGGTTATTTCATTCTCTTGGCTGATAGAAAATACATTAAAATCTAGCTGTACTTACCATATTAGAACAGAACATTGATAACTTGTGCATTTCTGACAACTGCATTAACATTGATGTCACACCATGCCATCTTACCCCTCTGCTGTGCCATGAGAGAAAGGTATGGTATCCCTTGATGTTCTTCTCTTAATTTCCTCACTCAAAAGGATGGTGTATTAGTGCAAAATTCCTAATAGTGATTTGAACATATTGTTGCACCATCAGCAAAAGACATAAAGAATGATCAGAAGCATGTAGTATTGTGCCAAATATGTCTTATAAATTAAGATTTAATCATAATGGTAATGGTCTCTATGCAGAGTACAGTTTCATAGGTAATGTAGGTAATTTTCAATTACATATATGTACCATGTTGCAGGAATTTCAGGAATAATTTTGCTGAATTACTCTTTTGTTTGATTTTTTTCCCATTGATTTATAAGCAACAGCATTTTTTACATCTAATTCAGGGCTTTCCTTTAATAATATATGGGTGTTTCTTGTGCAACAGACTTGTATCTTTTTTTACTTCACTTTTCACGGTTTTCTTTTCAACCTGTCTACTCTGTTTTCTTTCACCAATGTTCTTTTTTTTAGCTTCTATGTTAAACAATATTTGAAATACATTTCCCAACAAAGTTCCTGTGTTTGTTTACTAAAATGAATTTCATTAATTTTGTTTGTAATTCGAACATATTATATTTGTAATTATAACATATATGGGTGATCCATCTATTTCTTAAACAAATTCTTATATTGAATGATGGATTGTCTTCAAATAATAATAAAAGCAATACTGTGCATGCTGCTATTTATAAACTGGTCCCTTATGATATATTACACTTCCCAGTCTTGTATCAACATAATATTCAACAAGGTATTCATTCAGAGTAGAAGAGGTAAAATATATCTACCTAAAAAAATCAGCCAATCTTTATTAAACTGATGATTAGTAATAAAAGATACAACCCTCCCTTCATCCAATACTATGCTAAGTAGAAAAGGGTAGTAGCAATATAAATTGAATGTGAACATTTTAGGATTTGAAGAATCATGTCTCATAATACTGAACCAAACAAAAACTGAATTGAAGAAATATGCTGTGGTAACATATTTAAGTGAGCGATTACTAGGCACCCGAAGACATTTTTGGATGATTTTTTAAAATCCATTTTAATTCAAGATTTGGTTTAAGTTATTTTAAGGTTCACCTAACATTGTTCATAATGTTCATAAGGATGAACAATCCTTATGTCACAATAACTATGTATCTAAAAGTTAATTGCCTTTTTATGTCAGTAATTAAGAGTGAAATCCTAGAAAAATTTCCATATTTTTACATTTCATTGCTTAGAGCTATATAGAGAGTAAAAAAGAGGCAGAAACAAGTTGAGGTATATCCCCATAGTTTCTTTAGTTTCATAGTTTCACAATCATGCTATCTTTTTTTTTAGTTCTTTGGAAAGAGAAAAAAATTATCTCCAACTGATTGACCCAGTCTTGGATCATGTGCTGTTAGCACCTATATTTGAATTCAATAGACTGGGGGAAAGATCACTTTTTTCTATTGGCCTTGTGTGAACAGAGTTCTTGTTTTTCATTATCCTCCATTATTGCATACTTCAAAAAAGACTGAGTTGGTCAATGATCAATTCCAGAAGATGATTTGATCCTTTAAAATTATATTTAGAGGACCTACAAGGCTGTCTTATACTTCTTACTGTTAAACATTCACAAAAAATAAATTCAGAATTGTGCGTAATACTACATCTGAATACCAGTAAATTGAAGCTCAGTTAAAATAAATCAGAAGCACTATTAATGAATAGTTCACCTCCCAAGTTAACTAAGGATTGCATTCATCACAAGCCCTAATTTTGTACCCCTTAGGAGGATGAATGCATTAACGTTTCATAGATTTTATATGGTGTCACGGCATATTCTATCATATTTGAGAAATTGGAAGGAACAAGAACTGTTCTTAAAGGTACCCTGGATCCTCAGATTAATAGATTTATTTATTATTATTTTATTTTTTATTAATTTGGCTTGTCTTAAGCTCATTTACATAGTACAGTTATTACTATATGTAATATATTCAGCCTCATGATCATTATTGTGCAACATACTCTTTTTCCTTTTGAATCTTGTAATATACAAAGTGTAAATATAGAAATGGGTTACCACTAGCTGCATATTATTGTCTACAAAAGGGCAGATAATAATGCCTTTCCTTACAGCCAGTATTCCTGCAGAACCCTATGTTTTTCAGGCACCTCTTAGGGGGAATTTTGACAGGCAAATTCTTTGTACTTCATTTAAAGAAAGAATTTGACTGTGCAGTCCATTTTTTTGGCATGGATCCCCTCTTTAATGTGCCCTGATGTGTGCTCTCTTGTGTCTCAGACACATACATTCCTATCCTACATCATTAAAATACACTATGGTTAATCTAATCCATAACAGTTGGTATGATTAGATTAGCAGTTTGAATGGAACAGCTTGCATATAGTTCCATTAATAAAACAGAAAAGTACACAAATAAAATGAAATAGAGTTTTATATATATATATATTAAACTTATGGCAGTGGAATTAACTGGATACATTTGCTTGTCAGCTTGGGGCAAAACTCATGTTATGCTAGAAACATTCAGTAAACAGTTTGTCTTTATAGTTCTCTCTTTAAAAAAAAAAGTCAGATTAAAAGGTCTGTGCTTTCAGATGGGAATGATTACTCTCTCTTTGTTGCCCTTGAAGACTTGATTCACATTGACAGTGTTTTTACTATTTTATAGTTAACAAATGCCAGAGTGTTGCTGTAAAGGGCTTATGTTTCAAGCTGAATACACACACAAACACACATACCGAGCATATATACTGTTTGTATTTAAGGAACTTCAAGCCGATGATAGGGGTAGGAATAGCACCAACTACCCAAGGCTTTAACAGTTTGTTGCATTTCTTTTTGCTCTGAATAAGCTAGAATTATGGCGCTTTTATGAATGCTAGAAAGTCAAATCATATTATTCCAATATCAGATATCATGAGGACAAGAGAAGAAACTCTTGTAAATGGAATCTGCATTAAATTGACTAATAGTTATAAGGAAAAGTGCATTTTGGTTCTCTACTAAAGAGGTTAGCTTGGTTGTTACTTGCATACATAACTATACATAATTTGCCCTCCAAAAATGCTGAGGTAACTGACCATTGTAAATTATACAATAATTTGTAATGCATTTTTTTTGCTATTGTCCTAGATAGAGGCAAGAGAACATGCATCATACAAAACAAAAAACAAAAAAAACCCCACTCAAAACAGAAAACTAGATACTAGAAGGATTGGGAAAATGCAGTAAAGTTCTGTCACCAAAAAAAAATAGCACGGCTTAGTCATTTATCACATGTAATTTCTACCTACAGAAAACTATATCAGAAAAGCTTTCCACTCATGATGCTTTTGAAAAAGGATATATCTTAGAAATGAGATGAAGATAAGTTGTTAGTTCTTGGTGAGTTGTATAGAAAGCTATAGGTCCTAAGAAGATGTAACATTGTTGTAGGTTCAGTTAATGCTAGAATCTCAAGTCCTTCTGAGTCTGATTATTTTCATTATCAATATTATTAATATGTATTATTAATCAGTACCCTGTTTCCTTTCTGCCACGAAATGAATAGAAAATACAAAAAGTGTAAACTCTTTTTTCATTCTGTTTAAATCATTCTTAAGATAATTCTTTTTTTTTTTTAGCTCAGAGATATATTTTACGATGAACATTCAGAGGTGTCCATGGGTATAGGACAGGACAGGAAGATAAAATTTTGAATGACATGCTTTCAGGATGCAAATTCTGCTCCTTTTGTACATGTGTTGTGATGTTGCACACATATAAGAAAGGGGCAAAGCTTGTGTTACGTTGTTGCAGTGTTGTTTCATCATTTTGATGAAATTGTTGGGTTCTACAATTTAAGTACAGCATATGTAAATTTCTATCCTGCAGTATGGAAGAGAATAATCTCACTATCAGATTTCCCCCTCTCCAACTAGGTTTCTTATCTGGGGCCAAGTTTATATTGTATGTATTCCATTGCTACTCTGCCTCCCCCCCTTCCAAAATATAGAACCTCCCCCCCTTTTTTTTGACATAATTTTTCAAAATGTAAATGCTTCTGTAGCACAGCATCATGAATTTGTTAATTTAAATTGAAGTGTGACATGGTTGATTTTTTTATCTTTACTTAGGTATGCAAGAATTAATCAGCAGTGTTTTTTTAAAATAATAATAATAATGAAAGTTGCCAAGGAGAGGGAGGACCCATGGATGTATATTTGAAATTTTTCTATTAGTGTTCATCATCATTCCCTTTCTTCATATTTCATCCAATTATGTCAAGCAAACTACAGTAATTTGTTGGTTTCACTGATAGTCATTGAAGATTTGCTTTTGGAATTGAGGTACAGATTTGGACTCCAAATTAAGTCAGAATCTCAAAACCAATCAGCGATGAATTGGTCTGTTTTCTGGGACACTGAATTTGGGTCTGAACCAGTGGTGGTATTCTACTGGTTCGGCCCGGTTCTGGCGAGCCAGTAGCAGCGATGAGCAATGGAGACTAAACTGGTTCTCTCCACTGCTCTGTTGTTGGGCTCACCTGCCCACTCAGGCTCCCATACTCCCATACATACCTTACCCAGCCTCCCATACTCTCATACATACCTTTATCCACTGAATTTGAAGCGTAGCTGCTTTGCGTGGCACAGAATAGTGCCGCGTGGCAGCTGCTGAAGCTACCGAGATTGTGCAGGCTTGCAGAAGGTGAGTTAGAACGCTTCTGCGCCTGCGCAAATGCCTCTGCACCTGCACAAAGTACAAGTTTGGCACACATGCGAGCATGCATGCAAAGTGTGTGCACACGCGCAAAGCGCGCCCACCAAGCCACACCCACCAAACCGGTGGCAAAAATATTTGAATCCCACCATTGGTCTGAACCATATCTTGTCCCTGCATAATACTACTATTCACCCTGAAAGGTACAGGAAACTGCCAAGATTAAGTATTGTAAATATCAAAGCTGCAGGTAATTGGTGTTGCTACCCAGATGTAATGGAAGTTTTACTTCAACAATCTGAAAGGAGCGGTTTGATGTCTTTGCTCAGAGAGTTGGCTTATATTAAACAATGGAATGATGTATCTAACTGAGAAATCCTGTTGTTTAGTTGCATTTTGTACAATAGGATCACTTGTAATTGCATGGGCTAGTGAGGAAACGACCATGTTGGTCATACAACCCATGATATATTTTATCTTGAGGTTGTAACCATTGAACTAATCCTAAAATTGACATTTAGATCAATTCCTTTGAGATTTCATGTATCAGTTGTAAATTAAAAAGAAATCTAAATCCCAGATGAACTACTAGGAAAGATTCCAAGTTTTTTATAATGGGAAATTGCTTTTACATAAATCACACTCCCCCCCCCCCCTTGGCTAGATTTGTCTGGTCGGTTGCAATTACCCATAAATTTCAGAAGATGGTTTGCCTGTGGATATGCATTATTTAAGAGGATTATTAAGTACATTTGCTTCCCATGCCAATGAACGATACTAAAAACTCCCTACTATTGTAAAATTGGAATCATATACCAGAGCATTTCTGGAATATTACTGTATTTTATAAAAGAAATGATTTATTGTTTAGTATTACTATATTATGAAAGAGATAAGCACTTTTTAAATTTTTATCAGATGAAGGCTATTTTCTTTATCTTAGGAGTTTCTCCTGCCCTCCTTCCACTTATCTGTTAACAATGTGGCTACTGAATGGAGAAGTAACTTAGACATCTTTCAACATGCCATGCCTAATAGAGAGCAGATAATCTATGCTGAGTCCCCTAGAGAGAGAGGAAGCAGAAACTTTCTGTTGCTTTTTGTCCGTGCTGCTGTTGCTATTTCCATCCTACCTGTTTTGCCTTTTTTTCCCCAGAGGGCTGGTCCACTAATTAAATTTAATTCAAAATTATCTGCAGAACTCTTTAGAATTAAACCTGATTTTTTTTCATCATATATTTAACTTTGGTTTCATACCTTCCAGCAGGTAAGCCTGAGAGGTCCCCCCCTTAATTTTTGTAAACTGACGAGTAGGATGTTACTTCTTAAGATATAGGAGGGTAAAAGACAATCAGCTTTTCTTGATGCGATATTAGCCAATATAAGCTATTACAACTATACGACATCACCATAGCACACAAACCAACTAAAAGCCCCCCAAAACATCCTAGTAAACCAAAAGATCAAAAGTTCAAGAAGAAAAAAGAAGAGTCATCTACCACCCACAATCTAAGAAATGTAACAGTTACTATGTAGAACAGGCAGGCAGAAGACTAGCAGAGGACATCCATGATCACCAACTAGCAGTCAGAATATGTGATGAAAACTCCTTAGTCTCACAATACATGGGCATACTCAACTGAAGTTTCAACTAAAATGATAAGCATACTAGAGCAAGTGAAATCCAAAAATGTGGCATTCAGACAAGTCATCCATCAATAGACCCATAGAGATAAATCATACAAATATACAAACAAAAAAGCTAAAAGGAAATGGATTAGAACACATCCTCTCCAGCACCTAGATAAGAAGGGATGAACATCAGAACATCAGACAATCATGGTGGTCACGGCCTGCTTTTAGTTGTTCCAAATTCCGGCACAAGTTGTATTCTATTTGAATATTAAGAAAAACTTCCTAGCAGTAAGAACAGAAAATTGTGGGTTCCCTTTATAATAGAATGACAGAGTTGGAAGGGACCTTGGAGGTCTTCTAGTCCAACCCCAAGGTCAGGCATGAAACCCTATATCATTTCAGACAAATGGTTATCCAATCTCTTCTTAAAAGCCTCCAGTGTTGGAGAATTCCCAACTTCTGGAGGCAAGTTGTTCCACTGGTTAATTGTTCTGTCAGGAAATTTCTTCTTCCCTCCTTGATTAGTTTCCATCCATTGCCTTTTGTCCTGCCCTCAGGTGCTTTGGCGAATAGCTTGACTCCCTCTTCTTTGTGGAAATTCCTGAGATATCAGAACACTGCTATCATGTTACCCCTAGTTCTTTTTTTCTTTAGACTAGAGATACCCAATTCCAGCAACTGTTTTTATATGTTTTAGCCTCCAATACCCTAGTGATCTTTGTTGCTCTTCTCTGCACTCTTTCTAGGGTCTCAACATCTTTTTTACATCATGGTGTACAAAACTGAATGCAGTATTCCAAGTGTGGCATTACCAAGGCATTATAAAGTGGTATTAACATTTCACATGATCTTGATTCTATCCCTCTGTTTATTCAGCCTAGAATTGTGTTGGCTTTTTTGGCAGCTGCAGCACACTGCTGGCTCATATTTAAGTGATTGTCCACTAGGACTCCAAGTTCCCTCTCACAGTTACTACTATTGAGCAAGGTACCATATATACTGTACCTGTGCATTTGATTTTTCGTGCCTAAATGTAGAACCTTACTTTTTTCACCATTAAAATTCATTTTGTTAGATAGCACCCAATGTTCAAGTCTGTCAAGATCCTTCTGTATCTTAATCCTATCTTCTGGAGTGTTGGCTATTCCTGACAGCTTGGTATCATCTGCAAATATAATGAGTTCCCCATCTATCCCCTCATCCAAATCATTGATGAAGATGTTGAAAGTACTGGGCCTAAAATGGAGCCTTGGGGTACCCTACTGCATACTTCCCTCCATGTAGATGCAGTTCCATTGAGGACTACTCATTGAGTGTGATTGGTCAGCCAGTTAAGAATCCATCTGGTGGTGATGTTGTGTAACCCACCTTTTTCTATCATATTGAGTAGTAGATTGTGGTCTGCTTTGTCAAATGCCTTGCTGAAATCCAAGTAAATTATATCCGCAGCATTCTTCTGATCCACTAATTTTGTCACCAGGTCAAATAATGTAATAAGATTTGTCGCGCATGATCTGTTTTCACTAACTGTTCTCAGGCAGAGGTTAGACATCCATCTAGGGGGATGCTTTTATTTTGATTACTGCACTGAGCAAGGAACTGGACTTTATGAGTGATATAATCCTTTACAACTGTATGATTCTCTAAGAAGATTAAAGGAAAATTCAATTGAAAATTTTATTACTCTTTTGTGCTAAGAGAATTACTAAATTTTTACTGAAAAGCTAAAGTATACAGGATACTGAAATTTCAGAACATTACACGACTCTTGTTTCATACCATTCTGTTGTTAGAAATAGAATTGCATAAATACTTTTAAAAATGGTTAAGTGATCATCCACTGAAATGGATGCATATGGGATGGGAAATGCAGAACTCAACCACCATGTATAAAGATGGTGAAGATAGAGAAATAATTTGTGAGTTAAAATTTAGCCATCTGGTTCAAAATCTAGATTCTAGAGCCGTGATGGCGAACCTATGCCATGCGTGCTGGAAGTGGCACACAGAGCCATCTCTCCGGGCACATCAGCCATTGCCTATTACTCTTCCAGGTTCCAGCGTACTGGCTGGTCTTTGTGTGCATGGAAGTGCCGGAAACTGGAAAAGCATCTCCCTGGAGCGCATGCGCATGCCGGCCAGCTGGTCTTTGCACCTGCATGCATGTTAGAAACCGGAAGACCAGATGGCCAGTGCACATGTGCGCACCGGGAAGCTAAGCTTCTGGTTTCCTGTGCTCCCATGGGTTGGGGAGCTGCTGTTCTGGTTTCCAGCGTGTATGTGTGCTCCCGTTTCAGCACTCGGTGCCAAAAAGATTAGCCACTACTGTTCTAGAGCTTTTCACAGTGTACTTCACAACCTCTTTCTACAACAGAACTAGAAACAAATTCACCACCACCACCACCACTTCCCCAGGGATTTATATGTTAGGGATTGAAATGTTCCATGCTGTCTTAAACTTTTTTTTTACTTTCTGTTGAGACTTAATAGCCAGTTTGTGGTTCAAAAAAGAATTGGCTTCTGTTCTTCTGTTTGCTTTTTAAAAGTGTTTAATGTAGGTTTCCAGGGTACAGGAGGACCTTTCAGTTATATGCCTGGGCATTAAAACAAACAAAAATTTGCTATTTCTTTGGCTTACAATTGTTTACTCAATTGAGTTGTTAATCTGTGGTTTTGAATTACCAGTATAAATGAAGTTTGCAAACTGATTCAACTCATGCTGCTAGGCTACATAGAATTACAAAAGGTAATTATTTTAAAGCACACCTGGAAATCAAAATAACTGCCCAAGTTTTTTTTTAAAAGCAGTTGAGAAACAAAACCCCATGATGGCTAACTTCTTTTTAACAAAGCTTTGATAATTGCCATCACATGCACTCTCCATCCAATCTTATTGTGTGTTTCAGTCTGAAGAAAAACTAATTATGAAAGACACGAGAACCCATTTGCAGGATTCCACAAAGTTAGATTTAAAGTCTTTGTGGATAGCAGCTGCGGGGCATCAATCTGGATTCATGATAAATGTTTCTGACATTTTCCACAGTCAGAACTAATATGGAGGGCCTTTGTATTTATTCTCGTATGTCAGGGCCTGCATTATTGATCAGGTGCCATTCATTAAAGGTTGCTTCATGCTAGGGAAAAAAAAGCTATACAGACCCTGAGATACACTCTACAGAATGAATTTAGAAGGTTTTCATTAATACGGCATTAAAGTTGCATAACAAAAACTTGAAGCTGTGTTGCCAGATCTTATCAAATATTTAGCAAAATATTTTTTAAAACAATATTTGTTGTCAGTTCTTATGAAAGTATATTTTAAAAAATAAAAAATTTGCTTGGGTTAGAAATAATGTATGCAATGAATGCCAATAGGCCATGCTCTAACAAATAATTGTCCATTTCATTCGTAATAAAAATGTAACATAGTAATATCCTTTGTCTTGTTTGCAACACGGCTACATGAATGAGTCTATGAAGTGTCCAAGGGCTGAGTTTAATTTAAAAAATAATTTATCTTTTTATATTATCAGAAGTGGTAGTAAACAATACTGGAGGTGGTTGGAGAGATGAAATATATTGTTTAGTTCCATCAGAGTACTAGACTGCTTCAGTATTCAGGATTAAAGATCAATATTTGTGTTTGACTATAGCCTCATTTAAGGCTATTGTTCATAGAATTCTTTATTGGCCAAGTGTGATTGGACACACAAGGAATTTGTTTTGGTGCAAATGCTCTCAGTATACATAAAAGATACATTCATCAAGAGTCATAAGGTACATTTCATAATAGTCATAGGGTACAATAAGCAATCAAATCATACTAGGAAACAATCAATATAGATCGTAAGAATACAAGCGACAAAGTTACAGTCATATAGTCACAAGTGGGAGGGGATGGGTGATAAGGAGTGATGAGAAGATTAATAGTAATAGTAGTGCAGACTTTGTAAATAGTTGGACAATGTTGAGAGAATTATTTATTTAGCAGAGTGATGGCATTTGGGAAAAAACTGTTCTTGTGTCCAGTTGTTCTGGTGTGCAGTGCTCTATAGCGTCGTTTTGAGGGAAGGAGTTGAAACAGTTTATGTCCAGGATGTGAGGGGTCGGTAAATATTTTCTCAGCCCTCTTTGTGACTAGTGCAGTATACAGGTCCTCGATGGAAGGGAGGTTGGTAATAATTGTTTTTTCTGCAGTCCTAATTATCCTCTGAAATCTGTGTCTGTCCTGTTGGGTTGCAGAACCAATCCAAGTTATAGAGGCGCAGATGATAGACTCAACATACAACATCATACAACAGAATTACCTTGCTGTAGTTAAGTTTTCTTGTCTTTAACTTGATAATCCTACATTCCTGAAATTAAAGGGATAAAATTAAAAACTCTATAGAGAAATTCCTGTTGGCCTAACAGTTATTCTGATAATTGTTTTATTTTTAGAATAAAACCTAGCTATTGTGTTTACTAATTGCAGTGTTTGTAAAATGATGGTTATTGAAGATGTTGTAATATTACTGTATATTACAGATAAAATCAAAGGTTCTATAAAGTTTTAAATTGTGCTGTTCCTCCTTTGGAGACACAAATTAGTCCTAGTATAGTTGGAAGCATTATAGTGTAAACCAAAAATCACTAGATAGTAATCTAGTTTTGCAGCTTGCAGATCCTAAGACCTCTTAAACACTACAGAAGAACATACATGGGAATTTATCCCAGTTCACACAAGATGCCAGCTAAGAGTGCCATTTTACACCACCACCACCCCATCATTTTAGACACAAAGCATCCATGAAAGGAAAGCAGATTGTGGCAAAGGAAGATTAGAGCAGATCCAAAAGCTGTGAGACCAAACATGAGACCAGCAGAATCATCTTTTCAAAGATCTTATAGAGAAAGGCTTTCTAGGTGGAAGGAATATTTAACTTTCTGTCATCAGCTCACAATGCTGCTATAGAGTTGGGTAGCTGTGGAACCATTTAGTTCCATCAACTTTGGCAGTGTTGTTAAAGCTTCTTGGAGCTCTCTGGCAAATCACAGCAGCATGTGAAGTCTACGGAGCTGAACTGGATTTCACAGTTCTCTCATTCCACAGACTTCCACAGTAATTTTCTGATTGTTTTCCTTAATTATGTTCTATTCAGTACACATCTCTGTAGCTAACAATTTTTAAAACACAACACTATTTCACTATAATGGCAATAAATGGTAGACCTCTAGTGATCTCTTTACAAGGGTTTCTAACAAAGTCTGTAAAGGAAAAGCAATAATTTAAAGGTTATTTTTAGTATTTTTAAATTAAGCTGCTTTAATTAAGAAAGTTCGGGCGGGGGGGAAACAGTTATTTTTGTGAAACAGGTAATCTCCCCTGTATTGAAAACAGTTCCCACTATGGGTACATGATAAATAATAATGGGGTTCTACTTAAACATGATCCAGGAAACCTGAACCTCAAAGAAGAGATCAGTTAATTTACATAATGCTTTTCAGTTAAGAATTGATGGGTTGCTGGTGGTGACAATATCCTATATTTAAACTTCCATGATATATTGCAACAGATTCCAGTTTTTGGTTTTGAGTGCTCCAGGAAATGGATTCTCAAATAGCAGTTTACAAAAAATCTCCACCTAGTCTCTGTAAAATCACAGCTATGTAACCTAGGAGATAATTTACTAATTTTAACATAGGGCATCTCTTACAATCTATTTTATCTTTCTGTTTTCCTTCATTGATGATGGTTATTATTTTACTTTAAGGACAGAAGAAGACTGATAATATGTAAGTGATGCCATTCAGATTTAAAAGTTATGCATTGCGGGAGTGGCTTATGTTTTTGGTGTTGGAACACTAGAGCTAATGAAGCCCCATACTGTTGGTCTTCACTCCTCACTGTGATCATGAAAATCCTTTCTTGCACCTTTTTTTTAAACCATAGAGCTCTATGATATTTGTGAGGTAAACACACTGAAAGAAAAAAATGATGTAAAATATGTGACTGTGTGTAAAATGTGAGTAGAACTTGATTATTCTGATCATTTGAGTTCGTGCCAGATGATAGCTACACAAACATGCTACTAACTAAACTATTGTTGTGCTTTTAACCCATTTATATCTCCTAGAGTCACTTTTGGAAGATGGGTAGTCTTACCGCATGGTTTAAATACTGTAATAAATTGTTGAAATGCAATGAATTAGAAAAATCCCTATATTAACTATATGCATTGTGCAGTTGTTGCATATTGTACAATAGTATTCTGTGTTACAGGACAGACTTAGTAGGGCTAAATTGATATTTACTTAATTTAAAAAAGGAACTCATAATCTGTCTTTTTTGTGATGCAGTGATTTTGATACATATCCATGTTTCCTGTACATAGAATGTTTCCTATATATAGAGTTAGATAGCTGACTGTGAAAACCTAAGGAAGATAATGGCTACATTTCTTATTTTCATTGCACTGCTTTAAACAAAGAATCAGTGGGGTGCTGGATCTACTGTTCTATTCCATTCCTACTTTTGGAAGGTGAAATAGATAGTTTTTGTCTGTCCTTCCTTCAAGCAAAACACTATCTGTTTTATGGCATCAGTGAAGCTGTCAAAGCCTGAAAAAAATGGTGGGCGTTTGTAAGGGACCATAAAGAAAGGAAGGAAAAGGTAAAGAAGGTGTCATCCCAGTTCAGTCAGCAGAAAAGATTCCCTGGACCCTTTTGATTTAGACTTGCTGGTAGACTTTTGGAATTTACTGTTTCCTAGTTAATTATGTCTATGGAGATTCTCAGTCATCCAGGTCATGGTTGTCCCAAAGGTGCTTTTTCAAGAGGCAACTGGATTTTCTGGGGAAAAAAAGTCCAGTTGCCTCTTCAAAAAGCACCTTTGGGACCTGATTAATTATATGATCATTAGTTAGTGACAGCCTTCTAGGTAGATCAGGCAGACTATGACCAGATAAGCTAATTCTACTTTATTGTAAAGCTAATCTGAAAGCAAAGTTTTCCTGCCATCTCTTTTACAGTGTGAGAAACTAGGGAGAGTTCCTTCTAAGTTTCTTGCTTCATCCAGTTTCATTCCAATATCCAGCTGTGGGCTGCGCTGTCTCTTATTTGATCATTCTCTAGGTAGTGTTGCTTGGCCTGTCTCCCAAGGTCTTTCCCACATATTGTTACATTTAGTTTCAGTCAATTTAGATGGCTACGTACCTCACAAATGTGACTCTAGGCAGCTAACCAAATTTAAAAACGATACTCCCAATGATATAAGAAATAAACTAGCATACTATGGCATCTGTGAAAACCAACAACTAATCCCTGAGTTCTTCTAACTATCTAACTTCTGTGAACACATCCTGTGTCTGTACTTTAGTCATTGCCCAGGGCCAAGAAACTACTCACTTTGAAGCCACTCATGAAAGTTCACTTGACCTAATGAAGACATGTTGATTTTTTTTAAAAAGGAATTATATCAGATTCAACTCCTGCAACACTAAAATACTCTAGATAATGGCAAGAATTAAAACACCAAAAAGTTCATTCTTCTCACTATCTTAGATGTGCTGGTTTAAATCTGGATAACTGCCAATCTTACTGTGAATTCACTTGATTGAATAATTTCAGACTCATGATAAAAGAAATATACTTCCTTTTTTGTTTCTCATTTGCTGCTGCTAGATTAAAAAAAAACTTCTCTTGTGAGAAAATGACTATAAGTCACAAGATGGATACACATTTTATTATACTGTTCATTCTGCAACTGCTTACAATAAGAAATGATGTGATTCCTTCTATTATTTCAAGCAGTGGCAATGAAGAATTACAAAGCCCACTCTTGATTAACCTCAAATAAGTCTGTTCCTGTAGTCAGCAATTGCCATTATGTTGATGGAGTGCTAATATAACTTGATAGTTCTGCTCTGCCTCTGTCTCCATGGACAGTGCCACTCTAACCAGACCCCTGGCTGTAAAAAACAAGTCCAATAAAAGGTGCCAGAATGACTGATGGGATTAGTGACTCATAAAAGACACCCTGCCCAAAGAGAAAGTTCCAGCTTTATGTGTTACACAAAGGGCTAAATAATTCAAACATGAAACCTTACAGTTTGGGTTTAAGTAGAGCTGCTTACACTACTGATAAAGGTCTTTGAGTAACCCACCGCATCTCTTCATTATTAATTAGTAGTGGTGAAAGAAAATGTATTTAAATTCCAACTTCGATAAATATTTCTCCTGGAATACAGTTATTCTTCAGGATTCATGCATTTCTAAATTCTGTACTGCAGTTATTTGGGTGGGGGGGAGACAGAAATCTGTATTAGAGTAATTTTTCACTAAATGTACATAAATGGTATATTTGGTATAGACTTTTGTTTTCATCTTTATGAAAGCAGGGTGACACAAAGATGGTAAAAATGGGACATGCAAAAAACCAAACTTAATACATACAGTTCTTTCTAATTAGAGACATCTATTTCTTCTTCCTAAGATCTTTTCTGGGGAAAAAAAAGTCAAAGTGCTTTTGGCAACCAGCCAACACATTTATTATTTTGTGAGTTTTCATGGATCATGTAAAGTCCAAGGTCCTATGAAATAGTTTCATATGTATGTGCAGCTATTTGGGATGGCAAGAGGAAGAAAGCAAAGGGGCCTTGACAATAAGCATAATGATAATAAATTGGTTTCTATACTGAGACAATAGCTAGAGGATAAAGAAAAGAAAAGCCATTAGAGAACTTCAGGCAGAACTTCAGTATCTAAGACTCCAGAAATACTTCGTCACAATTCTCAGGAGTAATTCAGAGTTAATAGCAAAACGATAAAATCCTTACAAGAAAAGCCTTATGCAAGTTCCAGAGTCAGTAGAAGGTTTCCTAGCTGGTTATGGGGATGCTAGAGTAGAGTTATGGCTGCTAGAGTAATGGTGTTTCTTCCCTCTTCCATTCAGTAATGTCCGTTTCCTGGTCAAGTCCCTGCAGTTTTTTGGCAAATTTTTTCAGAAGTAGTTTGTTATTTCCTTCTTCCTAGAAACTGACTGGCCCAAGATTAGCCAGCTGGCCTCTTGCCAAGATGAACTAGTACTTATCATTTCCCAATGTCTAGCGCAATCTCTTAACCGCTATATCAAGCTATCTGTTACCCGAATGCAAAACTTAAAGATAAATCTGTAACTCAGTAGTTTCAGACCAATGATCAATTATGGGAAATTAAAACTACATTATATATTCTCCAATATTTATAGCAATTTCAGTAGGACAGAGATTATTTTAATAATGGCAGCCAGATAATGTCTACATAGTTTCTTAAGATTTGCCAGGAAGAAGATGCAGTATGTGTAAAATTACATCTTAGATTGATTATAATAATATTCTCTGTTCAATGTGATTTTATTCTTTGCTACTTTTTATTTGTGGCACTTGGTAATCGCAGCCAATTAAGAATCACATCATGAATGGAATAACATCATTCTTTGCTAATAATTAAATTTGATCTCAAATTTAGCCAGTTTGGTTTGCAGGACAGGGAAGCAGGAAATCAAGAGACAGTGAATTCTAGTCTGTTCTAGTAGGAATAAAGCCAGCTGACTGTGACAATGGGACAGTCACTTTCTCTCAGCCATAGGAAAGAGGAAATGGTAAAGCACTTCTGAAAAACCTTGCCAAGAAAGCTGCAAGGACTTATTCAGGCAGTCGTTAAGAATCAGACATAATTGAATGAAATAAATATATATATGAGAGCAACAGAAAATAAAGACTGTTTCTGAGACACAAAAGCGACCCTATCCAATCAGGAATATCTAAACAAGTAGGTGTTGTTGGGTAAATGGGTAGGGTTTTTTTTTTTAAGAAATGATTGGAAAGTTCTCTCAATCAGCAGTCTCTAACCTTTCTGGCATCAGGGACCTTTTTCAGAAAAAAAAATTGTCTTTCACTGACCGGAGGGGGGAAGAAAGGGTGGTTTCGTATGAACCTAGATCTTGCGCATGCACAGATAAAACTTTGCTCTCTCGCCTGCTGTTTGCATGGCCCGGTTCTTAATAAGCCACAAATCTGTACCCCTAAATAGAATTTTTTTTCCTTTTTTTCTTTTTTTAATTTATTGTTTTATCATAGAAAATAAAATACAAACAGTAAAACAAACAAGCATAATGAATCAGAATAAAAACATATGTTCAACCCTAACAATAACAAAAAATTAGTGTACAAAAAAGGAGAAAAAGAAAAATTCATAGATATATGAATTAATAATTGTGAAACCTATCAGACCCTGAACATAGGGTTTTTACAATATGCTTTGTACTTTAAATTCAGAATGGGGTCTTTAATTTGACATCTTTTTGTTCCTATATCTGAATTGTTTAAGAAGTACTGACCGTATTCACATGGAGCAGTAATAACATTCATTTAAGATTATATTTGCAGGATGAAATAGAAACCAACATGAAGTTTACATACCCCCTTCCTCCCTTTCTCTCTCTTGTTTCCTCTTCTCAGTAACTGGCAGAAGGAATACACAAAGCTTTAGTCCCCCTGTATCATATTCCTGCCATGTTGTTTAAGAATTATGGTTTCAAATAAATACCAGTCAATTACTAAACAAACAATACAGAATTTAAAATTTAAAACAAAAATAAGCCAGTCACCTTTATTTTAAAATATCTTTCTAGATTTAATGAAAATAAAAAATAAAGTGCTAAGGTAAAAGTAATATGCTTTGACTTCTGCCTGTTTGGGAGAAGATGAGCGTGTTAACTGCTGGAGCAGTCTCAGATATCAGGACCTTACTATACTATTGACATCTATGAACCATGCCAGTTTTATAATAAATTAATTTTGAGAGCAAAAGACTAGTCTAAAAAAAAGAGAAGTGGGAAAAACATTGTTTAATTTACCAAACTAAACAGTGTGAAATTATTAGCGTAGCTCAGTCTCACATTTTGAAGACATATTTCTTCTATAAAGTCTTACCTGATCTTACTTTAGCATTTGTAGCCTATATATATAAATTGTACAGTAATGTAAATCATATGTACATTTGACTTACTGCAGTACAGTAATTTGAGAACCTTTTAAATATTATTAAAATTGAAGACTTTTTCATTCTGTTATGATGGCAGGGCACATTCAGATTATTGAAAAATGGCTGTTCCGTTGCTACCTGTTATTGTTCTTGCTTTGTTAATTTCATGTTAATTTAGAATTACAGCAGCACTGACATTATCTTCTTTTTAGTTTGGCCCATGGAAAGTAGTGTGCCTACACACACCTGGGACAAGGAAGTTGATAATCTTAAAGTGGAACCGTATCTCACTTGCTTAAAAGGTTCAGGTCATTAATTCTAATATGCCACATTTATACAGAAAGCAGGATATTGAATTGGAATTGCCAGAATATTCATTTTAAATACCCATGAGTTTGTCATTATTTTTATAGCATTTAATGAAATACTGTTATTGTTATTATGTTTTTGCTAACAGGTGAAAGTCATGTTGCGCATTTGTTCTACTCTGGCCAGGGACTCTTCAGAATCTAGTTCCTTCTTAAAGGTTGATCCCCGCAAGAAACAAATTACTTTATATGACCCATTGTCTTCCGGAGGCCAGAATGCTTTCCAAAAAAGGAGCACCCAAGTACCACCCAAGATGTTTGTATTTGATGCAGTTTTCCCTCAAGACGCATCCCAGGTACGCAGCAACTCTTACAAAGCCTGAAGCATCATTCCATCATAATTTTCAAGGTTGATTGTTTACAAGTATTGAATCAATGATGCATACAATTTTGTTCTAAAATGCATACTGTTATTTTTTTTTAATTACATTTATATGCCGCCCTTCTCCGGAGACTCAGGGCGGCTTACAATTTTTGGGATACAACCCAGTGTGCTTAGCAATAGCCTTCATTCCATTGTATATGCCTGCTTATTACTAAGCGGCATTTTTACAGTCAGCTAATTGCCCCCAACAATCTTGGGTCCTCAATTTACCTACCCCGAGAGGATGGAAGGCTGAGTCAACCTTGAGCCTGGTGGGATTCGAGCCTACAACAGTTGTAGGCAGCTGGAACTTAAAGTGCAGGCAATTAACAGCCTGAGCCACCAAGGCCCTATTTGAACTGTAAACAGTTCAAAATGTGTAACCTGTTTTATTCCAAAGTAAATGGAGATATATTAAAAATATCAGTGTAAAATGAAAATGGAATAGAACTGACAAATAGTGACAGTAGTTAGCCAATATTTTTGTATTAGCTTGTAAATTCATGTCTCTTCATTTCTGTTTGTAATTCTTGAATTTTCTGAGGTACAAGTGCCAATATTTCATTCCATTAACATCAGCATCACAGAATTGTTTCCACAAAACTCCTTCTGCTCTTCAGCAACTCATCTTTTCTATTGTCTGCCTGCTGATTGTCACCATGCCTCAAACTGCCTATTATCTTTAGGTCTCTGCAAAGAATTGTGTTCTACTATTATGATGATTACCTACTCCTCCAAGCAACTTTGAGTAGGCATCTAGTCTGCCTCATTTTCCCTTTTAATGTTACATAATCAGGGGTGGGATTCTACCGGTTCTGTCTGGCTCTGTAGAACCGGTAGCTCTGAAGAACAGCAGACACAGAACCGGTTCTGTGTTTGCTGCTGTTTTGGCCCACCCATCTGCCCGGGCTCTTACCTGTCCTTTATTTCCTACTTTTTCAACCTCAGCCACTTTGCGCGGCATAGCTGCGGTTGAAAAAGCAGGAAAATAGTGCTTTTTCAAATGCTGCGCACCTGCACACAGTGCTGCTCAGCTGTCCAGGCAGCACAGCTCATGACGTTTCACACGCGTGCACAGCAAATCACCGAACCGGTAGTTACACCGGTTGGATCCCACCCCTATTAGCTACATTAGACCAAGAAGTAGGGACTGGTCAGTTACAAAGAGTATCATGAATGGGAGGTGATTTGATCCCATATTTCCATGTTTCTAGTTCAGTATTCTAAACATTGCACCATATTCTTTCTGATGGGTGAGTGGAGTAATGTATAATGGAATGCCAATATTAAGATCATAGATATCCTTATTCTTGAGGAAGTAAAGTAAGTCAAGCAACCACTGTTTCATGACTGATTTATTAGCCTCCATGAACAAGGTATTGTGATCTCACCCAGTGGCTCTCCACTTGCTCCAAGAAGAGATATATTTGTGTTCAGAAAATAAAACAATATATATCTTCTTTATGACAGGCTGAAGTATGTGCAGGAACTGTAGCTGAAGTGATCCAGTCTGTGGTGAATGGTGCAGATGGATGTGTATTTTGTTTTGGACATGCCAAACTCGGTTAGTATATTTTTATTCAGATAATATTACACTGTATCATATGTATTTTGCATGATATACTTATCTATTTCTTTATCTCTTGATATATTTTCCTTCTAACTGTCTGAAATAGCAAATATATATGTGTATATTTGCCTCAGCATAGCTTTAGAGTAGAAAGTTGGTCATATTTTCCAACGGTGATTGGGAACGGCAGTAGATGTATGAACAGAGGGCCATATCGAAATCTGGGAGTGCGCCTCTGCTGTCTTCGAGTGGCGGCGTGCTCTGACCCTCTTGTTTCTGCCCACTTCCCTGGGGATATGGGAGAGCAGGCCCCTGAGCTCAGGTTGATCTACTTAAATGCCAGGTCCGTGATGAACAAAGCTCCTCTCATCTGTGAGTTGATTGAGGAGGAAGACGCGGACCTGGCTTGCATTACAGAGACCTGGTTGGGCCCAGAGGGAGGAGTCCCTCTGATTGAGCTGTGCCCTCCAGGTTTCCATGTGCTGCACCAACCTCTGGCCCAGGGTAGGGGCGGGGGGGTGGCAGTTGTTATTAGGGAGACCCTTTGTCTGCAGGAGGCCACTGTCCCCCGGATAGGCGGGTGTGAGTCTCTCCTCCTGAGGTGGGGCCCTGGTGGTCAGTTGGGCCTGTTGCTCACGTACCTTTCTCCCAGCTGTGTGACAACGGCCCTTCCCGAGCTACTCGACACACTATTGGGGTTGGCGGTGGAGTTGCCCAGACTTATTGTCCTGGGGGATTTCAACCTGCCTTCTCTGGGTGGGGCATTGGGGGTGGCTCGGGAGTTCATGGCTACCATGACGGCCATGGACCTGACCCAAGTAATTCAGGGCCCAACTCATGGTGGAGGGCACACGCTCGATCTTGTTTTTATCTCTGGACAGTGGTTTAATGATCTGGGTGGGGGATCACCAACTATTCGACCCCTGTCATGGACCGATCATTATCTCCTCTGGCTGGGCTTCCAGTATGCCATCCCTCATCGCTGGGAGGCGGAACCAACTAGGTGGTTCCGCCCCAGGTGCCTAATGGACCCGGAAAGGTTCCAGATGGCACTTGGGGTGATTCCTGCCTCCCTTACCCACAGCCTGGTCAAGATCCTGGTGGACGCCTGGCAAAGGGCTGCCTCCGGGGCTCTCGACCGCATTGTACCTTTGCGGCCTCTGACCCGATGCAGATCCTGGTTGGCTCTCTGGTTTTCCGTGGAGCTCTGGGAGATGAAGTGTTGGAGGAGAGGCCTAGAGAGCAGTTGGAGGTCCAGCCAGTCCGAGTCTGATTGATCGCAGTTAAGAACCTTTCCTAGGTCTCACCTTGCAGCAATGGGAGCGGCGAAGTATGCTTACTTCTCCGCTCTCATTGCATCCGCAGATAATGGCCTGGCCGCCCTGTTTCAGGTCATCCGTTCCCTCCTTAATCAGGGGATGAGGGAGGACCCTTTGCAGGGGCAGGTCAAGCAGTTTAGTCAACATCTGTTGGACAAGATCGCTCAGATCCGGGCTGGCCTGGACTCTGACTGGTCAGAGTCTGACGGGGGGAAGCGGCTGGTCTTGTGGATACCATTTGGGAAAAATTCGATCCTGTGACTCCGGATGAAGTGGATAGGATCATGGGGAAACTGAGTGCCGCCACGTGTTTATTGGACCCGTGTCCCTCCTGGCTGTCTATGCCGCCAGGGAGGTTACATGAGGCTGGCTCCAGGCAGTGATCAATGCTTCTTTGAATGAGGGATGCTTCCCCTCTGCCTTGAAGGAGGCCGTGGTGAGGCCCCTCCTCAAGAAGCCTGCTCTGGACCTGCCTATTTTGAACAACTTTCGTTGCGTCTCCAACCTTCGCTTTGTTGCAAAGGTTGTTGAGAGCATGGTGGCCCGACAGCTCCCGACGTTCCTAGAGGAAACTGATTATCTGGATCCATATCAATCGGGTTTCAGGCCTAGGTACAGCATGGAGATGGCATTGGTCGCGCTGGTGGATGATCTCTGGCGGGCTCAGGATAGAGGTTATTCCTCTATCCTGGTCCTATTAGACCTCTCAGCGGCTTTTGATACCATCGACCATGGTATCTTATTGCGACGCCTCAAGCAGTTGGGAGTGGGAGGCACTGTTTTACGGTGGTTCTGCTCCTACCTCTCGGGTCGTTCACAGTCAGTGTTGGCAGGGGGACTGAGGTTGACCCCGAGGCCCCTCACTTGTGAGGTGCCCCAGGGGTCAGTCCTCTCTCCCCTCCTGTTCAACATCTATATGAAGCCGCTGGGTGAGATCATCTGTGGTTTTGGGGTGAGGTATCATCAGTACACTGATGATGCCCAGCCTTTTATCTCCACCCCAGACCTACCCAGTGATGCCCTCGATGTGATGTCCCGATGCCTGGAAGCAGTACGGATCTGGATGGACAGAAACAGGCTTCGACTCAACCTGGCCAAGTCCGAATTGCTGTACGTACCGGCATCTCGGATTGCCCAGGATGTTCCATCTTTGGTCATGGGGGGGAGAGGTGTTACCCCCCGTAGAAAGGGCACACAACTTAGGCATCTTCCTGGATGCACAGCTCAGTTTGGAACATCATGTAGGAGCTGTGGCCAGGGGGGCTTTTGCTCAGGTTCGCCTGGTGTGTCAGTTGCGCCCCTATCTGGACCAAGATGCCTTGCGCATGGTTACCCATGCAGTCGTTACCTCCCGTATAGACTACTGCAATGCTCTCTACATGGGGCTGCCCTTGACCACTCGGAGGCTTCAACTGGTACAGCATGCAGCTGCGCGGGTTGTGATGGGAGTATCCCGATACTCCCATATTACACCCCTCCTGTGTGAGCTGCATTGGTTGCCGGTTGCCCTCCCAGTGAGATTCAAGGTGCTGGTAATCACCTATAAAGCCCTTCATGGCTTAGGTACAGGGTATTTGCAGGAGAACCTACTGCCAGCAATGATTTCCCATCGCCCTGTGCGCTCTCACAGACAGGGCCTCCTCAGGGTAGCATTGGCCAGGCAATGTCGACTGGCGACTCCCAGGGGAAGAGCCTTCTCTGTGGGTGCACCCGCCCTCTGGAATCAGTTGCCCTTGGAACTTCGGATGGCTCCTGACCTTCGATCCTTCCATCGTGACCTGAAAACATGGCTTTTTCAACTGGCTGACCTGGAGTGATGGGTTTTTTTATTAATTTGTTTGTCAGTTTTAATTCTGTAATTGGGATTTATTTATTTAATAGTTTTTTAAATTTTATATTCTTTGTTTTTTATTGTTGTGAGCCGCCCTGAGTCCTTCGGGAGATAGGGCGGCATAAAAATCCAATCAATCAATCAATCAATCAATATTGCTTGGAAGGATTCTGAGTAGAGAAGAAACAGTTAATAATTGTAATGTTTAGAATAAAAGAAGTAGTTATGATTACATTCCCAGGATTACTAGCATTTTTGGACACTAATGTCTAGAAGTATTTTGAGAAGTTCATTGATTCAAGGTCATGTTTACAGTTGATTGGATGCTGTTGATAAGCTATTATTCATGAAAAGGAATCACATTTTACAATTTTAGCTGTGTTTTATACCATATAACGGGGGTCTGGGCCATAAAATAAACTTGATAAAAATAAATTTGAATAACAGCGTGAAATTTTGATATATTTTTTTTTGTAATTTTCTTAAGTATGTAAATATATACATACATAAGTTATGTATGTATATATTTATTTTATTCTCTTCTGCTGTATTCCCAACAGGAAAATCATATACCATGATTGGAAAAGATGATTCCATGCAAAACCTTGGCATAATCCCTTGCGCCATCTCCTGGCTTTTCAAGCTGATTCATGAAAGAAAAGAGAAAACAGGAGCACGTTTCTCAGTCCGAATCTCTGCAGTAGAAGTGTGGGGAAAAGAAGAACACCTGAGAGATTTGCTGTCAGAGGTAGCAACAGGGAGCTTACAAGATGGTCAGTCACCAGGTGTCTACCTTAGTGAGGACCCCATTTGTGGCATGCAGGTGAATATTTTTATTTTTTTGTGTCACACTTTAACCCATGGTGCCCTGTTTTATAAGGTTGGTTTTGAATCATAATAAATACTAAAACAGACATTTTTCTAACTTGGAAGTGTTTACTTTTAGGCTTACAAGCAACTTTATGACCTGCAGCTGCAGGCTATCCACTCTCCTAGCCTAAACACTTGTACCTTTGGCATAACTTGACGTTCAACAGGAACCTCTCTCTTCTGTAAAATGTTAAAGGATTCAGATCAAACTAAACTTCCGTTCCTCCTATAATAATTTCACAATATATTATAGCACATGAAAACATTTACAATATTGCACAAAAGCTGGAGGCCAATAATATGCCTGTGGATGGAGATACAGTTTGTGGAAACAGCACAATTTAGAGTAATAGGATTAGTATTGTTGTAAGACGTACTAATAGCTACTTATTAATTGCTGCCATGTTATGAAAAGAAGCCAAGAATAACTCACATGTTCTTTGGACAGGAACCCCCAACCGATAGGTGTAGGGGAGGGAAACTAATTCCTGGTCAAATTGCAGAAGCCTTATTGCCAGAAAAAGCCTGTGTGAAAAAAAAATCTCCTGTTTTGGGCATCTATTATATTTTATAGTCTAATTGTTTAAATTAATGTGTGAGAAGAGACAAAGAATTAGAAAGAGAAAAAAGTAGAATTCATGATTTTAAGGAAAACTGAAATTGAGTATAAAAGGATGTATACTTTGGACTTCAAAAATCGATACTTTTTAAAATAAATTCAGAGGATTCTATACTAAAAAGCTAGAAATCGGTAAAAAAGCTCAAGGTTTATAATGGTTCTTTACAAAGATAGTGAAAACACAACACAAAGAATTCTAATGAGAAAAATAAAGATAGAGAAACATAAAAGAACAGCATAGCAAGATCTAAAAGGGTACATAGGGGAAACAGAAAGAGGAATAGGTGATCAAGAAAAAATATGTGGCAACAGTAAGATACCATTTAAAAAAATCAGTTACTCAGGGAGATGATAGGCCTGCCTTCAGTGCAAGAAAAATGAAATGAGCCTACTATTGGATTGGATTACTTAGCATAATCCTGCATTAATTGGAGTTAGACATGATGACCTAAATAGCCTCACCCAACTCTATGATTCTGTGTGGCAGGAGGTGTGTGTGTGTGTGTGTAATATGAAGAAATGAAAACTATGTAGCTATTATTTTCAGCAGTAGTAATATCTAACATGCCTTTGTATGCAAAATAACACAGAGAGGGCGGGGGATGAGAATGAGAATATTAATTATATATTGGGCCTAAATTTTAAATAAATAACCCTTGATCACAAAAATAACAGTTATTTCAATTGTGTTGATAGACTGCAAGTTCAGAAACAATCACATGTATCTACAATTTAGGATTGTAAATTTGGGGTGAATGTTGTCTTCCAGTATTTGATTATCTTTACTGTACAGTAAATAATTCTTTACACAGTGATAAATTCCAATTTTTTATATAAAATTTAAGAACCTAGTCATATCTGTGAGCAATGGTTATCAGCATAAAACCATATGATATGTTATCAGTAACAGTTATATGTTAGTTATATGAATTGGAAACTAATCTAACCATTGATCAGCTCAATATCATATAGAAAAGGGTTCCTTCTCCATATTAGATTACTATAACATAGTAGAACTGGTAATGTTTCTTGGAACATACTGTGAGGAATCCAATAACAGAAAAGAAAACCCTGTGAATCAGTCTGATTTTTAGATCATATAGTTTCAGTTTCAGTTTATTTGGACTTATAGGCCGCCCTCTCTCCCAAAGGACTACATAAAAAACAAGCAATACAAAAGTTAAAATAATTTTAAAAAATATTAAATTAGTGCCAAATAAACATTCAAATTCAAATCCCGATCTCCTGTCAGTCCAGGCCGGATTGTAAAAAATAACCATGTTTTAAAGTCACGACGGAAGGAGCGGAGATCAGGGGCCAGGCGCAATTCAAGGGGCAGTTGATTCCAGAGGGTGGGCGCTCCCACAGAGAAGGCCTTCCCCCTAGGGGCTGCCAGCCTACAATGTTTAGTTGACGGCACCCCCAGGAGGCCCTGTCTGTGGGAGCGCACACCCGATTGGTATTCGTCAATGGCAGGAGACATTCCTGCAAGTAGATTGCTCAATCCATCATTATTATATACAGTTTTTAAAGTAATTAAACAATAGTTAAATTGCCATCTGCTGTACATTTCCATAGGGATATTAGAAACTTTTGGTAGTATTACTAATCAAATTAGTATTGTTTCAATTTATTTATTTATTCATTTAAAACTTTCATATAACTGCCCATCTTATGCAAACTTATGGGCAATTTCCAATCAAGGATTTGGCCTGATAAATGTTGGTTATATGAGTAAGCTTTTGGTATAGAATATGCATAATTATCAATAAAATACAATACCTCAGCAGCATATATTAACATTTGTTTGTTTGTTTACTTATTTAAATTTCTGTGCCACCCATCTTATTATTAAGTGATTGTGGGTGGCCTAAAACAGTATAAAAATAATATGAAACTAGAACTTTAAAACAATAAAAACCTTCAGCAGTAAGAATTAAAACATTAAAATTAAATCAGATAAGATAAAAGGGATTAGTACAAAAAAACTAGGGTGGAGGTGGGATTTTTGCTTAATCTATTAATACCCTCCAAAGGGGGACACCTCAAGCTTGTTGATAAAGCCAGGTTTTCAGGCCCTTTCAGTGAATTATGGTGAAATCACTCTTGCCATGTGATTGATATCTTAATTAGTTTGAACTAAAAAAGTAATAAAGAAATAGCGATCTTCCAAAGTAATTGGTAGAACAAAGTAGCTGAATCTACAACGCAGGGATTAGGACTGTGGATATGGGTATAATTAAGCATGGTGATAAATAGAAACTGTAAAGAGCAAGGCTCAGTATCAGCCTAGATCAGGGATGTCAAACTCAAGGCCTGTGGGCCACAATGTGGTCCACGGGGTACTTAGTTCTGGCCTGCAGGGCTGCCCTGGAAACAGCAAAAGACCAGCCAGTGGTGCCTCTGCCAGCA